>SJYT01002711.1:40684-88995 GCA_006410635.1 Cephalophus harveyi
TCTATTTCCCACGAAGTGATGGGATCGGATGCCATGATGTTCGTTTTCTGAATGTTGAGCCTTAAGCCAACTTTCTCGCTCTCCTCTTTCACTTTCATCAAGAGGCTTTTTAGCTCCTCTTCACTTTCTGCCATAAGGGTGGTATCATCTGCATATCTGAGGTTATTGATATTTCTCCCGGCAATCTTGATTCCAGCTTGTGTTTCTTCCAGTCCAGCGTTTCTCATGATGTACTCTGCATAGAAGTTAAATAAGCAGGGTGGCAATATACAGCCTTGACGTACTCCTTTTCCTATTTGGAACCAGTCTGTGGTTCCATGTCCAGTTCTAACTGTTGCTTCCTGACCTGCATATAGGTTTCTCAAGAGGCAGGTTAGGTGTTCTGGTATTCCCATCTCTTTCAGAATTTTCCAGAGTTGATTGTGATCCACACAGTCAAAGGCTTTGGCATAGTCAAGAAAGCAGAAGTAGATGTTTTTCTGGAACTCTCTTGCTTTTTCCATGATCCAGCGGATGTTGGCAATTTGATCTCTGGTTCCTCTGCCTTTTCTAAAACCAGCTTGAACATCAGGAGTTCACGGTTCACGTATTGCTGAAGCCTGGCTTGGAGGATTTTGAGCATTACTTTACTAGCATGTGAGATGAGTGCAATTGTGCGGTAGTTTGAGCATTCTTTGGCATTGCCTTTCTTTAGAATCGGAATGAAAACTGACCTTTTCCAGTCCCGTGGCCACTGCTGAGTTTTCCAAATCTGCTGGCATATAGAGTGCAGCACTTTCACAGCATCATCTTTCAGGATTTGAAACAGCTCAACTGGAATTCCATCACCTCCACTAGCTTTGTTCATAGTGATGCTTTCTAAGGCCCGCTTGACTTCACATTCCAAGATGTCTGGCTCTAGATTAGTGATCACATCATCATGATTATCTGGGTCGTGAAGATCTTTTTCCAAAGATGGCCTCAAAAATCTCATCCCCTGTATTCCTTTCAAGGTGACCTTGACACTCTCCCACCAAGAGGAAAAGTTCACATCCCTTCCTTTAGAATCCAAATGGGCTGTGACTTCCTTACAACCAATGGAATGTGGGAGAAGTGACTGTAGAGGACTTCTGAGGCTGAGTCATAAAATGCAATGCAGCTTGCTCATCTCAACATCTGTGCTGGGAAACAGGCTGCCGAGTAAGAAGTTGCCTATCCCAAGGCTGCCGTACTGTGAGGAAGCTAAGAGTGTGCAATAGACACAGGTGGCCCCTCCAGTTACAAGTCCTCGTCTTTGAGTTCTCCTGGCCCCCATGCCTGACATGTGACTGAAGAAGTCTCCAGATGGTCCAGCTGCCAGTCATGGAGTCAATCCCAGCTTTCAGGTATTTCCGCCTGAGATGCACTGGATCCAAGCTATCCCTGCTACATCCTCAGAATTCCTGACTCCAATAATTCACTGCCGTACTATTTTGGAGAAGGAAATGGCAATCCACTCCAGTATTCTTCTCTGGGAAGACAGGGAAGAATAGTTATCTTCCCTTGGACTGATAAGCCTGGCAGGCTACATACAGTATGTAAGGTTGAAAGAGTCAGACACGACTGAGTATACAATATTTTATGCCCCTAAGTTTGGAGGTAAGAGGAATAATATTATTGGAATCAGAAACAGAAAATTTTAAATCTGGAAGTGGGGGCTTCTGTAACAAAAAACTAAAACCATGGCATTAGCTTTGGGACCCTGTGGCAGGTGTGTCCCAGAAGCGCTTGAGAGGGAGATTAGGGCAGGCTGGAAGGGTCTGAGGCCAGTGCTAATGAGGATTTAAAGGAAACCTAGGGGATGTTATCAGAAACTGAGGGAAAGGAAATCCTTGTTGTGTGGCGGAAGTATTTCAGCAAAACGTTTCCCTGTGGTAAAGTATAAAAGTAGAAAATATATCTAGTAAACTTGATTTCTGGGCAGCACATTGAGGGTGCTGCCTGACTTCCAGTTGCCAATAAAAAAATGAGAGTGAGAAAAATAACAGGAGAAACTTAAGGGTGTTGTCTCACAACAGATAACAGGATAAATTCTTAAGTTTTCAGGTGTAACTTGGAGACTGTATAAAGGTTCAGGAATAGCCTTTTCTGCCAGGAAGTGTCCCAAAGTAAGAAGTGGCTTCTGGAAAAATGTAGATTCAAGATGTGTTATAAGATGCTTTGTTTCAGTCTCAGAAAGATCTAAGATGCTACCTCAGGGATTCTCCTAGGAAGATAAAGGTCCTTCTAAGGATCTTAAAGTGTCTTTTGTAGAACTTCTTCACTAAACAATAAGACTTCTGAGAAACTTAAGGGTGTTGTCTCACAATATCCACACAAGGGCCCAAGAGAGAGGGGCATGACTAAAAGAGATTTGTAAATTTAGTCTTATCTAATGCAGAAGGTTATATATTGATTCACACTTACAAAAAGAAGAAAAAACCACACAAAGTTTTTTTTTTTTTTTTTGCTATGCAGCATTGACTGAGAGGAACAGAGATAGTATAAAATGAAGAGATTTTTGACTCCCAATCTTTTAAGGATAAGAAGCATGCTGAAAAGACTATTAAAATGCACGCATGAATCACTCCTTATAGAAAAGAAAGGATAACTCAGAGGGCAGAACTAGAGCCACAGAGAAAAGCTCCCAGAGAATAGAACTAAAAGCTGACATGAGCTCAGATTTCAGAAGTGACCACTGGTGCCTTCTGTGAAAGGAATGTTGACAGCAGTCATACCACACCTGTCCTACTACTGTATGCAGTTTGTATGTATAAGAGATAATCCTCTCTTTAGCTCATTAACAGGAATGGTACTTAAGGAGATCAACTAAAAGCTGTACCTGAGAAGCATCACCCACCCTTGGACTTGACTTTTAAGATGAGATTCTGAAGTTTTACAACTGATGGAGTAATGGGATAAGACTTTGTGCATCTTGGAAAAGAGATAATACCATATGCAACAGATATTGTGGCCTGTGGGTGTGGTCACTGTATTGGATTATGTTTTCCAAAGGTGACTACAACAATTTCTCCCACCCCACAAGCTCATCCGATATGTAACTTGATACTCCTGTCATCAAGAGGTGGAGTCTGAACAAGCTTTCGATTCTCTCATTATCCACAAATGTAGTGAAAATGATGTGAAATGACGTCCAAGGTTAGATCATAAAAGGTAATGTACTTTCCACCATGTTTGCTGAAATAGTTGTCCTTGCAATCTGCAGCCCCATATAAGTTCCCACCCAGAGGCTACCATGTTGTGAGAAACAAAAGCCACATGAAGAAACCACAAGTAGACACTCTAGTCAATAGTCTTAGTGTCCTCCCAGACCAGGTGCCCGGAGAAGGAAATGGCAACCCACTCCAATATTCTTGCCTAGAGAATCCCGTGGACAGAGGACCCTGGTGGGCTGCTGTCCATAGGGTCGCACAGAGTCAGACAGGACTAAAGCGACTTAGCATGCATGCATGCTTTGGAGAAGGGAATGGCAACCCACTCCAGTATTCTTGCCTGAAGAATCCCAGGGACAGAGGAGCCTGGTGGGCGGCTGTCTATGGGGTCGCACAGAGTCGGACACGACTAAAGCGACTTAGCAGCAGCAGCAGACCAGGTGTCCGGCATGCAAAAGAATGAGTCCTTAGATGATTCCGACCCCACTATGGAGTCACTCTGCTTTTGAATCTCTTCAGCAGAGACCCCAGGCATTACGAGATAGAGCAAGCTGGCCCTACGGTACCCTTTCTGAATTCTTTACACAGAATCCAGGAAGATAAAGACGTCTTTTATATCACTAAGTTTGGGATGGTTTGTCTTGCAGCAGCAGTTGATTGGGACCTGGACCTAATTTTGTTTTCACATTTGTATTTAGAGAATCTGGTCTATGTGACTTGCAAAATCCTTTTTAAACTATACGAACTTGAAAATCTGATCTTATTATATCACTGTATAGCTTAAAATGGACATGAATTTGGGCAAACTTCGGGAGATGGTGAGGGACAGGAAGGCCTGGCAAGCTGCAGTCCATGGTGTCGCAAAGAGTTGGATACAACTGAACAACAACAGGGCTTAAAGCCTTTGGGTTAGATTTCTGCCTATTCTCATCACCTCAAATCTGTTTTCTTTGTGGTTACAGACTCCTCTGCTGGAGAGTACATTTCTCAGACTCCTTTACAGTGGTCTGTGATCACGGTTCTAAGTTCTCAGTAAGGGAACATGAGTAGAATGGATACCTACCACTTCCCTTTCACTTGCTTAGTAAAAAGTCACAGGGCGTGGCTTTTTTCCCATGCCACAAGCTGGAACACAATTAGGCCAGCAACTCAGCTTCAAATCTGCACTTCAGGATGATGTCTGAGGGGAAGCAAGAACCATAACATGTAAGGAACATCAGGCCCTATATGGCCCTGGGAGCACAACTGCCCTGCCAGCCTGTCATGTGAAGAGGAAATTAAATTGTTCAAGCCACGTATGTTTGGGTCTCTGTGACTCAAGGATCACGTTAATCCTAGCACATCATTCAAGGGCTCCCAGTGCTTGTGTGACAAATTCCAACTTCCTTAACAGAGATCTGACTTTGATCCTCCCTCCAGCCTGATCTCCTATCACTCACTTCCCTACTGTTTGGTTAAATCAACTGCCTGAGGTTCTTGTGTTCTCACGCTATTGTCTCCACATGGTTGACATATCCTCTTGCTTAGTTAGCTAACTACACATCCTCAAAATCTTGCTTTAAATGACACAATTTAGATTCCCATCATATGCTCTCAGAGCATCCCTGTATTTTTCCTTCATAGCACTTATCACCTTGCTATTAACTAATCCTTTGCATAGCTGTTTGATATCTACTTCACCATGGCACTGTGAACATCATATGGACAAGCTCATGTTCTTGTTTCCCTGCACTATTCCCAGTCCCCAAAGAGTGCCTGGCACATAGTAGGTACTCAAAGTTTTTTTTTTTTTTTTGTAGAATTTTACTGAATGAACTTGTAAGATAGCTGACCAAGGTTTGCAATTTAGGCTTGTGGCCAGAAAAGTAAGCAAAAGATGAACCTGCCCAGATGGGTATCAAACTGCGACCTTGGCTTCATAGTTATTATGCTCACAAATCAGCTGAGCTCACCCCTACCAAGCTGTGGGCCTCCTGAGTCTGCTGTCTACAGGCCATCTTGACTGTCGTCAGGGACACTTCTGATAATAGAATCTCTCTCTTTAAAAAATTGGTTTATGGATGAAAAAGTCCCAAGTATATAGGATGCTGAGTTTAGCAGAATCTGTATGTAAATTGGTATTTTTCTGGTGATCAATCTTGTGCTAAAAATGGAAAATCAATAAAAAAAAGAAAATCTAAGGGGAAAAATAAGTTGTAGACATTTTTGGTGCAATGAGTTTCCAAGTCTGAGGACATTGCATTTGAGACCAAGGTTACTGTCAGTTTCAAAGGCCTGTGCCAAAGCAGACCAGATGACCATCTCACATACAGAGAGCAGAGCTGAAGCTCCCAGTGAGAGAAAACTCCAAATAGCACTTCCTGGGAAAGGCCTTTGCAGTAGCTCCTTGAGCCTAAGAAGGGTTCATCATATACAAACCGCAGTTCCAGGATCTGGAGTTGCAGAGTGCACTGAACGGCTGACGGGACATGGGCTGACCTCATGCACCCAAAGTGACTGCAGAAACAGCCATGAGCCCAGGACGTTGAAATAGTGTGAAAAATAATAAGAATGAGTAAAGAACACCCCATCTCAGAGCCTTTGACTGGACATCAGAAGGGGCTGCCACAGTGGAAAGGTATGGAATGCATCGGGGGTGGGGGGGAGGCAAACGTTGCTGAGTCAGTATCAATTCACACTACTTCTAACTGAAGTATGAGGTCCCTCTACAGCGGTCAAGAATGAACTGGGGTGCTAGTAGACCTGTGCATCGTGAACTTTCTCCAAATGATTTACATAAACACCTAACTTAGGTTATACAGAGATAAGAAAGTTTCACTGAAAAAGAAAAAAACTGAGTCCTCCCTCCAAATACCTATGTTTGAAGTCCTAACCCCCAGTATCTCAAACCGTGACCTCATTTGGAAATCGGAATATTTCAGCTGTAATTAGTTAAGATACGGTGGTGGGCTCAGTCGCTCAATCGCGTACTACTCTGGGCAACCCATGGGTTTTAGCCCACCACGCTCCTCTGTCCGTGGAGTTTCTCCAGGCAAGAATAATGGAGTGGGTTGCCATTTCCTCTTCCAGGGGAACTTCCCCACCCAGGGATGGAACCCACATCGCCTGTGTCTCCTGCACTGGCAGGCAGATTCCTTATCCCTGTGCCACCTGGAAAGCCCTGTCTTAGGGTGGGCTCCTAAGACAGGCATGGAAGGAAGACAATGTTAAGAGACCCAGAGAGAGAATGGCTGTCTAAAGCGGAGGAGGAAGTCCTGGAACAGACCCTTCCCTCTCAGTCCTCGGAAGGAAGCAGCACAGCTGATTTTGATCTCACACTTCTAGCCTCTCGTTCTTCTAGACAGTAAACCTCTATTGTTAAAGCCATCCAGTCTGTGGTCCTTTTTTACCACAGCCCTAAAATACTAATACAGAAGCTTAGTGAAACAGCAGAGAACGTGGAGCTCAGAGGCATCTAGTCCTGGACCCACTCCACACTGGGCTGCCCAGGTGACTCAGTGGTAGCGCATCCGCCTGCCAGTACAGGAGACACAGGCAACGCAAGTTCCATCCCTGGGTCAGGAAGGCACCCTGGAGGAGGGCATGGCAACCCACTCCAATATTCCTTCCTGGAAAATCCCATGGACAGAGGAGCCTGGTGGGCCAAAGTCCACAGAATCACGAAAGAGCTGGCCAAGACTGAACATGCACACAAAAACCCCCTCACTATTAATAGCTACATGACTTTGATCGAGTCATTTAAAAACTTTAAAATTCTCAACTGCCTTTTCTGTCAAATGTAGACAATTAAGAGCAATATTCAAAATATTCAACAGCCCACAAGTCATCCTGCAGAGGCTGCCAGTCCTAAAAGCGGCCACAGGAGAGTGACTCTAGCACATTAGTTCTTAAGTTCTCCGTCCATCCCTCCCTTCATCCATCCATTCATTCTTGAAGATTCTTGGCAGACAACAAGCACTTACCTGCTGAAGTTCCAGCACAACTACCAAGCTCTGTCTAACCCTTCGGCATGGAATCAGCTCAGAACAGGAAGACACAGGGTAATGTGATTCATGGTGAGGGAAACATACAGGGCCTCGGACATGATAAGGGGTCCCCGCCTGTGCTCACCTGGGTCTCTCTTGGGCTGAAGTGTTTAGTGGAGAAGAGGTCTAAGGGTAAGGGGCACAGAGCAGCTGTTATTTACCAACTCATATGAAAGTATTTTACAATTTCAACAACTAATAGAGCCTTTCTGGCTTTTACCTGCTGAATATCAGGCCTAGGATAATTACAGATAATTATACAGTTTTATAAAGATCAGTTGAGGTGACACATGTCAAGTACTTAGCCAAGTGCCTGGCATATGGCAATTGCTCAGTAAATGCTGCTGCTGCTGCTGCTGCTAAGTCGCTTCAGTTGTGTCCGACTCTGTGCGACCTCATAGACAGCAGCCCATCAGGCTCCTCCATCCCTGGGATTCTCCAGGCAAGAACACTGGAGTGGGTTGCCGTTTCCTTCTCCAATGAATGAAAGTGAAAAGTGAAAGTGAAGTCGCTCAGTCGTGTCCAGCTCTTCGCGACCCTATGGACTGCAGCCTACCAGGCTCCTCCATCCATGGGATTTTCCAGGCGAGAGTACTGGAGTGGGTTGCCATTGCCTTCTCCGCTCAATAAATGCTAGTCTATGCTGTTATTGAATAGGATAGTGTTAAATAGAGCTCAAAACACATTTATCAAGAACCTATTAAGGGCTGTTGCATAACAATAGATAACCAGAATTCTGGTCTTCAGAAACCTCAAATACTAGCTTCAGAGCCTTGTGAAGGAGCCAGGGCATGGAATTAGAAGGTCTGGACTCTGGGCACAGCTCTGTCCCTAACAAGCTCTGTGACTTCGAGCACAGTACTTTATCACTCCGGGCTCCTGTTTCTTCTCTTGTACAGTAAGGGGTCCAGCTGTCTAAGAGTCCTCGTTTTTGTAACACTTTGTGATGCTGTAATCTTTCTTTGATATTAACAGTACCTTCACTAACCTTTTGGACAGAGTTCCAACCAAATGTAAAATTCAGCTGAATTTCATGGAGTCATGGACCTTCAAGGTCATCTGGCCCAGTCTGTTCACTGTACAGCTAATGACACCAAATCACAGAGAGGTGAAGGTGCTCCAGCTCCCAGGTTCAAGGCTCCAACCCACTGCTCCCTTTTGAAAAATTTTTGGTCCAATTTCAACTTTTCCTTCACCTGGGAAAAGGGGTCATTGCTTCCTGTTTTTCAAATGTTCTGGGATTTGGTGAGTAAACTTGCAAACTCATACTTTCTGTGCCTTTGTTGTCTTTGACCTTGCCCCCTCCCATCTTTCCAAATTGATCTGGGTTTTCTTTTTCATGTTTTTTTATTTTCTAGCTTTTAAAACTTTATTACTATGGTAAATATATATATGTATATATATAAGATAAAATTTGCCTTTTTAACCATGATAAGTGTACCAAATGGATCTGATTTCCTGATTCGTTCCCAGTTTCTAAACAGGCTGACTATATGACATAGCATAGTTGAAGAGTCCACTTCTGGCATATTTCTCCATGTTTCTGCAGTGTTCAGATGCTTGGAGAACTCAGCTCCTAAACTTGGGGCCACAAGGACAGAGGAGGGGTCTTAGCCTCTTTGTCCTCCCCACTGCCTAGCTCAGCATTCTAAGAGAAGCTCAAGAAATGTTTGCTGAGTGAATAAATGACCCTGCAAGTTAAAGAAGACCCTCCTCAGACTCTCTTATGTCACCTTAAGATTATTTTTCCTGCCTTATGGGAACAAACAGTGTTGATGAATGACAACCACTGTGTCACATGTGGGCATCTAGGGGGCATATGTATGCTTCTCTCCCCAAAGGTAAGCTACTCAGTGGAACAGCTAGGGCCTGATAAGCCCGTAAACACCCTGTTGACAGTCTTTCTTAGACATCATGTTTACTTGCCTCGTTGTGTTCCTGTAAGAGAACAAAGAAATTTGCCTTTCAGTGACTGAATGAGGTCAAAGCATTATAAACAGTGTCACCAAGAGCTAACAATTTCTGCCCCATGGATGTAATACAAGTGAGCAGATCGCTGCCATCCTTGGAAACATTTACTCAAATACACCCACAGACCCTGGCTGTGGGCTGCAGACAAACGCCTTCTGAGTGTCCCCAGACCAGGTGAGCTCAGTGGTTCAGGACCTCATAACTGTTTGGATGTTGAAAGGAATCCTTGCTTTGATGGAAAGCGAGAACCAGTGTACCAGTAATCTTTATGTCTAGCGGGAATGAAGGGGCAGTAAAAGCCTTTGGTCTGGCTTTGTATCTTGGTCTCTTGAATTCCCTCTCATTTCACTTGCAGGTTGCAGAGTAAGGCTTGGCTCAGAGAAGCTATTCCCAAACTGTGCAAGGTTCTCTTGGATGTCAGGGTCATGGCCAGGCTGGAGAGGCTGCTGCCAGCTGGGAGAGGCACATCGTTAGAGAAATGCCATGACCTGGTATGAAAGGGAAAGATACAAATCAACATCCAGGGTTCTGAAGGACAGCCTAATGGACAATAAATATTTGACTAGCTCTGGCCATTTGTATGAAATGCCACCTTTCACCCTGTCTAGAAAATTGTTTTCGTTTTTTTCCCCCTAGCCCCATGATTCTTCCACAGTACTGGAGGAAAAACATTTGTGTCACTTCCCTACACAGTAGGTAGTGTACACAGTACACAGTAGGTCTTAGATAATGTTAATCTCTTCCTTGTTTGCCCCTCCTTTTCATTGAAATAAGCCCATCCATCTCCACTGGGTAAAAACTGTCCCCCAACCCAAAGACAAATATCAGACAAGAGGACAATGTAGGTGATCCTATTTTATATAATCATCAGGCTTTTTTTTTTTTTTTAATAAGCCTTGCCAATCGACAGGGTCAGTCCCTCTCTTGGCCTGTAGGAGAGGCCAGTGACCCCCAAGTCAGACGTTTCTATTTTCAGCTCCCCAAGTCCAGAGGGCGGTAACCCGAGCTTGGGTGAGGGCTGAGCTGCTAACCCGCCAGCAGCAAGGACCCGTAGTCTCTCTGCATTTCTATTTCCATAAATTTACATCAAATTTGTGCTGAATCATATCCCCCCCACATGGAAGAAATGAAATACATTATCAATAAGTACAACAAATTTGAATAATCTGAGAGTGGAATGACTTTCCTTGTCTCCTTTCCATTTATTTCCTTGGGCCATGGCTCACTCCACTTCCCACACTGGGTGGGGTTGGATTTATCCCCACCAACCCCTGTGCCCAAGGTTTTCAGTATTTTTCTCACAGTGTGTATATATATATATATGGGTGTGTGTGTGTGTGTGTGTGCATGTGTCTGGTCCTTTTATATTTTATATATATGTATATATACATACATATGTATACATTCTTTTTTTACCTTCTTTTCCATTATAGTTCATCCTAGCATGCTGAATATAGTTCCCTGTGCTATATAGTAGACTTTGCTGTCCTTGCATTTACTAATCCCAAACTCTCAGACCATCCTGCCCCCACCCACCTTGGTAAGCACCTGTTTATTCTCTACATCTGTGAGTCTCTTTCTGTTTGGTAGAAAGGTTCATTTGTTTCATATTCTATTTTATTTTTAAAGTTTTCTTACACAGTTTAAAAAAAACTTTTTATGTTTTTTTGGCTGAGCTGGGTCTTTGTTGCTGTGCGGGCTCTTCCTCAGTTGCGCCGAGCAGGGGCCGCTCTCTGGTTTTGGTATGCAGGCTTTTCATTGTGACGGCCTCTCCTCTTACAGATCACGGGCTCCAGGCACTAGGGCTTCAACAGTTGCAGCGTGTGGATTCAGTAGTTGCGGCTCCTGGGCTCTAGAGTGCAGGCTTAATTGTTGTGGCGCATGGGAGCTCCACAGCACGTGGAATCCTCCCGAATCTGGGGTGGAACCCAGGCGGATTCCTTGCCACTGAACCATCAGGGAGGCTCTGTGTCATATTTTAGATTCATGTAAGTGGTATCATATAACATTTGTCGTTTTCTTTCTTGCTTCACTTCATAATCTCTCGTTGATTTCCTGGCCTCTTATCAGGAGCCACAAGCCCTGCATTTCCCTTTCCTTCTCCAGTTCATTTTCCTTTCCTCCCAACATCTTAGTCTCCCTTATCAGAACCCTTCCATAGGTAAGAGAAGCTGCCCCTCTACCTCTGTTCATCTCCACCTCCTGGCTGCAACGCATCAGTCAATCACACTCACGCTTCACTCCTTCTGATGGCAACGGCGGTCCCTGGCCTGCCAGGTCGTCATCAGTCCCACTCAGTCATTTTGAGTACCTCAGTGCAGGTTCAGCAGGGAGTAGAACTTCCTTCCACCCCCTGCTGCCCGGCTGATTGGCAGTCAGCAGGGCTGGAGGCTGGGGGAGCAGCTTGCAACTGATTGTTTGCTGCTGGGCAGGGAAGGCTTAGTGGAAGCAGAGAGAGCACCCAAGAGTTCAGGGGGCTAAGAGACAGAGAATGCTCTATGTCAGGAATCCAGCTAGAATCCCCGTCTATCTGTCTGGTGTCTGGCTGTTGGCCCTAGCAGGGAAATGATGGAGGAGGCCCTTTGCACAGTATCCCCAGGTACAGGGAAGAGAAGAGGCGTATCTTTTACAGAATTGAGGCCAGTGGCCTAGGGGACCTCAGGTTATCTGCAGCGCATACTGGGACCTGCAGTCCCCTGCCCCAGGTTAAAGTCAAAGATGAAGGAAGGCATTTAGCAACCAGGTTGTGGGGGCTCTTGGCAGGCCCTGCTTAATTTGGCCCTCCATTGACAAGAGGAAGAACTGGGGACCTTGGCTCATATAGAGCTAATTATTACATTATATATATATATATATATATATACATATAACCACTATAAACCACTATCATTAAGAATCATTTCCTTCCCAAATTCATCAGACGGGGTTTCCTAATTCAGGCAGGAGAAAAGTATGGCCATGAACACTGCCCCAGTTGTACATTTTGGACAGAAGCTGAGCCGAAGTCTCTACTGAAGATTTGTTTAGTTTCCTTTAATGAGAATGCTGACGTTTTTGCTTGGGAAGCCAGACTTTGAACTGAAAATACCGTGTGGTGAAGTTGTATCGAAAGCTTTAGGGCTTCCCCATGTGTCTGGAGCTGTTTCGACGTGGCCAAACTTATCTAATAATTCAGTTGAGAACCCGAAACGGGAGTCTTGGTTTCTAACAATAAGTTCAAGTCATCTTATCTTTCCCATTCTCTCCTGAGATTTATTTTGTTTTGTTTTCATTAGTATCTGCTGGTTCAGTTTCTTAGATGAAGCAAAAACTCTCTCAAACTTTTGAAAGTTTTAAGCATTGCTCCAAAGCACCTAAGCATTTTCTTCTAACTATCAGTTCAGTTCAGTTCAGTCGCTCAGTCATGTCCGACTCTTTGCGACCCCATGAATCGCAGCGTGCCAGGCCTCCTTGTCCGTCACCAACTCCTGGAGTTCACTCAAACTCATGTCCATCGAGTCAGTGATGCCATCCAACCATCTCATCCTCTGTTGTCCCCTTCTCCTCCTGCCCTCAATCCCTCCCAGCATCAGAGGCTTTTCCAATGAGTCAACTCTTAGCATGAGGTGGCCAAAGTATTGGAGTTTCAGCCTCAGCATCAGTCCTTCCAGTGAACTTTCAGGACTGATCTCCTTTAGGATGGCCTGGTTGGATCTCCTTGCAGTCCAAGGGACTCTCAAGAGTCTTCTCCAGCACCACAGTTCAAAAGCATCAATTCTTCTGTGCTCAGCTTTCTTCACAGTCCAACTCTCACATCCATACATGACCATTGGAAAAACCATAGCCTTGACTAGACGGACCTTTGTTGGCAAAGTAATGTCTCTACTTTTCAATATGCTATCTAGGTTGGTCATAACTTTCCTTCCAAGGAGTAAGTGTCTTTTAATTTCATGGGTGCAATCACCATCTGCAGTGATTTTGGAGCCCCCAAAAATAAAGTCTGACACTGTTTCCCCATCTATTTCCCATGAAGTGATGGGACCAGATGCCATGATCTTTGTTTTCTGAATGTTGTTCATATAAATAAATAAATAGAACTGGCCCTGGGGCTATGAATATACATGGAAAAATTGGGTCCTTAGAGATTTTCCAGAGAGTTAAGGGGGTGTGAAAATAGAGGCTAAAGCCATGTTTCAATACTTAGTGCCAAGGTGGCAAATTTAAGACAAAGCCACTTGGCTTTAAATTGGTCCCATGCAAATGGACTGTGAGATGGAACGTTTGATGTACTACTTTCATCAGAGGTGAGGACAGTTGCTGGGCAGTTTTATTTTTTTCTTTGAAAAAAGTTAACCACAATGTAATTAGTTTGGTTTTTGTCAGCCTGGGCTGCTGTTGATGAAGTGTCTAGAGGCCTCCTGGTATAGGTGCCTAAAAGCTTAAACTGCATTTAATTATTATTATTACTCAATGTCAGGCTACATAAATGAAAAGAGATAAAAAAGAAATGCCTGCAGCTACATTGCCTTGGTGTGTGATTTCATCACATCTCACAAGCTAAGCAGGTTTGAGCTGGCACTTGGGGCATAAAACCTCTAAGGGAAACCCAGGCAACTGGAGATGCCGTTTCAAGTGAGTTGAAAGTTTCTCTACATGCTGGGGCGGGAAGAGGCTGGCCACTCTTTGATTTGTCCTTCTCAGTTTTATTTTTAGACACCTTAATAACTGGCTGACTTACTTCAGAGAAGGAAAGCAAGAAGGGGCAACAGAGTCACTCAGAGAGTGGTCCTAAAGTACATGCTCTCAGGTGAAGATTCCTTCACTCCCAACAGCTTGCCGATTGTCCTACTGCCCGAAATACCAGTGAAGTCCCCAAAGCCACAACAGTACTGAAAGCCTCAGCTAAACATGGTAACTGGAAAGGGCGGGCTGCTTTCCCATCTGAATTCCAGCCAGGAGCAAGACACAGACCATGAGCAGTGGAACACAAGATGGACCAAGTATATGTCCACTCTTCCTACAGTCTTTGTCATCGACAGGTTGGAATGAAACCAGTTGGTTTGCCAGAGAGCGACGTATTGGCAGACGATACCTTTCTTCTTAGTGTGAGACATCCATCGGGCTGTTAGGAACAAGTGTTTGATGCTGAGTTAATCCTCGATGTTCAGCTTAGGGATGACTTTTCCACTCTTTTGGATTACAAAGAATGGATTAGGCGGCCCAGCTGGTTGGAAGCCCAGAAGCCTTAGCTATATTCTAGCCCCATCTTTTTTCTCTTGTTCCCTAGAGCACTTGTTTCCAAAACTTCAATGGTAAGGTTTGCAAACCCTCGAGGACAGGGACCTGGACTGGTTATTGAAGGGTCTGCACTATTACTGAATGTCTCCAGGATGAGCACACACAACAGACACTGAATAAAAGTGCTGCCTACTCGACTGGCTCCTTTCTATAGCCCCTGGCCTGCCAGTCTTCTTTAGATGAGGCCCCAACAGGTCATGATGCCATGGCTGCCAAGAAGAGTTCAGTCATCCAGGCTCTTCATCGGTGGTGTCACCATTTATATTAATTAGCTGTTGATATATAGCAAACCATCCCAAACCTTAGTGGCTCGAAACAGCAACAGCTTATTTAGCATATGCTCTGTAGGTCAGCAAATTAGCCAGGGCTCAGTTGGGCAGTTCCATTGATTTCAACGGGACCCATGCAGGCCACGGTAGCTGCTGGGAGTTAATGGCCTCACTCACATGTAGCAGTTGACTGGTTGTTGGCTGTGAGTCCTTCATCATCCAGCAAGCAATTCTGGGCTTGTTTCTAAGGTGGTGATCACAGGTTCCTAAGAGCATAGAAAGGATAAACTCTACTGTACAGTTACAAGCCTCCTTGTGTAGCACATTTGCAAATGTTGTTTTGCCAGAGCAAGTCACATTTGCAAACATTGACTTGGCAGAGCAAGTCACATTTGCAAACATTGACTAACCAGAGCAAGTCACATGGCTGAGCCTAGAGTCAAAGTTATGGACACTGACTGCAAGATGGGCAGGAAATTATTGATAGTATTTTGCAAACAACCTATCACACCAATAAAACAAGGCCAACAATACAATGCAATATTTCCAATTTCCAGGGGGTGATACTTCATTTTCAGGTTTCCAAGATGCTAGAAAGGGTCTCTGGGAACTAGAAGTCTTAGCTGAGTCTCTGTTTCTCCACTTTTTCTAATAAATGGAAGTAATATCCATCCTGCAGGGTTGAGTCAGGATCCAGGGGGTGATACTTCATTTTCAGGTTTCCAAGATGCTAGAAAGGGTCTCTGGGAACTAGAAGTCTTAGCTGAGTCTCTGTTTCTCCACTTTTTCTAATAAATGGAAGTAATATCCATCCTGCAGGGTTGAGTCAGGATCACTAGGGACTAAAACAAATAAATGTTGGACGTGGTGCATTCACAACTGTAAAATGGATTCACAGCTTCTCAACCTATATGCTCATTTCCACAGGCAGCGCTTCTCAAAGTATGGAAAGCTCACTGCTGGTCCTGGTTCAGGTCAGGATTTTAGGTGACTGGGGAAAACCACCTCCAATAATACTGACAAGACATGTGTGAAGATTCCCCTGCTCTCTGTAAATCCCTTTTAGTCCTTCCACTTATGAGAAAGTCTCAGTTTGATGCCACCGTCTTCAACATCTCTTTTGACACACATTAAGCATCCTATTCAGAGCTTTAGCTTCCATTTAGAATTCATTACCGTTTTATTTTCAGTATTTTTATTTGTGTTTTATTCATGACAGCTGATAATTCAAGAAATAAATAGAAACAGACATTAGTAACTTAAAACTATGTTGAATATACAACACGTAATTCATTCATCCATAGGTTCGGCAAATATTTGCAGGGCACCTACTATGTGCCAGGCCCTGAACCTAAGGTTTATCAGAGAAGGAGGCAACCCCCTGCCCGAGTGGGGCTTATATTCTAGTGGTGGGTGATGGTGATCAGGGAACGGCTGGATTTGGGGATCTACTTCTTGTAGGGGGAAGCCGAGCCACCTCCCCCCTGGAGAGCGGTGGTCAGGAGTTTCCCGCGGGCTGGGGCGCGGACCACCGAGAGCGCGGGATCGGGGCTGCGCGGGCCTGTCCGCAGCCCGCTCGGCGGTGGCGGTGGCCGGGCACCGGGCCTCGGCTCCTCCTCCTCTTCCTCCCGCGGAGGCTGACGTTGAGTCAACAGCGCGGGCGGCCTCCGGAGGCGGCGGCGCGGTGGCTCGGAGGTGCCGGGCCCTCGCGGGGCCGCGCGGGGCCCGGGCGGCGACGGCGGCGGCCGCAGCGGCGGAGGAGGGCGGCGTTAGAGAGGCCGGTCCTCGCCGGGAGGAGAAGGCCATGAACGGCGACCGGACCGAGAGCGACTGGCAGGGGCTGGTGAGCGAGGTGAGGCCGAGGCGCCGGCCAGGCGGGATGGGCCAGGCCGAGCGGCCGCCCGCCCCGAGCCCACGCCCCCCACCCCCGGGGGGCCGAGCCGGGCGGGGACTCGCGGGGGGACGCGCGCTCCCTGGCCTCGGCTCGCCGCCCCCGCGCGCCCTGCAAGGGGCGCGCTTCCTCCCGCACTTTCCCGGCTGCCCGGGCGCCACTTTCTCCCATGACAGCTGGTGCCAGCCTTTGGGGAGGGCCCTTCCCTCTGGGCAGGGCTTGGCCCTGGATTGGAGAGAGCAGCGCGGATCCGGGAGTGGGAGCCAAGCCCCACCTGCCTTCTCGGTTACCGCTGTTTTGGAGCCAAGCGATTGGACGCCCAGTGCCGAATGACAGATGGTGCCAGCCTTTGGGGAGGGCCCTTCCCTCTGGGCAGGGCTTGGCCCTGGATTGGAGAGAGCAGCGCGGATCCGGGAGTGGGAGCCAAGCCCCACCTGCCTTCTCGGTTACCGCTGTTTTGGAGCCAAGCGATTGGACGCCCAGTGCCGAAGCGGAAAGGTGGTGCTAGGGGGGTGAATCCGGGTGCTGTGACAGGCGGAATCACCTGCGGCGGAGGCTTGGGGGAGGGAGGGGAGATTCCATAGGGTCCTCCGTAGCCTTCATTCATTCAGGTTCAGTTCAGTCGACATATATTTACCGTGGGCCACCTTTGTGTAAGGTGGCTGCTGCTGCTGCTGCTAAGTCGCCTCAGTCGTGTCCGACTCTGTGCGACCCTGTGGAGTGCAGCCTACCAGGCTCCTCCGTCCATGGGATTCTCCAGGCACGAGTACTGGAGTGGGTTGCCATTGCCTTCTCCAGTAAGGTGCCTGGCTGTTTATCATAGGAGTGAAGCACTGGTGCAGAACTCACCCTATTTGTGGAAGCAGAGAATGCCCCGCGCCTGGCGCCGCCGCACCCCGCCCCCCTGCCCCGCAAAGATTTTGTCATGAACACCCCTGGGGCCGGCTTTTGCACTCCTATGAGATTTCCCCTTCAACCCACTCTAAGAATTACGGGGCCTAGGAGTGGGCTGCCTGACTTCTCCAGGTGAGAGCGGGGTGCTGAGGTCTCACAGGTAAATTGCTTCTCCTGACTTACCATTATTTGTGATGGCAGTTAGTCATGTACCCAGCCGTGCTGATGATCTCCCAGCAATTCTCCGTTCTTTCCCTCCTGAGGACCATCCCCACCGGCAAGGCCAGCTTGGGCCTTCTTTTTCTTAATCCTACTGTGTACCAGTCTGGGTGTAATGGTTTGCTGTCTTCCTTTCTTGAGTATTGGAAGCGAACACTTGTACGGTCTTTCCCCTTTAATCATTTCCTGGGCCTCCAGCTCAGTCTAATAACAGTATTTAATGTCTAGTGTGCAAAACATTGTATTTCTGAAGAGGAATGGGCTGTCATGGCTTCAAGTGTCAAGTTTAGCTTGTCCACCCTCAGTCTGCAAGTAATAGCTGCACAGTATTATGATACATTGTTGTGCAATCTGTCTGCATCTCTTCTATCAGGGGACAGAGACTCTGGAGATCTTCTCTCTTGGCCCATGGAGAATCAGACCCAGGAGTGGAGGAAGCTGCAGGTGGTTCTTCTTGGAAGTCCAGTGCTGAGCTCTGAAATAGCAGAATGTTCACTACTCTAGCAAATACTTGTCTAATGACTGTTAGGAGTCAGGTATATCGCTCTGTATTTGGAATACAGTGGCCGAGAAAACAGACAACCCCTTCTGCCCTCAGAGAACTCCTTAAGTGTATATAGTATAGTGTGGGAAGAGTGTCACACCACAAACACTAAGAGAATCCTAAAAGGTGCAGTATGAAGGGTGTGAGACCAAAGAAGGAAGTACTTCCTGGCATGGCTGTCCTGGATCCAGGATGCCTCTACCCAGCACCGACCACGTGGTATTGCAGCCTTCTGGTCTCCCCACTAGGCTATGTGTTTCATTTGGCTTTGTTCCAGGTGCCTACACACTGGGCTCCATACACAGTAGGTCCTCAAAAGTATACTTGGAGAATAAATCAAGATCCAGAAAGGGGTCTTTCCAGAGTTTTCCTGCCTGTCCTAGCACTTGCCATCTTGCCTTCAGACATTTATTACAGCTAAGGGCACAGGGGACACACAGCTTGAGGCTATGGGGTGTGAAAATGAATGCAGAATGCTTCCCAACTTCATAATAGCCAAAAGCTGTTCCTTGAGTCCATCCACCATGTATAAGGTAAAAATTAGTTCTTATTTTACAGATAAAGAAACCGTGATTCAGATAGGCTAAGGAACTTGCTCAGAGCCTCACATCTGAAGGGGGCAGAATTTGGTCTGTTTGACTCCAGAGCTCAGGATCACTAGGCCACGCTTTGTGTCTTAATCACCAGTTCATCTGTGTGTATCTTCGCCTAGAGAGCAGGTTCTCGAAGGGAGGGATCTGTGTCTTATTCATCTTTGAATCCTCAGCAAATGGATAAGTATTGCTCAGAGTACGATCTACAGATTATCAGAGGCATTTTGGGAATAAAGAGTACAAAGAGTCACTGGAATTTGGGGAGGAAATGGAAGTTTCTGGGTCTCTCCCCAGATCCAGTGTAGTACGTTGAATTGTATTCTTTCCACCATGTATATATCTAAGTCTTAACGTCCCAGTAACTGTCATAAGACCTTTTTGGAAACAGGATCTTTGCAGATAAAATCAGCTAAGGTTCCCAAGATGAGATCATCCTGGATTTAGGAATGGGCCCTGAATCTAAGGACTGGTGTTCTTAGATTTGAGACACAGAGCTGCAAGGCAGAAGGCTGCGGGGAAGCAGAGACACAGAGAGAGGAAGCCCTTGTGAAGACAAAGGTAGAATGGGGAGCTGGGCAGTGACAGCCCAGGGATGCCAAGCCTGCCAGCAGCCACCAGGAGCTGGAGGAGGCTGGGAGGAGGCTGTCCCTCAGAGTCTCCAGAAGGAACCAGTTCTGCCAACACCTTGATTTTGGACTTCTGGCTTCCACAATCGTGAGAGATACATTTCTGTGTGAAAAGCCACCCATCTTGCAGTGATCTGTTGTGGCAAACATGGGAAACTAATTACCTTAATGTATGAAAGTCCCAGGGCTATAGCCCCCCCAGATCATCTGCTTTTCTCACAAACAGGGCTCCCCAGGTGTTTCCCTGACCATTTCCTGCCCATGGGTGTACACTGGGTCTGGTGTAGAGACATTGTCTGGGACTAACGCAAGTAGGATTCAAAGAAGAGTATGGTCAGTGGGTGGGACTTCCCTGGTGATTCAGTGATAAAGAATCCTCTTGTCAATGCAGGAGACAGAGATTCAATCCCTTGGTCAGGAAGATCCCCCGGAGGAGGAAATGGCAACCCACTCTAGCATTTTTGCCTGGGAAATCCCACGGACAGAGGAGCCTGGCCGGCTACAGTCCACAGGGTCGCAAAGAGTCAGACATGACTTAGTGACTAAACAACAGCTACAGTGGTCAGAGTCTAGTGGTTTTGAAAGTGACTTTGGAAGGCAATGGCACCCCACTCCAGTACTCTTGCCTGGAGAATCCCATGAATGGAGGAGCCTGGTGGGCTGCAGTCCATGGGGTCGCGAAGAGTCAGACACGACTGAGCGACTTCACTTTCACTTTGGAAGCCAGTGGGAGGAACTGGGGAAGACGCCACCAGACCTGTGACCCAGATCAAATGGGCTTTTGACAGGTGCCCACCTATTTTGCAAATATCCCTGGCCCTACCTCCTGCCCTGAGTTCACACCCCATTGCCCTTCCTGCCCAGGGCTCTGTGCTCTCTTTCAATCAGTTTGCTTCCCGGTTTGCCTCTAGAAAGCAGTTTTCATTTAAATGACCCTATAGAGATCAGTTTTATTTTCATATTTTCAGTATAACAAGCTGAAAACTACAGCCTTCTCTCAGGCCCTGAAGTAAACACGGCCATGCATGTGAAAGAAGCGTGGATGCTGTTCTGTTCTGGAAATTAAATGTCTGGGGAGGGGGAAACCATCTTCTCATCACCACCTGAGCTGAGCTTTCAAATACAAGAGGACATCTTGAAATGCAGTCATGCAGACAATCCATAACTTTTTTTCTCACATAAAAATCCTGGTCATCTGTCAGCCAGCTCCCTATGATAAACCATGCCCAATTCAATCTTGCTATTTGGATTTTGGTTAATTAATTAGATAGCAATCAATCCTGTATTCCTTGAGCATGTTATATATTCAGTGACCGGGTGTGTGTGCTCAGTCACTCAGTCCTGTCTGACTCTTTGCAACCTTATGCACTGTAGCCCTCCAGATGCCTCTGTCCATGGGATTTCCCAGGCAAGAATGCTAGAGTGGGTTGCCATTTCCTCCTCCGGGGGATCTTCCTAACCCACGGATCGAACCTGCATCTCCTGCATCAGCAGGCGGATTCTTTGCCACTGAGCCACCTGGGAAGCCCTGTTAACCCTGGGCCTCTACCCAAAGTTGAGCCACTGACATCTGGGGTACAGAAGTAGAAGAGGCTTACAGTCTGAGCCTGTGGTTAAGGGTGTGACTTTGGGTCTTGTTTGTTAACTGAGATCTGGACCTACGTCATGACTCTACTTTCTTGGTGCAAATAGTCCAAAATCCAACCCAAGGAAGTTTAGCTCAGAAGGAATTTATTGACTAATATTGTGGTTTCAATAGTGTCCCCAAAAGATATGTTCAAGTCCTATCCTCTTCCCCCAATCCCTGTGAATATGACCTATTTTGGAAATAAGATCTTTACAAACGTAATCAAGTTAAGATGAAGTCATTTGAGCGGGCTCCTAATCCAATGACCAGTGTCTTTGTAAGAAGAAGGAAATTGGAGTGCAGAGATGTGCAAAGAGAAGATGATTTCAGTCTAGTATCTGGTCACTGGTCATTGCTGACCACTGTTGTGTCCTCCCTTGTTCCCCTCTTCTGGCCTTTTGGTGTCTGTACCATACCCATGCTACCCTGGGTGAGTGAAGAGCAAGGTGGTATACTGCTCCTTCACTGCTCTGGGCATGGGGGACTTTGCTCTCTTGCCCAAGGTGGGTAGCTTGGATCATGTTCTGCTGTCCCTGAATCACTCCTGAACTAAGGAAAACTTTGAGAAACTATGGTGCAATTTTCATACCACACCACACCAAGCTGGGGCCAGGGAATTGGGGATTATTTTTACTTCCTAAGAAAGAAGAGTGTATTTGTTAGGGTAAAATCTAAACCACTTGAAAAAGATAGCTACTCCCCAGTGATATTTAGGTCTTTTTTGTGTTACAATACATGGTCCAGTCTAGGAGGACAGCCCTGCTCCACGTGTTATTTAAAAACCCAAGTTTCTTCTATCTTGTTTCTCTACTATTTTTTGAGGGGGTGATCCTCAACTGTATAGTTAAAGCTGGGTGGTTACCATGACTTGTCCCAACCCATAAGTAGGGGAGAGAGAGAGAAAGAGAGGGGAAGCTCAGGGCAAAGGGCTTTTCTTTAATTAGGGATGGAGACCCGGGTTCAATCCCTGGGTTGGGAAGATCTCCTGGAGAAGGAAATGGCAACCCACTCCAGTATCCTTGCCTGGAAAATCCGATGGACAGAGAAGCCTGGTAGGCTACAGTCCATGGGGTCGCGAAGAGTCGGACACGACTGAGCGACTTCACTTTCACTTCACTTTGCTTACTTTTCTTTAATTAGGGATCACTTCTTGTACCCCACTGGTCTGAGCATCATCACATGGCTACATCTAGCTGCAAGGGAGGCTAGGAAGTGTCATCTTAAGCTGGATATACCCAACTTAAATTTGGGAGGGTTCTATTAAAAAGTCAGAAAACACAAACTATAAAAGAAAAAAAGATAAAATGGGCTTTATTACAATTTTAAAAAGTCTACTGTTTGAAAGACTCTGTTAAGAAAATGAAAAGACAAAACTGAACTGGGAGAAATTTTGTGCATAACACATATCTTATATCCAGAATATATAAAGAACTCTTATAATGCAATAGTAAGAAAACAACCTAATTTTTAAAACGGGCAAAAGAGTTAAATAGACACTTCACTGAAGAAGAGATATGAATGGATACTCAGCATTACCAGTCATCAGAAAGATGTAAATTAAAGCCACAGTAAGATACCACAACGGAGAAGGCAATGGCACCCCACTCCAGTACTCTTGCCTGGAAAATCCCATGGACGGAGGAGCCTGGTGGGCTACAGTCCATGGGGTCGCTAAGAGTCGGACACAACTGAGCGACTTCACTTTCACTTTTCACTCTCATGCCTTGGAGAAGGAAATGGCAACCCACTCCAGTGTTCTTGCCTGGAGAATCCCAGGGACGGGGGAGCCTGGTGGGCTGCCGTCTATGGGGTCGCACAGAGTAGGACATAACTGAAGTGACTTAGCAGTAGCAGATACCACAAGGGTCTTCCTAGGTGGCTCAGTGGTAGAGAATCCTCCTGCCAATGTAGGAGCCACAGGAAACATGGGTTCGACCCCTGGGTGGGGAAGATCCCCTGGAGGAGGAAATGGCAACTCACTCCAGTATTCTTGCCTGAATAATCCCATGAACATAGGAGCCTGGTGGGCTACAGTCTGTGTGGTTGCAAAATAGTCAGACACAACTGAGCGACTGAGTACACACACACGCAAGATGCTACAATACATCTATTTGAATGAAAAGCAGACTCACAAATAAAAAATGGAAAAACCAAGTGTTGACAAGGAAGCAGAGTGACAGAAAGTCTCCTGCATTGCTAGAGAAGTTTAAAATGGTACGACCACTTTTGAAAACAGGTTTGTAAGTTCTCATAAAGTCAAATCAACACCTAACCCAACCCAGCAATTCTGCTCCTAGATGTTGATTCAAGAGAAATGAAGACACATGCCCACACAAAATCCTATATGTGACTGTTTATTTCAAATCCTATACGTGAATGTTTATTTCAATTTTATTATAATTACTGAAAACTGAAAACACAACAATGTTCAAAACTAGTGAGTGGATAAATTGCTACATCCATGTCATTGCTACATCCTGTTTAGTATTAAGATGGAATGGACTACTGATGCATACAAAACCATGGCAAGTAAAAGAAGGCCCTGGCTGTAATATTCCACCAATATGAAGTTCTTGAAAAGGCATAACTAAAAGGACAAAAAAAGCCAATCAGTGGTTGCCAGAGCCTGGATTGGGTGAGCAGACTGACTGCAAAGGAGCATGAGACAGCTTTTTGAAGTGATGAACATAGTCTATGCCTTGGTTGTATTGATGACTGGATGACTATATAAGTTTGATAAAATCCGTAGATCTGTATGCCTCAAAAGAATGATTTTTTCCTCTATGTAAATTATACCTCAGTTCAGTTCAGTCGCTCAGTCATGTCCGATTCTGCAACCCCGTGAATCGCAGCATGCCAGGCCTCCCTGTTCATCACCATCTCTCGGAGTTCACTCAGACTCACGTCCATCGAGTCCGTGATGCCGTCCAGCCATCTCATCCTCGGTCGTCCCCTTCTCCTCCTGCCCCCAATCCCTCCCAGCATCAGAGTCTTTTCCCATGAGTCAACTCTTCCCATGAGGTGGCCAAAGTACTGGAGTTTCAGCTTTAGCATCATTCCTTCCAAAGAAATCCCAGGATTGATCTCCTTCAGAATGGACTAGTTGGATCTCCTTGCAGTCCAAGGGACTCTCAAGAGTCGTCTCCAACACCACAGTTCAAAAACATCAATTCTTCGGCGCTCAGCCTTCTTCACAGTCCAACTCTCACATCCATACATGACCACAGGAAAAACCATAGCCTTGACTAGACGGACCTTAGTTAGCAAAGTAATGTCTCTGCTTTTGAATATACTATCTAGGTTGTTCATAACTTTTCTTCCAAGAAGTAAGCGTCTTCTAATTTCATGGCTGCAGTCACCATCTGCAGTGATTTTGGAGCCCCCAAAAATAAAGTCTGATACTGTTTCCACTGTTTCCCCATCTATTTCCCATGAAGTGATGGGACCGGATGCCATGATCTTCGTTTTCTGAATGTTGAGCTTTAAGCCAACTTTTTCGCTCTCCTCTTTCACTTCAGTAAACCTAAATCTTTCAAAGGGAGGGGGAATGGATATTCAAGACAGCTATTGCTATAGAGAGATTGACTAATTCCCCACTTACCATATTTCTGTCACAACTAGTTACGCCCCCACATACAAACCTCAGGCCTGCTGTTCTTACACTGTTCTCCCCACACCAGGGTGATTAGTGTTCATTCTTAGACACTCACTGATATCCAGGCGCTCTCCTCCCTTGCACTCTGTCTGCCTTTTCTCAACTGGAGATCTTTTCTAGTCTTTTGGAGGACCATGGGGGAGGGAGAAACTGGAGAGACTCTTCTGTGCTCTGGTGTCTTACGGATCAGGCTTTCTAAGCTGAAAAGTCAGTTGCTTTGCTTTCAGTGTTCTGTGGCGTGCTCTTCCTTGGAACTTGAATGCAGACTGTCTGGCTTTTAAGAGAGAGAGGGATATGTGGGGAGAAAAGGGGGAGGAGTTACAGGAATTTTGGATAGAGTATCATTTAAAATTTCAAAGCATCGTTCATATTGATATTATTATTAAACAAAGAAGCAGTGCACAATAACCAACGACTGATCTTAGATACATATACAGGCAGTTGGTGAGTCTTGAAGAAGTGGGAAACGTCTTAAAGGAGAATTGGAACTGAGTCCCTCACCTTTGAGTGAAGAGGGCGTGGGCGTAGGTGACAGGAAGCAGCCCTGAGCGCTGAACTGGTGGTCGGTCTTTGAGGGAATGCTTTAGCTAAAGGCTAAAACTAGTCCATTGAGGTGGAGAAGGCAATGGCACCCCACTCCAGTACTCTTGCCTGGAAAATCCCATGGACGGAGGAGCCTGGTGGGCTGCAGTCCATGGGGTTGCTAAGAGTCGGACAAGACTGAGTGACTTCACTTTCACTTTTCACTTTCATGCATTGGAGAAGGAAATGGCAACCCACTCCAGTGTTCTTGCCTGGAGAATCCCAGGGATGGGAAGCCTGGTGGGCTGCTGTCTATGAGGTTGCACAGAGTTGGACACAACTGAAGCGACTTAGCAGCAGCAGCAGCAGTGCATTGAGGTATAGCAGAAATGGAGGTTGGATGGCCAGAGTAGACCAGATGGCAAACAACTTTAAAAGCAAGACAGAAGGGTGTGCTCTGATGTAGCTGGCAATAGTCACTGAGAGCTTTTTTAGCTAGAGTGTGAGTTGATGAAAATACTTGGGAAAGATTTGTTTCCACTGAACTCAACAAGCACTGAGCCTTTGTCATTCACAAGGCACTGTGCCAGGCAGTACGGATATAAAGACAAATTTGGTAGCTGTCCTCAAAATCAGGGCAAGATAAGTGGAGATGAGCTACCAGCAATCTAGTCTTTTCTGTCACCATCAATATTCCCAATTACCTCTATTGCACCTAAGTCATACCATTGATCATATGGTTCTTTAACCAACCTTTGACTTGCCTCTGTCTCCACTGGACCCCAAAGATCTTGAATTCCTTGAAGGTAGGGACCATATGTTATTGCGACCTTAGCACTTGCCACTGGACCTTGCCCTTTGTAGATACTCAATGAATGTAGAATATGTGACTGCTTAGATATTTGAATAAATAAAGTGATAAGAGGATACAGCATCAGTGAGGATTAGAGAAAAAAGGATGTCTATGAGATAGATTTTAAAGGAAGATACATACAGGATTTCATAGCCAAGTCAATTGGGAAGATGCAATAGAACAAGTCCAAGATGACCCTCAAGGTGTGGCTAGAGAGTGTGGTGCTGGGTGTGACAGAGAGGTGGGAGGTGACCAGGTCTGGTGAGAAGTGGACGTGTTCCATTTAGAATTCTGCATTGTTCTGAGTTTCCTGGGAGTGCTTGAACTCCTGCAAGGCAAGCTTAGTGCTTCCTGGGAACATCTTTGATGAGCAGCTATCTTCCTAGTGGCAGGCTAATTTCAGAGTAAGTTTATTAAAATTAGCATGTGGGGGAAAGTGAGTACAACTGCTATTTTTAACTAATAGAATTCATATTCTCTCCTGTGCAGGGAAATTCGCATCTGTGCTTCTAAAATTGACAATTTCTACTCTTATTATGTTAAAAAATTAATTTAGTGACTTTCACATTGAATAAAATCCATTGGCTGAAGATTAGAAGACGACTTCGGCTAGTCCCTGAATGAAAAATGACCAGAGCGAGCCAGGTTTCTTACCCACTGCCTGATTTTCCACCAATAAAACCATAGTGGGGCTTTGGGTACTTCCTGGCAGAGGACTTTGTGTAGTTGTGAGTTTGTCTCTCTCTGGTCCTTCAGGGAAAATGGTGCCAGTGGTAGTAGATACCTGGTACACAAGGAACACAAACCTTTAGCAGATGTTTTATTTTGAAGTGTTCCTATTTTTATTTCACCTCTCCTAGTCTACTTTATTTCCATTATCTTATAGTATCCTGCTGTAACAAACATCTTAAGTTTGTTCAAGATATCAGATCTTTTTCAAGCCAATATACCTGCTGTACAACTAGCCTATTAAAATACCTTTAAAAAGATGCCTCATCAGGTGCTCTTACTCAGGGAACTTCAATGGATCCCCATTACTGGGTATCTGAGACCCACCCCAAGCTGGTCTTGACCTATATTTCCAGCCTTATCCTTCAGTTTTCCTCATAGATTGGCTGTTGCAGCCAAAGTGATCTGTTCTCTGTTCTGCTGCTGCTGCTAAGTCGCTTCAGTCGTGTCCGACTCTGTGCGACCCCATGGACTGCAGCCTACCAGGCTCTTCCGTCCATGGGATTTTCCAGGCAAGAGTACTGACTTTTGCCTTATTATCCTGACCTCAACTGGGTGGGTCTTCCACTTCTTCCCTTCTGACCAAAGACAGCCTTTAGCACTCCTCCAAGGTGGGATAGATGCCCACAGCCCTCGTAAAATCATCCATGACCATCCGAGCTTGAAGTGAGCTCTTCATCATGTTCCCTTATGTAGTACAGGTTACAAACCACTCATGTAGAACTGCCAGCTCCCTGAGAAAGGAAAGGCCCTTCTCTGTGTGTGGATCTTAACTCTTACACAAGTCAGTAAGCCCCTAAGAGAAGGAACTGTGCCCGCCTGTGCTGAGGTAGAAGACTGGAGCTCTAAAATGATGAGGCTTTATGCTATGGCTCAGGAGGTGCAGGACCTGAGTGAGGATACTGAGAGAGCATCCCTCAAGTGACCTAGTTCTGGCCCATTTGTAGGGCCTCGACTTTGGTTTCACATTCTCATTTATGGGGAGAGACTCACAGATGTGCCTGCCCACCTAGTTTATTGTTGACAGACATACAGGTGGGGGGTCATTGACATCAGGATGGATCCATCACTGTGTTAGATTGGTCAGATGGCATGTAGTGTAGAACTGCCAGCTCCCTGAGAAAGGAAAGGCCCTTCTCTGTGTGTGGATCTTAACTCTTACACAAGTCAGTAAGAGAAGGAACTGTGCCCGCCTGTACTGAGGTAGAAGACTGGAGCTCTAAAATGATGAGGCTTTATGCTACGGCTCAGGAGGTGCAGGACCTGAGTGAGGATACTGAGAGAGCATCCCTCAAGTGACCTAGTTCTGGCCCATTTGTAGGGCCTCGACTTTGGTTTCACATTCTCATTTATGGGGAGAGACTCACAGATGTGCCTGCCCACCTAGTTTATTGTTGACAGACATACAGGTGGGGGGTCATTGACATCAGGATGGATCCATCACTGTGTTAGATTGGTCAGATGGCATGTTAGCATGAAAGAAGAATGAAACACAGCCCAGGGGTATTTCAGTGGGACAGGTGGATCACAAAGGAGAAGGTAAGCATTCAACGTAGCAGACGCATAACTAACACAGTTGTGGGCAAAGCCTTGTGCTCTGCAGGGAAATTCATTTGGATTGGGGGATTGAGAAAGGTTTTTGATGAGAGTGACTCTGGGATCAGAAAGGTTGGTAGGATTCCTATAAGTGGAAATGTAAAGAAAAGGTGTTCTAGGCAGAAGGAATGGAGATAGTGTGCAGAGGTGGTAAAGCACAGGGCTTGTTTGGGAAATCCCAGATGTCTTTTTGTGATTAGAGACTGTTTGTTGGGCTGACCTTGAATGCCCAGAGAGTTCCAGGGCCCTGAGTGGCCTTCATTCTGAAGATGACTCAATGGGCATGACTGTACACCTTAAAAGTGGAGAACTTGCCTGGGGATGAAGGTTGAGCAGGACCCACGAGGCCCCCTGGGCCCCCACCTGCACCTGGAAGGCATATTTTTCTGCTTTGATTGTTGTTGTTCAGTCGCTCAGTCATGTTCAACTCTTTGCGACCCCATGGACTGCAGCACACCAGGCTTCCCTGTCCTTCACCATTCCCTGGAGTTTGATCAAACTCTTGTCCATTGAGTCAGTGATGCCATCCAACCATCTCATCCTCTGACATCCCCTTCACCTCCTGCCTTCAATCTTTCCCATCATCAAAGTCTTTTCCTGTGAGTTGGCTCTTCACATGAGGTGGCCAAATTATTGGAGCTTCAGTTTCAGCATCAGTCCTTCCGATGAACATTCAGGGTTGATTTTCTTTAGGATTGATGGCTTGGATACAATTTCTTAAGAAGGACTGTGCCACCTTTTCTACTAACCCCTCATGGCCCAGGTTCTCGTCTACTCTTCTTGAAATGTTTCCAACACCCTCTACGATCCTCTTTTTTCCATGCAGTTACTAGAGTTGTCCTTCCAAGCACTGAAATGATTTACCACTCCTTTGCCTAGAGTTCTCTGATGGCTTTCTAGGGTCTGTGGAGTGAGAGGCATTCCTTAGGTGATCTCCGAGGGCCTGCTCTCTCATCTTCAGTAGCTCCTGTGTACCCCTATGCCACCACTGGCCCCAAGCTCTACAGAACTCCTGTTACCAGAGCATTCCATGCCCTGAGGTATCTCTAAGCCTTTGCTTGTGTCCAGAGATTACCTCCTACTCACACTTGAAGGCCAGCTCAGATGTCATAACCTCCACTTGAATTTCCTCCCTTCTGTGGATCTCAAGAGACTGAGAAGTGAATGATGGTATGTTTCAGTTGGGAAGACAGTGTGGGAAATGGTGAGCAGGATAAGAAGGCAAGGCAATGGGGTTCCTGAGGGTAGGGACCTTTGGAGGGGTGAGTGGTCACGTGATCCTTGGCAGGTACTTGTGGCAGGAAGGAAGGGATGGAGGGTAGGAATGAAGGAGGGAAAGACAGTTCACCATGCCAGTTTTCACATTCTCTTTCAAGCCAGCCCTACTTGCCTGCTGGTGTACCCCACTTCCAACCTCTCCCCAGGCTGATCATGGTTCTGAAGGAGCTGGGAGGGAATGTCTACACGGCCAGCAAATGCCCGGTGTTCTGGGCAGCTTGCTGCCTCAGGCTGCAATGGCTTACGTAGGTCATCATGCTCCGCCACTACATAACCACACTGTTGTTAAGTCGCTAAGTAGTATCCAGTTCTTGGCGGCCCCATGGACTGCACCACACTAGACTTCCCTGTCCTTCACTGTCTCCTAGAGTTTGCTCAGACTCATGTCCATTGAGGTGATGATACATAGATATGTAGCTCCATGGTCTTAGACAAATCTCCTGATTTGTACAGAGCTCAGTTTCTCTGGATTACAATGAGGATAATAAGACCTGCCTTGTGCCTCTCACCTAAGATGAGAATAAAGTGAGATGATGTACGTGAGAGTGTGTTTTATTTTTCTTTATTTTTTAAAGTCCCCCACTTTCTACAGCCAAGGAGGTGGTTCTGTCCTTGCCTTGGCTTGAGGAAAAGCCTTCCCAGGGCTTCAGAGATGCTTCAGAAGAGGGTGGTGATGTGTCAGCTGCTGGCTGTCAACATGATGCCATTGAAAATTCATATTGATGGAGCACAGATTGACATACCTGCTTGCTCTGCCATCTGCAGACCCCACGACCAAGGCAATATTGGAAGTGGCAGTGATGGGAGTCTCTTTTATTTAAGCCAGTTCCACTTTGCTTTTTAATTTGCTCCAGACGGGTGAGTGCTGTTGGGGTCACTCTGTGACCTCTTCTGCTTTCCCGACAGTCTCTAGCTCTGCCAGGCCTCCAGGCTGCTCCATCAAGTCCCGGGCAACTTCCATTCTGTGGCCTCTTCTGTGCTTGCCTTTCACCTTCTGACTTTGCACCCTTCTCACTCCCCTCGGTTCAGTCTCCTGTTGACCACTCTACCTTCCCTGTTTCCTGGGGTTTTGAATAAGCCTCACATCCAGCTGATTTCAGTGCTCAAGACTCAGCATGTGTGCCCAGTCATGCAGTCGTGTTTGATTCTTTGGGACCCCATGAACTGTAGCCCAACCAGGCTCCTCTGTCCATGGAAGTTCCCAGGCAAGAATACTGGAGTGGGTTGTCATTTCCCCCTCCAGGGAATTTTCCCGACTCAGCTATCAAACCCGTCTCCTGCCCTGGCAGGTGAATTCTTTACCACTGAGCCACCTGGATCCCTCAAGACTCAGTACTTGCTCACAAAGAACCAGCAGTCAGCTCCCCACCCTGGATTCTTGCAGGTGCCTTCCTGACTCCTGCATCTCTTTCTGCCTTTCCTTATCCATCCTGCCTGGTCGAGAGTCTGGAAGCAGAACCATGAGCCCTACCTTCCTCTCTTAGAGCCTTCCATGGCCCTCTTAGTTCTGCCTTTGGCTCAGACTCTCTTGTCCTTTAAAGTCTTTCTTACTTTCATCCAAGCCAAGCCTTTTTTACATTTCTCCTTTTCATGTGGCCTATTAATATATTCCTAGCAAATATAACTACTTTGGGGTGTTTGTTCAAAGCCTGTGTTTCCACGCATTTGGCCTTTATTCAGGCCGTGCCTTCTGCCTGGAACTCTTTTCTCTCACTTCTCCTCACTCCACTTTCAAGGTTTGGTCATAACCACCTTGACCCTGAACTAACATGTCTTTTGCCTTCTGTGATGCCAAGCATCTAGACACACCTCTGTGACCAGTGTCTCCCTGGCTGCCTCACACTGGAGTTGTTTAGGTACATACCTTGCCTCCAGCCTGGAGTTACCCAGTTAGGAGGGGTAGATTCAGTTTTGAATTTCCCATTGTGTGCAGAACAATGTGCTTTACGTAATGAATAAATGTTAAAGAGATGACAAACCCATTGGATTCTCAGCTAATATTTGAATTGAAAAACTACTGGATTAAAACAAGGATATCCTTTTTTTGTTTGTCAAAATAGCATTCTTATCTTTTTCTCTCCCCCAAAGTCCCCTTATCTCCATTTGGTCTCACAGGCCTTCTGACTCAAAATTTATCAGTAGATTGTGATCTTTTAAAGGTAGTAAGTCAAATCTCCTTTTAATAAGCTCTAAGGGATTTGTGAATTTACTAGAAGTCAGTTCCTCCCTCCCACTCTCCCTCCCACCTTCCCTTCCTTTTCCTCCTTTCTTCCAACTGGAATTTTATTCTATCAGATATATTGCTTGAAAAGAGTCAGGCAGAACCTGTGGGTGGGAAATCATTTGGTTATAAAGAGCTACTTTCTGTAATGGACTCTGACCTGTTCTATAGTGTAACTGAACAGAGGCCAGCCTTTAACTCTGCTCTGGACTAGAATTTAAGTTTGTTCCTAGGTTATTTGCCACCCACGGTTGACTCTCATGCAGAAAAATTGTGTGATTTTGTATGTATGTGTGTGTGTGTGTGTGTGTACCTATGACCATCTTCTTACCACAAGAAGTAGTAAATAAAAGTAATTCCTTACATTTGTCTTTCCTCTACTAATATTTAAAGAGATTAACTATGTCCCAGGCCCTTTGGGGATACAAAATCCAATATCATGTTGTCACCTTCCTCTATATTCCTAAATCAATTTCTTGTAACCATTTTACCAGTTAGAATGAGCAGGGGGTAATGTCTTTATAAATGAAGAAATAGAAATTCAGATTGGTTATGAAATGTTCAGAAATTCAGAGTCATTCTTTTTGGTCGCTCAACAAGAAGCAAGCACTTGGAGCTAGACTTTTAAACTGAAAAGTTGGAAGGTTTTTCCTCTGGGAGCCTTGGGTTCAGATCTTCTGTACACTCTGACCTAGCTCTAAACCTAAAAATCTGAGGTAAAGAAGAGACAGTTGGGGTCTAGCTCCAGGCCCCTGACAAGACTTCAGTTTAGGCTGGAAGTTGAGCTAAAGTGGTGTCAGGAGACCTGCAGCTGTGACCACATCCTGGGACAGGCAGGACATCGCCTTTGTTCTGTGGACTGCAGGCAGGCAGGTATGCCAAGTGACCCAGCCCTGTCCAAGCACCGGCTCCATGGAAATTAGGGGACTCTAACTTCCCACCCCTGCCTGGCCACCCCCATCACGGTGTCCTTCAGCAGTGGCACGTTCCTGTCCTCGATGGCCTGAATCTGTGAATGAGAAAAGCTTGGGGTCAAAAACTGAGTGGCTGAAGGTATTATCTAGAGATGATAAGACTTGGGTTGTGATGGATGTAACTTTAAATATCCAGGTAATATGAGTTCACTGCCCCTCCCCCCACCCCCACCAAATTTGGAAACTGTAGATACATGCATATGGTGGCTCACCATTTGTCAGGGATCCAGGCACCTTCTGTTTCTTTGCTTGGTCACTCCATTCCAAGAGTGAGTAATGCCTATGTTGTCTTCTAGAAGTATCATGGTTTCAGATCCTATCAGTTCAGTTCAGTTCAGTTGCTCAGTCGTGTCCGACTCTTTGTGACCCCATGAATTGCAGCATGCCAGGCCTTTCTGTCCATCACCAACTCCCGGAGTTCACCCAAACTCATGTGCATCCAGTCGGTGATGCCATCCAACCATCTCATTCTCTGTTGTCCTCTTCTCCTCCTGCTCCCAACATCAGAGTCTTTTCCAATGAGCCAACACTTCGCATTAGGTGGCCAAAGTACTGGAGTTTCAGCTTTAGCATCAGTCCTTCCAAAGAACACCCAGGACTGATCTCCTTTAGAATGGACTGGTTGGATCTCCTTGTAGTCCAAGGATTCTCAAGAGTCTTCTCCAGAATCACAGTTCAGAAGCAATATCCCCTCACTTTTGAACCTCCCTCCCATCTCCCACCCCATCCAACCCCTCTAGATTGATACAAGAGCCCCTGTTTGAGTTTCCTGAGCCATACAACAAACTCCTGTTGGCTATCTATTTTACATATGGTAATTTAAGTTTCCATACCTCTCACCCTCTCCTCCCCTCTCCCCATGTCTATAAGTCTGTTCTCTGTTTCTCCATTGCTGCCCTGTAAATAAATTCTTCAGTACCATTTTTCTAGATTCTGTATATATGCGTTAGAATACAATATTTATTTTTCTCATTCTGACTCACCTCACTCTGTATAATAGGTTCTAGGTTCATCCACCTCATCAGAACTGACTCAAACGTCTTCCTTTTATGGCTGAGTAATATTCCATTGTGTATATGTACCACAACTTCTTTATCCATTCATCTGTCGTTGGACATCTAGGTTTTTTCCATGTTCTACCTATTGTAAATAGTGCTGCGATGAACAATGGGATACAAGTGTCTTTTTCAATTTTGGTTTCCTCAGGGTATATGCCTAGGAGTGGGATTGCTGGGTCATAAGGTGGTTTTATTTCTAGTTTTTTAATGGATCTCCCTAATGTCTTCCATAGTGGCTGTATCAATCTACATTCTCACCAACAGTACAAGAGAGTTCCCTTTACTCCACACCCTCTCCAGCATTTATTGTTTGTAGACTTTGATGATAGCCATTCTGACCAGTGTGAGGTGATATCTCATTAGTTTTGTTTTGCTTTTCTCTAATAATGAGTGATGTTGAGCATCTTTTCATGTGTTTGTTAACCATCTGTGTGTCTTCTTTGGAAAAATGTCTAAGTCTTTTTCCCACTTTTTGATTGGGTTGTTTTTCTGGCCTTGAGTTGTATCAGCTGCTTGTATATTTTGGAAATGAATCCTTTGTCAGTTGTTTCATTTGCTATTGTTTTCTCCCATTCTGAGGGTTGTCTTTTCACCTTGCTTGTAGTTTCCTTTGCTGTGCAAAAGCTTTTAAGTTTAATCAGGTCCCACTTGTTTACTTTTGTTTTTATTTCTGTTACTCTAGGAGGTGGGTCATGGAGGATCTTGCTTTGATTGATGTCATCAAGTGTTCTGCCTGTTTTCCTCTACGAGTTTTACAGTTTCTGGTCTTACATTTAGGTCTTTAATCCATCTTGAGTTTATCTTTGTGTATGGTGTTAGGAAGTGTTCTAATTTCATTCTTTCACATGTAGCTGTCCAGTTTTCCCAGCACCATGTATCAAAGAGGCTATCTTTGCCCATATATTCTTGCATCCTTTGTCAAAAATAAGGTACCCATAGGTGCATGGATTTATTTCTGGGCTTTCTATCTTGTTCCATTGGTCTATATTTCTGCTTTTGTGCGAGTACCATCCTGTCTTGATGACTGTAGCTTTGTAGTACAGTCTGAAGTCAGGAAGGTTGTTTCCTACAGCTTCATTCTTCTTTCTCAGGATTGCTTTGGCTATTTGGGGTCTTCTGTGTTTCCATATGAACTGTGAAATTTTTTGTTCTAATTCTGTGAAAAATGCTATTGATAATTTGATAGGGATCACATTGAATCTGTAGATTGCATTTGGTAGTATAGCCATTTTCACAATATTGATTCTTCCTACCCAGGAACATGGAATATCTCTCCATCTGTTTATGTCATCTTTGATCTCTTTCATCAGTGTCTTAAAATTTTTTGTGTACATTTCTTTCATCTCCTTAGATAAGAGTTCAGTTCAGTTCAGTTCAGTCGCTCAGTTGTGTCTGACTCTTTGCGACCTGTACTCAGCCTTCTTCACAGTCCAACTCTCACATCCATACATGACCACAGGAAAAACCATAGCCTTGACTAGATGGAGTATTCCTAAATATTTGATTCTTTTTGTTGCAATGGTGAATGAGATTGATTCCTTAATTTCTCTTTCTGATTTTTCATTGTTAGTATATAGAAATGCAAGTGATTTCTGTGTATTGATTTTGTATCCTGCAACTTTGCTAAATTCACTGATTAGCTCTAGTAATTTTCAGATACTATCTTTAGGGTTTTCTATGTACAGTATCATGTCATCTGCAAACAGTGAGAGCTTTGCTGCTTCTTTTCCTATCTGGATTCCTTTTTTTTCACTTCTCTGATTCCTGTAGCTTGGATTTCCAAAGCTATGTTTAATTGTGGTGAAAGTGGACACCCTTGTCTTGTTCCTGATCTTAAGGGGAATGCTTTCAGATTTTCACCATTGAGAATAATGTTTGCTGTAGGCTTATCATATATGGCCTTTACTATGTTGAGGTAAGTTCCTCATATGCCCATTTTCTGAAGAGTTTTAATCATAAATGGGTGCTGAATTTTGTCAAAGGCTTTTTCTGCATCTATTGAGATCATATCATTTTTATCTTTCAGTTTGTTAATATGGTGTATCACATTGATTTGTATATATTGAAGAATCCTTGCATCCCTGGAATAAACCCAGCTTTATCATGGTGTATGAGCTTTTTGATGTATTGCTGAATTCTGTTTGCTAAAATTTTGTTGAGGATTTTTTCATCTAGGTTCATCAGTGATATTGGTCTTTAGTTTTCTTTTTGTGTGTTGTCTTTGTCTGGGTTTGGTATCAGAGTGATGGTGGCCTCGTAGGATGAGTTTAAAGGTGTTCCATCCTCTGCAATTTTTTGAAAGAGTTTTAGAAGGATAGGCATTAGCTCTTCTCTAAATGTTTGATAGACTTCTCCTGTGAAGCCATCTGGCTTTTGTTTTTAGGGAGATTTTTGATCATAGCTTCAATTTCAGTGCTTGTAATTGGGTTGTTCATAATTTCTATTTCTTCCTGGTTCAGTCTTGGAAGATTGAACTTTTCTAAGAATGTGTCCATTTCTTCCAGGTTATCCATTTTGTTGCCATATAGTTGTTTATAAGAGTCTCTTATTATAACCCTTTGTATTTCTGCATTGTCTGTTACAACCTCTCCTTTTTCATTTCTAATTTTGTTGATTTGATTCTTCTCTTTTTTTCTTGATGAGTCTGGCTAAAGGCTTGTCAATTTTCTTTATCTTCTCAAAGAACCAGCTTTTGGTTTTATTAACCTTTGCTATTGTTTCTTTCATTTTTCATTTATTTCTGCTCAGATCTTTATGATTTCTTTCCTTCTATGAATTTTGGGGTTTTTTTGTTCTTCTTTCTCCAGTTGTTTTAGGTGTAAAGTTAGGTTGTCTATTTAATGTTTTTCTTGTTTCTTGAGATAGAATTGTGTTGATATAAGCTTTCCTCTTAGAACTGCTTTTGCTGCATCCCATAGGTTTTGAGTTGTATTTTCATTGTCATTTGTTTCTGGAAATTTTTTTATTTCCTTTTTGATTTCTTTGGTAATCTGTTGGTTATTTAGAAACTTGTTGTTTAATCTCCATGTGTTTGTGTTTCTTACAGCTTTTTTCTTGTAATTGATAGCATCTCTTAGCATTGTGGTCAGAGAAGATGCTTGATATTATTTCAATTTTCTTAAATTTACTGAAGTTTGATTTGTGACCCAAGATGTGGTCTATCCTGGAGAATGTTCCATGTGCACTTGAGAAGAAAGTGTATTCTTCTATATTTGGGTGGAATGTCCTGAAGGTATCAATGAGATCCATCACATCTAACGTATCATTTAAGACTTGTGTTTCCTTATTAATTTTCTGTTTTGATGATCTGTCCATTGGTGTGAGTGGGGTGTTAAAGTCTCCTACTAATATTGTGTTACTATCAATTTCTCCTTTTATGTCTGTTAGTGTTTGTCATATTGAGGTGCTCCTATGTTGGGTGCATAGATATTTACAATTGTTATGTCTTCCTCTTGGATTGATCCCTTGATCATTATGTAGTGTCCTTCCTTATCTCTTATAATCTTCTTTATTTTAAGGTCTATTTTGTCTGCTATGAGGATTGCTACTCCAGCTTTCTTTTGCTTCCTATTTGCATGGAATATATTTTTCTCTCCTCTCACTTTCAGTATATATGTGTCTTTAGGTCTGAAGTAGGTTTCTTGTAGACAGCATATATATGGGTCTTGTTTTGTATCCATTCAGCCAGTCTGTGTCTTTTGGTTGGAGCATTTAATCCATTTACATTTAAAGTAGTTATTATATATGTTCCTATTGTCATTTTCTTGATCATTTGGGGTTGATTTTGTAGATCTTTTTTCTTCTCTTATATTTCTTGACTATATAAGTCCTTTTATCATTTATTGTAAAGCTGGTTTAGTGGTACTGAATTCTCTTAACTTTTTCTGTCTGAAAAGCTTTTTATTTCTCCATCAATTTTGAATGAGACCCTTGCCAGGTACTGTAACCTTGGTTGTAGATTTTCCTTTTTCAATACTTTAAATATATCCTGCCATTCCCTTCTGGTCTGCAGAGTTTCTGCTGAAAGATTAGTTGTTGAGTATATGGGGTTTCCCTTTTATGTTACTTATTGCCTCTCCCTTGCTGCTTTTAATTATTCTTTCTTTGTGTTTAGTCTTTGTTAATTTGATTAGTATGTGTCTTGGTGTGCTTCTCCTTGGCTTTATCCTGTATGGGACTTTTTGTGCCTCTTGGACTTGATTGACTATTTCCTTTTCTGTGTTGGGGAAATTTTCAACTATAATCTCTTCAAAAATTTTCTCATACCCCTTCTTTTTCTCTTCTTCTTCTGGGACCCCTATAATTCAAATATTGGTGCACCTGATATTGTCCCAGAGGTCTCTGAGACTCTCCTCAATTCTTTTCATTCTTTTAATTTTATTCTGCTCTTCAGAAGTTATTTCCACCATTTTCTCTTCCAGCTCACTGATTCATTCTTCTGCTTCAGATATTCTGCGATTGATTCCTTCTAGAGTAGTTTTAATTTCAGTAATTGTGTTGTTTGTCTCTGTATGTTTATTCTTTAATTCTTCTAGATCTTTGTTAATTGATTCTTGCATTTTCTTCATTTTGTTTTCAAGGTTTTTGATCATCTTTACTATCATCATTCTGAATTCTTTTTCAGGTAATTTGCCTATTTCCTGTTCATTTATTTGGACTTCTGTGTTTCTAGTTTGTTCCTGCATTTGTGTGGTATTTCTCTGCCTTTTCATTATTTTCTTTAAGATATTGTGTTTGAGGTCTCCTTTTCCCAGGCTTCATGGTTGAATTCGTTCTTCCTTTTGGTTCCTGCCCTCCTAAGTTTGGTCCAGAGGTTTGTGTAAGCTTCATATAGGGTGAGATTTGTGCTGAGTTTTTGTTTGTTTGTTTGTTTTTCCTCTGATGTGCAAGGCGGAGTGAGGTGGTAATCCTGTCTGCTGATGACTGGGTTTGTATTTTTGCTTTGTTTGTTGTTTAGATGAGTTGTCCTGCACAGGGTGCTACTGGTGGTTGGGTGATGCCAGGTCTTGTATTCAGATGGTTTCCTTTGTGTGAGTTCTCACTATCTGAGACTCCCTAGGGTTAGTTCTCCGGTAGTGTAGGGCCTTGGAGTCAGTTCTCCCACTCCAGAGGCTCAAAGCTTGATCTCTGGTCACAAACAAAGTTTCCACAAGTGGTTTGTTATGGCATTAAGTGAGATTAAAACAAATATCCAAAAATGAGAAACCAAAGATGAACCCCAGACAAATGGCGGTTACAAAATCAGGCAAATAATAATTAAAATAATGGAATATACACATACACATATACACCCATGAGCAAAGTGAAAACAGTCGAACAAAAATAAAATACAGTAGATTGACTGGCGAAGAAAGTAAATCAAAAGCTATATTTACCAGTTAAGAACAAAACTAACTAAAGAACAAACTGGAAAACAAAACTAAAGCAAATTGCCAAGTGGGGGACAAAGCAATGAAAACAAAACTAACCAATAGGTTGAGAGGAAAGGAAAGAAAGAATAGATATGCAAAGTTAAATAGAGGTAGATGAAGAAGATTTATATACATTAAAGATTCACTGCAAGGGGAAAAGACAGTAGGAAAGGCAAACAAAGGAATAAATATAGAAAAAATATAATGGTTTTTAAAAAAAATTAAAATTATAAAACAGAGAAAAGAAAAAAAAGAAGCAGAAGGAAAAAGAAAAAAGGCAAAAAAAAAGGAAAATTCCACAGAGCTGCAAAAGCCCAATGTAGAGGCAGAGGTTTATAGCAACAATAAAAAGTGTGACTGAATATACATATATACATATACACCCATAAGCAAAATCAAAGCAGTCCAACAAAAATAAAGTGCAATAGATCTTCCCGGTGAACAAAGGAAACCAAAAATTATATCTGCCAGAACAAAACTAACTGAAGCACAAACTGGAAAGCAAAACTAGAGCAAGGTGCCAACTGGGGAATAAAGCAATGGAAATAAAACTAACAAATGTTGAGAGGAAAGGGAAGAAAGAAAGAAAGAAAGAATAGATATGCTAAGTTAAAGAGAGGTAGATGAAGAAGATTTATAAACATTAAAGATTAACTGCAAGGGGAAAAGAACAGTAGAAAAAGCAAACAAAGGAATAAATGTAGAAAAAATAATAATAGGTTTAAAAATTAAAATTAAAAAAAGAGAGAGGAAAAGAAAGGAAAACTCCACAGAACTGCAAAAGCCCAATGTAGAGGCAGAGGTTTATAACAGCAATAAAAAATGTGACTGAGAAATAAAAAGCTCAAAAGCCTAATTAGATTTCATAGTGTCAATAAAATCGACAACTACAACAGAGGGGGGTAAAAAGGAAAGAAAAAGAAAAAAATCAGAAAGAATCTACAGAGCAAGTCAAAAGATAAGAATAATAAATGTTTTTCTTGAGTCACTGCTGCCAGAGTCCTTTCCCTCTCTGGGATTCACAGTCCACCTCACCTCCCTAGGATGCCCTCCAACACTGTGCTGATCTCTGGACCTGCTGTGGGGGCAGCTCAGACTCTAATCTGGTCCTACTCCTGTGTGTTCTTGTCTCCAGTGTCCACAGCTATCAGAACTAGTGCGTTTTCTTTTGTGGGAGCTCTCAATGACCTTTTATATATTCCATAGACACAGAGTCTGCCTAGTTGATCATGTGGGTTTAATTTGCAGGTTGTACAGCTGGTGGGAAGGTTTTGGGTCTTCTTCCGTAGACTCACTGCCCCTCGGTTTCAATTGTGGTTTCATTTTCACCTCTGCATGTGGGTTGTCCACTGGGGTTTGCTCCTGAGGCTGCCCTGGAGGACTTGGGTTTGCCCCTGTGAAGGTCAGGTGTGGAGGTGGTGCAGCTGCTTGGGTCACAGGGGTTCTGGCAGCACCAGGTGCTCAGGGGGGTTGGAAGTTAGGACAGCAGGAAATCTAGAAGGATATGGAAACCAGTGTTGGCCAGCATGCTCCAGTCTTTCTCTGTAGCTCCACTCATTCAGGCACTTAGAGGGCTCCCTTGCCTGGGGTCCTTCTCTGTTGTTTGGTGCATCAGGCACGTAGAGGGGCCCCCCAGCTGGGGTCCTTCTGTAGATGGGCACATCAGGCACTGAAAGGAGCACCTGGGTGGGGTCCTGCTCTGTGGTTCAGTGCGGCAGGCATTTGACGGGCCAGCCTCTCTATTGTTCAGCTGCTGATGCTGGCGTGTGGGGGGAGAGGCTATGGTGATGGCTCCACCCCCTACACACAACTCATCAATATCGCCTTGCTTCCATGGCTGCCCGGCTTTCCTCCACAGGCGTTTCCCACCACAGTCTCCTCCCTCACCTCTCCTCAATCCGTCTCTCCACAGTCAACAGCAGCCCTCGCCCTGTGATCCCTCCATACTCCCCAAGCTCCAGCTCCCAGCTGCCGCACCTTCCAGGGGTTCCTTGTCCCTGTCCGGGGTGTGTACGGCTGCAGCAAGGACTTTCTGATTCTCATTCCATTTAGGCTGCCACAGATCAGCTGTTTCACTCTCACCCTTAAATGTTTCTCCTGTCACGCAGACAGTTGCCCCGATGTGGGGATCGGACCCCTGCTTCAGTTCCCCACCCGCCGAGGGCAGGTCCAGTCCTACTAACATGCCTGTTTTTCCCCCTAGTTCCTTGTTCTACCAGGTTTTTTGCGGTTCTATATATTCTTTTCCTCTGGTCAGGTACTGCTGTCCGCTCTCAGGTGGTGTTCTGCATGCACATCTGTGTCTGACGGTGTTTTCCTGATGTATCCGTGGACAGAGATGTACTCCGCGTCCACCTACTTCTCTGCCATCTTGTTCTCTATTTTACTATTTTTGATGGGACTGGTTTGTTTCTTTCTGTAATTTCCTCACTATCAGTTGTTTGGGGCATATCAATATATTATTTAGTATTAATTTTAATGTCATATCAGAAATAACAGTGGTTTAAATAAGGTAGAATAATCTGTATTTCTCACTCATATTGTTGAAGGACAGAGGGAACTAAAAAGTGCCCACCAAACTGAGAAGGCATCTTGAGACCAAAAAATGAGACAAACAGTTCCATGGAGTCAATGAATCAGTTTAAGTAAGTGTTAGTCGCTCAGTCATGCCCCACTCTTTGCGACCCCATGGACTGCAGCCCACCAGGCTCCTCTGTCCATGAGATTTTCCAGGCAAGGATACTGGAGTGGGTTGCCAATGGATCAGTTTATTATAGGGTAATTTACTAACAGGGTGGAATAAGGGAGATGATGATTTGGAAGCATTTGCAGCTGCACCTGTACCACCTCGGGGCCAGGGGACAATTTCATAGTTAAAAGGGTTTTGCAGTAGGTGCTGGGAAACAGGACATGCATGAATGAGTAACTATTTTCGTGGGCACAGGGAATACGTCAGTGAAAGTCTTCATCATTGTTTGGGGACTAACAGAGCATAGAGGCCACCTGGTCCCAATGCTTATTAAACAATATCTATTAACTACAAAGCCCTTAATGACAGAGAAGTGACTTATTGCACAGGACAGTTCTGGGTAGAGTTAGCAAAAGGACAAGAGAAACTTCAAGGGCTCAAGATGCCTCCATTATGCTAACAGCCATACACACAATAAGTCTGGAGGTAGACTGAGCTGATATGGTGGCTCACTATTTGTCAGGGGTCCATATAAAGGAGTGTATCTTTCCTCTTAAAGAAACTTCACAGAAGTCCCAAAGGACACTTCTCCTTCCATCTTACTGATCAGCACTTTATATGTATAAAGGGGATCACAGGGGCTTCCCAGGTGATGCTAGTGGTAAAGAACCCACCTGCCAGTGCAGGAGATGTATGAGATATGGGTTCAATCCCTGGGACAGGAAGATTCCCTGGAGAAGGACATGGTAACCCAGTTCAGTATTCTTGCCAGGGAAATCCCATGGACAGAGGAGCCTGGCGGGCCACAGTCCATAGGGTCAAAAAGAGTTGGACTGAAGCAACTTAGCTGGCATGCACTCACACACTCACAGAGGATCACAGAAGTACCTACTTCTGGGGTTTCACTGTGGGACAAATGAGCTCATATGTATAAAGTGCCTGGTACACAGTCACTAGAGGACATCTGTGTTTTGACTGATGCTTCTGTGGTAGTACCTGGTCTCAAGGTCAGAGTCTTACTCAGCATACCCACTGCCCTCCATATCCTTTTAGGTCTCACTGCCTCTGAAATGTTATCTCCTTTTGGAGTGGTCAGCCTGATCATATATCTAGCAATTAGCAGTTTGTTGCTTCTGTCTGTGGTGATACTGATTAGAACTGAATTTTCTTTACTAAAAGAGAGATGTCCAAACCTTGACATTACCTCTATCAGTAGTGTTTGGGTGTCCTAATCTTTTAAGTGTCGGGTTTTAATTCTGTTCTTGCAGAAGAAAAAACACTTTATTATCATTTAAATGCTATCCTGATAAACAGTGATGACAAAAGTAGTGTTGGTGGTGGACAAGCTGACTGTCAAGAAAAGCCAGTATCGATACAATTATTCCCAACACTGCCTTGTGGTCCATTAGTGATTTGTAGCCAGTGAGGTTTTTGCCATCTTCCCTGAAAGCCATAATTAACTCAGGTCGCCCACAGGAGCCCTTCACTAACATAATCAACTCATTTGCACAGTTATTAGTCAGAGAAACAGACCTGGACAGAGTCCCTGCCTTAACAAGTGTTTACACTTTGGTCTCTGAATCTCCGGTGATTTGAGTCACCAGGATTGCACACCCACTCGTCTTCCAGAATGAATCTACCTCACCTTTTGCTGTGGGGCTGAGTTCCAAACTGACAGTTCTTGTGGAGGAAAATTTCTCACTAATCAGTACTGCCTGGAGTCGGTGGAAAGAAATAACGATGAGGATAGTTAATTTGAAGGAGGAAATTAACGGTGCTCAGAAAAATATGAGCAAGAAGTAGAGAGGAGGAAAAATAACACCTTCCAGCCATGACACTCAGCTGAGCGCACCTTCATCCTGTAGGCAGAAATTTGGGCCCAAGTGGCTCTTTAGCAATGACTCTGTGGTTCTCATCCAGAAAGAACCACTGGGGGAGCTTAACCATCACGATTGGCTGAAATCTTGGCAGATGGCAGTAAGAGCTCTGTTTACTTGGATAATTAAAATGGTGATGGATTTGCATGGCTGGTTTCAAGATTTCTAGTCTGCAGATGACTGCCTTGTGGGGCAGACGGGGATGGAACCCCTCCTTGCTTTAGAGTATCTGCACCTGACTCAAGTTTCAGAGCAATGGGAGCCAGGGAATATTCCCACAGAATGCTCCATCTTGAGTTGAATCTTCATCTTGAGCACTCTGACCCTCTTATGGAACTGTTCATCCAATCAGGGAGATACTATCTTTCAGAAAGGCAAGGTCTGCTGACAAACTTAGGAACAAAGATGGTTTTCTTTCTTTGAATGGGACAGACACAGTTCTCTTGATTCTTTCGATACTGTGATAATTAATAAGATTGATGCCTTTGGATTTTATTGCTTTTTAAAAAAAAAAAAAACAAAAACACGTGTTGTCTTATGGAATCTGTAGACTCTTCTGTAAGAAAGGCAGGGCACTGCAGCAGAAAAGGCATGGCACAGGCCTGTGTTCAAATCCCACCTTTTCCACTTACAGGCTGCATGCTTTTTTTTTTTAAACCTCTTAGCATCTTGATTTCCCTATGTGTAAAAGGGGGTAATGATGTCTACCTTTTGGAGTTGTGATAGGGATTAATGATTTATACATGCAAAATGATGAATCATCTTTGGGCAGAGAGTAGCTTTCAAAATGATGATGGTTATTCATACCATTGTTTATAAAGGAGGAAACGGAAGCTCAGAGTGGGTGCAGGGGTTTGCATGGTCCAGCCAGTGGTAGGTGACAGCAGTGAGCCCACATGGCACCCTAAATCCCACCTGCCACGTTGCTTTTATTAATGGCACCTTTGTATCCCCCAATTCCCTCTTGCTACATGATGGTCCAGGAATCAACTCTGTTACCCCTTTGTACTCCTGGCACATCTACAAAGTGGAGGCATTGCCACCAGTCCCTCTGCTTCTGATATTTGGAGTCAGAGCTGAGAGGTTAAGATCTGATGGGTAGGGATGGGGGTGCCATATTGGGGAATGTTGGGGTCTTTTTATGATTTCTTTTCTGAGAGAAAAGGAAGTGGAGCCACAGCATTTTTACAGATTTTGAAGACAGACTGACCAAAATGTTGTCCATGCTTGGCTGCCTTTTTACTGTCACCCAGCCCACAGGGGGAGCCCTCTGCAACTGAATCAATTATCATCATATAATGGAGCAACCACAGGACCTACTAATATCATGACATTCCCAGTGTGAATGTTGTGTGTTACAATATCGTTGCGTATGTGAGGGTTAGTGACGTGGGCTGTCACCTGTGTCCAGTGTACCACAGGTTCTTGGCAACCTGCGTGGAAAAGAGAGAACCTCAGATACATGGGTAGTTCTCCCTGCCGCCCAAACTTTAAACATTATTTTGTATTGGGGTATAGCCAATTAACAATGTTGTGATAGTTTCAGATGAACAGTGGAGGCACCCAGCCATGTATATATAGATGTATCCATTCTCCCCAATACCCCCCTCCTTTTCAGGCTGCCACATAACACTGAGCAGAGTTCCAGTACATGGGTGGTTTTAATGCTCCATGCTGAACTGCAAACCAGCATTGTATGTCCCACCCTCAGCATCTTGGCCCGATGTAAGGTTAGAAAGATAGCCTAACATGAGGGAGAGAGCACATTCACTCCAGGCAAGCAATGATTTTTAAAAATATTTGCTCTCTTCAGCAAATTCAAGGGGGTTTCCTAGCCCAAGTATGGCCAACTGGAAGGAAAGTTGATCTTTTTTCCTTTTCGTTTTCTCATCTTTATCAGCCTTAAAAGAATAAGGTTACACTCTTTGGAGAGTGAGAAGATGGAGAGAAGGGAGAAAGGATAAATAACAGGAGCGAAAGGATTGAAATAGATATTCAGACGAACCTTCGTTATTCATAACTCCAGTTAACCAAGACTGTCAGTGAATTTCACATACCCCCCAGCTACTATGGTTCACATTATAAACTCTTCCAATTACCTGAAATCTCACTTAACTTAAATTTCAGCACATCCCCTAGGGCATGTAATAATCAAAGTTTGCCTGTCGAAAGTAATACCGGAGAGGGGAACCGCCATGGTAACTCTGAGAAAGATAAATCATAAAAAAAAAAAAAAGAGTCATCTTGGAGAATAGCACTAGAATCATTAGGTTACAAACTTGGAATTGCTGAAATGTTATCTAGAAATTACAGAGGCGAACACAAATTTAGAAAAAGACTGTGGAAATGCACAGGGAGCTGTACAGTTGCACGTGGATGGGAAGGACTCACACGAAAAAAAAAAAAAAAGAGTCATCTTAGAGAATAGCACTAGAATCATTAGGTTACAAACTTGGAATTGCTGAAATGTTATCTAGAAATTACAGAGGCGAACACAGATTTAGAAAAAGACTGTGGAAATGCACAGGGAGCTGTACAGTTGCACGTGGATGGGAAGGACTCACATGAAGGCATGTGTTCGTGGTACGTGGCTGGGATTGTGGAGGCTGGAGGACTTCCGCCAAGTGAGCATCACTGTGTGGTCAGCCCCACATTGCATGGACCCTAAAGATGCCCACTTCAGTCTGGGGAAGTTCTAAGTATATGTCTATCTCCAGGTGACAGTCTTGTAGGTCCGTCTGGAGCAGCGATTCTGCAAGACCTCAGAGGATGGAAGTGCTGAATGGAATACATGCCCAGATGATGAAGGAAGTGCTCATTTTAAGTGATAGAAATGAGCTTAAATACAAAAATTTTGATAATTCTATAGGAGCTATTATGTGCCCTCTCTGTACACATCAAGTTTATGTAAAACTGGTCTTTTTTCCCCCCTAAACGTGATGCTAAAATGGGATTTAGATTTAGGTTTAATAATAAATTGATGACTATCTTACTAAAATTTTGTATGTGCCTGTGCTAGTTTCCCTGGTAACCTGACATCACTTCACTCTATAACCAGCAGTCTTCCCCTCCCCCTGGAACAAGGCCTGTCACTAAGTCCTGCCCGCCATCTGCCGCACATCGTGGGGTGTTGCTCTAGGACCTTGCTTCAGACGAGTAAGCTCCCCATCCGTTAAACCACTGATGTCTCTGTTGCTGACTCCAGGGTCTTTACTTGGTCTTGTAGGCCTGCGGGGAGCTGCCCAACACTAGATTATTTGTGGTGAACGCTTGCTGTTTTCTCACTTCCCTGCATTCATTTCTCTTTCTCATCAGCACCCCAATTTGGAAGGTGTTACCACTGGACACAGTCTAGACAGGTCAGAGGGATACAGTCTGGGTGTCCTGTCCCCTGGGCCCAGAATGACTCGTGATCAGCTTTAGACCAGTTGGAAACACACTTGACTTGAGACGTAAAGAATCTGAAACATAACCGAGTTCATTTCCACCCTGTTCAGTCACCTCTAACCCGACCTTCCTTGCATTGAGACCTGGTGGTTCCTGGCCCTGCTTCCGGCCTCCAGAGCCAACTCACTGCCTGCCTGTTTCCAAGTCTTCTCTGTCTTCCTGCAATTCCATGAGCCCCAGTATCCTTGAGCTTCCCTGGTGGCTCTGATGGTAAAGAATCTGCCTATGATGCGGGAGATCTGGGTTTGATCTCTGGGTTGGAAAGATCCCCTGGAGAAGGGAAAGGCTACCCACTCCAGTATTTTTGCCTGGAGAATTCCATGGACTGAGGAGCCTGCCAAGTTCTAGTCCATGGGGGTCTCAAAGAATTGGACATGACTGAGTGACCATCGTGGTCAACAAGAGAGTCCAAAATGCAGTACTTGGATGCAATCTCAAAAAGTACAGAATGATCTCTGTTCGTCTCCAAGGCAAACCATTCAATATCACAGTAACCCAAGTCTATGCCCTGACCAGTAATGCTCAAGAAGCTGAAGTTGAACGGTTCTATGAAGACCTACAAGACCTTTTAGAACTAACACCCAAAAAACATGTCCTTTTCATTATAGGGCACTGGAATGCTAAAGTAGGAAGTCAAGAAACACCTGGAATAACAGGCAAATTTGGCCTTGGAATGCAGAATGAAGCAGGGCAAAGACTAATAGAGTTTTGCCAAGAAAATGCACTGGTCATAGCAAACACCCTCTTCCAACAACACAAGAGAAGACTCTACACGTGGACATCACCAGATGGTCAACATCGAAATCAGATTGATTATATTCTTTGCAGCCAAAGATGAAGAAGCTCTATACAGTCAACAAAAACAAGACCAGGAGTTGACTGTGGCTCAGATCAT
>SJYT01002723.1:0-18523 GCA_006410635.1 Cephalophus harveyi
GGCCCCGTCGTAACTCGAGAATATCCTGCCGCAACTCGAGAAAAACCAGGAGGTTCTCCCCTCCGGGCGAGATAAGGCCTTTTTCTACAGCGTCATCCTGAAAGAAATCACGCCTTTCCTCCTGAACCTCAAAGGGTCCTTTCACACCCTTGCTGCAACTCAAGAAGTTCCCCGACATACCCATCTCCACTCGAGAGGAATAGTGTGGGTCCCATCACAAATCAAGAAGATCCCGCTTTCACCCTCCTCTGCTACACATGAGGGTTCCTTCCCTGCTTCCTCAGGAATGGATTCTGGCATTCCCGTCGCAGAGCAAGAGGACACACTCTCAACAGGAATGTCGAAAGGAACTCCAGGGGACCTTCCCCCATTCCAAGAGACCCCCAAATATCTCAGTCCACTTCAGATGAACCTGGATTTTGTGCCCTGCCTCAAAGTTCACCCCGCGGATCGAATCACACCATGGTGGCATGTGCGAGAGCCCTGTGGAATCTCGAGGGAAAGCCACAGTTCCCAGTGTCCACTCGTCTGGAAGCCTGAAACTGCTGCTACAGCTCAGGAGGAAAATGGACTTGCATGCAACCACAGGAGACGATGCCAAACTCTCCACTGGAGACTCCAGCGGAACCCCAAGATCCATGTCAGATGTGGAGAGGAAACCTCAGGTTCCAGCTTCGGCCCCAGACAGGGACTCAGGACCCTGCACAGACAGGAGCGAAATCCCGATGGGCCGCTCTCAACTCGCACGGAGACTGGCATTTCCTGTGGGCACGTGAGTGGGTGCCTGAGGTCCCTGCTGTAACTTGTGAAGGACCTGCCGTTGCTCGAGAAAAATCATAAGTTCTCCCCTCCAGGCGAGATGAGGACGTTTTCTACTGCGGCATCCCAAGAGAAATCACTCCTTCCCTCCTGAACATCAAAGGGTCCTTCACACCCTTGCTGCAACTCAAGAAGTTCCTGACATACCCGTCTCCACTTGAGAGGAACACTGAGGGTGCCACCACAACTCAAGGGGGGGCCTTTTCCCCCTCATCCGCTACAGATGAGGGTTCTCTTCCCTGATTCATCGGGAAAGGATTCTGGCTTTCCCGTCGCACAGCAAGATGACATGCTCTCAACAGGAATTTTGAGAGGGACTCCAGGGGACGTGCCACCAATCCAAAGGACCCCAAAATGTCAAAGTCCACTCCAGATGATTCCAATTTCCCTACCCTGCCTCGAAGGTCACACCAAGCATCGAATCACACCACTGTGGAACGTGCGACAGCCCTGTAGCACCGCGAGGAAAGCCTCAGATCCCTCTGTCAACTCGTAGGGAAGCCTCACATTGCTCCTAAAGCTCGGGAGGAAAATGGACGTGTAAGTCTCCAATCGAGAAGTGTCCTGACTCTCCTGTGGAGACTCCAGAGGAACCCCAAGATCCATGTCAGCACTGGAGAGGAAACCTCAGGTTCTGGCCGCAGTTTCAGCCAAGGACTTAGGAACCGTCATGACTGGAGAGGAATCCCGAGGGGCCCCTCGCAACTCGCATGGAGGCTGGTCTTGCCTGAGGACCCGCCATCGGGTCGCTGAGGTTCCGTTCGTCAATTGAGAGGGACTTTTGGCAACTCGTGAATAACCAGGAGGTTCTCCCCTGCAGGCAAGATGAGGCCCTTTTCTGCCGAGGCATCTCGAGGGAAATCACGCCTTCTCTTGAACCTCGCAAGGGTCCTTCCCACCCTTGCTGCAACTCAAGAAATTCCCCAACATACCCGTACCCACCATGCTGGAACAGCGAGGGTCCCAGCACAACTCAGGAAGAGCCCCAATTCCCCACCATGAGCTCGAGATGAGGGTCCCTTTCCTTGCTTCGTCAGGAAAGATTTCCCGTCATTCCCATCGCATCTCAAGAGGTGGCACACTCAACAGGAAAGCAGAGTTCTCCTGGGGTCGGGCCACCATACTAAATGTCCCATAGATGTCTCAGTCCACTCCAGATAAACGTGATTTCCCTGCACTACCTCGAGTGTCACCCGCGTATCGCCTCACACCAGGGTGGCTCATTCCACAGCCCTGTGGCATCTCAAGGGAAAGACAGAGATCCCTGGGTGAACTCGACGGGAATCCTGACACTGCTGCTACAGCTCGGGAGGAAAGAGGATGTGAACATTACCACAGGAGACCAGGCCTGACTCCCCTGGGGGGACTACAGAGGAACCCCAAGATCCGTGCCAGCAATGGAGAGAAAAAATTAGGTTCCAGTTTCGGCTCCAGACGGGGACTTAGGACCCGGCACTGACTGGAGAGGAATCCCGAGGGGCTACTCTCAACTCGCACAGAGAATCGCCTTTCCTGAGGCCACGTGAGCGGGTCCCTAAGGGCCCCGAGGAGACCAGGCCTGACTCCCCTGGGGGGACTACAGAGGAACCCCAAGAGCCGTGCCAGCAATGGAGAGAAAAAATTAGGTTCCAGTTTCGGCTCCAGACGGGGACTTAGGACCCGGCACTGACTGGAGAGGAATCCCGAGGGGCTACTCTCAACTCGCACAGAGAATCGCCTTTCCTGAGGCCACGTGAGCGGGTCCCTAAGGGCCCCGTCGTAACTCGAGAGGGACCTGCCGCAACTCGAGAAAAACCAGGAAGTTCTCCCCTCCAGGTGAGATAAGGCCATTTTCTGCAGCGGCAACCTGAAAGAAATCACGTCTTTCCTTCTGGACCACAAAGGGTCCTTCACACCCTTGCTGCAACTCAAGAAGTTCCCCGACATACCCGTCTCCACTCGAGAGGGATAGTGAGGGTCCCACCACAAATCAAGAGGGGCACCCTTTCACCCTCCTCTGCTCCAGATGAGGGTTCCTGGCCTGCTTCGTCAGGAATGGATTCTGGTGTTCCTGTCGCACAGCAAGAGGACACACTATCAACAGGAATGTTGAGAGGAACTCCAGGGGTCGTTCCACCATTCCATAAGACCCCCAAATATCTCAGTCCACTTCAGATGAACCTGGTTTTCCTGCCCTGCCTCGAAGGTCACCTCGAGGATCGAATCACACCATGGTGGCACGTCTGAGAGCCCTTTGGAATCTCGAAGGAAAGCCACAGATCCCTGTGCCCACTCGTCTGTAAGCCTGATGCTGCTGCTACAGCTCGGGAGGAAAACGGACTTGCATGTAACCACAGGAGACGACGCCTAGCTTTCCTGTGGAGACTCCAGATGAACTCCAAGATCCATGCCAGATGTGGAGAGGAAACCTCAGGTTCCAGCTTCCGCTCCAGACAGGGACTCAGGATCTGGCACAGACAGGAGAGGAATCCCGAGAGGCCACTCTCAACTCGCATGGAGACTGGCATTTCCTGAGGCCACGCGAGTGGGTCCCTGAGGTCCCATTCATAACTTGAGAAGGACCTGCCGCTACTCGAGAAAAACCATAGGGTTCTCCCCTCTAGGCGAGATGAGGACGTTTTATGCTGCGGCATCCCAAAAGAAATCACTCCTTCCCTCCTGAACCTCAAAGAGTCCTTCACACCCTTGCTGCAACTCAAGGAGGTCCTGCCATACCCATCTCCATTCGAGAGGAACACTGAGGGTCCCACCACAACTCAAGAGGGGACCCTTTCCCCCTCATCCGCTACAGATGAGGGTTCCCTTCCCTGCTTCATCGGGAAAGTATTCTGGCTTTCCCGTCGCACAGGAAGATGACGTGCTCTCAACAGGAATGTCGAGAGGGACTCCAGGGGATGTGTCACCATTCCAAAGGACCCCCAAATGTCGCAGTCCACACGAGATGAACCTGATTTCCCTACCCTGCCGTGAAGTTCACACCGAGCATTGAATGACACCACTTTTACACGTGCGACAGCCCTGTGGCACCTCAAGGAAAAGCCACAGATCCCTATGTCAACTCGTAGGGAAGCCTCACATAGCTCCTACAGCTCGGGAGGAAAACGGACGTGTATGTCTCCATTCGAGAAGAGTTCTGACTCTCCTGTGGAGACTCCAGAGGATTCCCAAGATTCATGTCAGCACTGGAGAGAAAATCTCAGGTTCTGGCTGCATTTCCAGCCAAGGACTTAAGAACCGACATGACTGGAGAGGAATCCCGAGGGGCCCTTTGCAACACCCATGGAGGTTGGTCTTTCCTGAGGCCACGCCATCGGGTCGCTGAGGTCCCCGTCGTCAATTGAGAGGGACTTTCCGCAACTCGAGAAAAACCAGGAGGTTCTCCCCTGCAGGCGAGTTTAGGCGCTTTTCTGCTGCGGCATCTCGAGGGACATCACGCCTTCACCCTTGAACCTTGCACGTGTCCTTCCCACCCTTGCTGCAACTCAAGAAATTCCCCGACATACCCGTCCCCACAATGGAGGAACACCGAGGGTCCCAGCACAACTCAGGAGGAGCCCCGTTTCCCCACCGTGACCTCGAGACGAGGGTCCTTTCCCTGCTTCCTAGGGAAAGAATTCCCGCCATTCCCGTCGCATCTCTGGAGGTGGCGCTCTCAACAGGAAAGCAGCGTTCCCCTGGGGTCGGGCCACCACACTAAAAGTCACATAGATGTCACAGTCCAATCCAGATGAACGTGATTTCCCTGCACTACCTCCAGTGTCAGCCACGTATCACCTCACACCACGGTGGCTCTTTCCACAGCCCTGTGGCATCTGCAGGGAAAGACAGAGATCCCTGGCTCACCTTGACGGTAACCTTACACTGCTGCTACAGCTCGGGAGGAAAGAGGACGTGCACGTAACCACAGGAGACCAGGCCTGACTCCCCTGGGGAAACTCCAGAGGAACCCCAAGATCCATGCGAGCACTGGAGAGGAAACATGAGGTTCCAGTTTCGGTCCAGATGGGGACTTAGGACGCGGCACTGACTGGAGAGGAAACCCGAGGAGCTACTCTCAACTTGCACAGAGAATCGCCTTTCCTGAGGCCACTCGAGCAGGTCCCTGAGGGACCTGTCGTAAAGAGCACTGGAGAGGAAACATGAGGTTCCAGTTTCGGTCCAGATGGGGACTTAGGACGCGGCACTGACTGGAGAGGAAACCCGAGGAGCTACTCTCAACTTGCACAGAGAATCGCCTTTCCTGAGGCCACTCGAGCAGGTCCCTGAGGGACCTGTCGTAACTCGAGAAGGACTTGCCTTAACTCGTGAAAAACCAGGAGATTCTCCCCTCCAAGCTAGATAAGGCTGTTTTCTGCAGCGGCATCCTGAAAGAAATCACGCCTTTCCTTCTGAACCACAAAGGGTCCTTCACACCCTTGCTGCAACTCAAGAAGTTCCCTGACATACCCGTCTCCACTCGAGAGGGATATTGAGGGTCCCACAACAAATCAAGAGGGGCCCCCTTTCACCCTCCTCAGCTCCAGATGAGGGTTCCTTGCCTGCTTCGTCAGGAATGGATTCTGGCGTTCCCGTCGCACAGCAAGAGGACACACTCTCAACAGGAATGTCGAGAGGGACTACAAGGGTCATTCCACCATTCCAAAAGACCCCCAAATATTTCAGTCCACTTCAGATGAATCTGCTTTTCATGCCCTGCCTCGAAGGTCACCCCGAGGATCGAATCACACCATGGTGGCATGTGCGAGAGCCCTGTGGAATCTCGAGGGAAAGCCACAGATCCCTGTGTCCACTCGTCTGGAAGCCTGACACTGCTGCTACAGCTCGGGAAGAAAACGGACTTGCATGTAACCAAAGGAGACGAGGCCTAACTCTCCTGTGGAGACCTCAGCGGAACCCCAAGATCCATGCCAGATGTAGAGAGGAAACCTCAGGTTCCAGCTTTGGCTCCAGACAGGGACTCAGGACCTGGCACAGACAGGAGAGGAATCCCGAGGGGCCGCTATCAACTCGCATGGAGACTGGCATTTCCTGAGGCCACGCGAGCAGGTCCCTGAGGTCCCCGTCGTAACTTGAGAAGGACCTGCCGCTACTCGAGAAAAACCATAAGGTTCTCCCCTCCAGGCGAGATGAGNATCTCAAGAGGTGGCACTCTCAACAGGAAAGCGGATTTCTCCTGGGGTCGGGCCACCATAAAAAGTGCCATAGATGTCTCAGCCCACAGCACATGAACGTGATTTCCCTGCACTACATCAAGTGTCACCCGCGTATTGCCACACACCATGGTGGCTCATTCCACAGCCCTGTGTCATCTCGAGAGAAAGACAGAGATCCCTGGGTCAACTCGACGGGAACCCTGACACTGCTGCTACAGCTCGGGAGGAAAGAGGACGTGCATGTAACCACAGGAGACCAGGCCTGACTCCCCTGGGGAGACTCCAGAGGAACCCCAAAATCCATGCCAGCACTGGAGAGGAAACATGAGGTTCCAGTTTCGGCTCCAGACGGGGACTTCGGAACCGGCACCTACTGGAGAGGAATCCAGAGGGGCTATTCTCAACTCCCACAGAGAATTGCCTTTCCTGAGGCCACGCGAGCAGGTCCCTGAGGGCCCCGTCGTACCTCGTGAGGGACCTGCCGCAACTCGCGAAAAACCAGGAGGTTCTTCCTTCCAGGGGAGATAAGGCCGTTTTCTGCAGCAGCATCCTGAAAGAAATCACGGCTTTCCTCCAGAACCACAAAGGGTCCTTCACACCCTTGCTGCAACTCAAGAAGTTCCCCGGCAAACCCGTCTCCACTCGAGAGGAATAGTGAGAGTTCCACCACAAATCAAGAGGGGCCCCCTTTCACCCTCCTCTGCTCCAGATGAGGGTTCCTTCCCTGCTTAGTCAGGAATGGATTCCTGTCACACAGCGAGAGGACACACTCTCAACAGGAATGTCGAGAGGAACTCCAGGGGTCGCTCCACCATTCCAAAAGACCCCCAAATATTTCAGTCCACTTCAGATGAACCTGGTTTTCAAGCCCTTATCGAAGGTCACCAAGGGAGCAAATCACACCACGGCGGCACGTGCGAGAGCCCTGTGGAATCTTGAGTGAAAGCCACATATCCCTGGGTCCACTCGTCTGGAAGCCTGACACTGCTGCTACAGCTCGGGTGGAAAATGGACTTGCATGTAACCACAGGAGACGAGGCCTAACTCTCCTGTTCAGACTCCAGTGGAACCCCAAGATGCATGCCAGAAGTGGAGAGGAAACCTCAGGTTCCAGCTTTGGCCCCAGACAGGGACTCAGGACCCGGCACAGACAAGAGAGGAATCCCGAGTGGCCACTCTCAACTCCCACGGAGACTGGCATTTCTTGAGGCCATGCGAACGGGTCCCTGAGGTCCCCGTCGTAACTTGAGAAGGAACTGCCGCTACTCGAGAAAAACCATAAGGTTCTTCCCTCCAGGCGAGATGAGGACGTTTTCTGCTGCAGCACCCCGAGAGAAATCACTCCTTCCCTCCTGAACCACAATGGGTCCTTCACACCCTTGCTTCAACTCAAGAAGTTCCTGACATACCCGTCTCCACTTGAGAGGAACTCTGAGGGTCCCACCACAACTCAAGAGGGGACCCATCTACCCCTCATCTGCTACAGATGAGGGTTCCCTTCCCTGCTTCATTGGGAAAGGATTCTTGCTTTCCTGTCGCACAGCAAGATGACGTGCTCTCAACAGGAATTTTGAGAAGGACTCCAGGGGACGTGCCACCATTCCAAAGGACCCCCAAATGTCGCAGTCCACACCAGATGAACCTGATTTCCCTACCATGCCTCGAAGGTCACATCGAGCATCGAATCACACCGCTATGGCAGGTGTGATAACTCTGTGGCACTTCAAGGAAAAGCCACAGATTCCTGTGTCAACTCGTAGGGAAGACTCACATTGCTCCTACAGCTCGGGAGGAAAACGGACGTGTATGTCTCCACTCGAGAAGAGTACTGACTCTCCTGTGGAGACTCCAGAGAAACCCCAAGATCCATGTCAGCACTGGAGAGGAAACCTCATGTTCTGGCCGCAGTTCCAGCCAAGGACTTAGGAACCGACATGACTGGAGAGGAATCCCGAGGGGCCCCTCGCAATTCGCATGAAGGCTGGTCTTTCCTGAGGCCATGCCAGCGGGTCGCTGAGGTCCCCGTCGTCAATTGAGAGGGACTTTCCACAACTCGAGAAAAACCAGGTGGTTCTCCCCTGTAGGCGAGATGAGGCCCTTTTCTGCAGCGGCATCTCGAGGGAAATCACGCCTTCTCTCCTGAACCTCGCAAGGGTTCTTCCCACCCTTGCTGCAACTCCAGAAATTCCTCGACATACCCGTCCCCACATTGGTGGAAAACCGAGGGTCCCAGCACAACTCAGGAGGGGCCCCATTTCCCCACCGTAAGCTTGAGATGAGAGTCCATTTCCCTGCTTTCTCGGGAAAGAATTCCCGCCATTCCTGTCTTATCTTAAGAGGTGGCGCTCTCAACACGAAAGCGGAGTTCCCGTGGGGTAGGGCCACCATACTCAAAGTCCCATAGATGTCTCAGTCCACTCCAGATGAACGTGATTTCCGTGTACTACCTCGAGTGTCACCCGTGTATCATCTCACACCACGGTGGCTCATTCCACAGCCGTGTGACATCTCGAGTGAAAGACAGAGATCACTGGGTCAACTTGATGGGAACCCTGACACTGCTGCTACAGCTCGGGAGGACAGAGGACGTGCACGTAACGATAGGAGACCAGGCTTGACTCCCCTGGGGAGACTCCAGAGGAACCCCAAGATCCATGCCAGCACTGGAGAGGAAATATGAGGTTCCAGTTTCGGCTCCAGACGGGGACTTCGGACCCGACACTGACTGGAGAGGAATCCCGAGGGGCTACTCTCAACTCGCACAGAGGAATGCCTGTCCTGAGGCCACGTGAGCGGTTCCCATAGGAAGCCATCGTAACTCGAGAGGGACCTGCTGCAAGTCGAGAAAAACAAGGAAGTTCTCCCCTCCAGGCGAGATAAGACCGTTTTCTGCAACAGCATACTGAAAGAAATCACGCTTTTCCTCCTGAACCACAAAGGGTCCTTCACACCGTTGCTGCAACTCAAGAAGTTCCCCGACATACCTGTCTTGAATCGAGAGGAATAGTGAGGGTCCCACCACAAATCAAGAGGGGCCCCATTTCACCCTCCTCTGCTCCAGATGAGAGTTCCTTCACTGCTTCTTCAGGAATGGATTCTGGCGTTCCCGTCGCACAGCAAGAGGACACACTCTCAACAGGAAAGTCGAGGGGAACGCCAGGGGTCGTTCCACCATTCCAAAAGACCCCCAAATATCTCAGTCCACTTCAGATGACCTGCTTTTCGTGCCCTGCCTCGAAGGCCACCTCGAGGATCTAATCACACAATGGTGGCACGTGCGAGAGCCCTGTGGAATCTCGATGGAAAGCCACAGATCCCTGTGTCCACTCGTCTGGAAGCCTGACAGTGCTGCTACAGCTCGGGAGGAAAACGGACTTGCATGTAACCACAGGAGACGAGGCCTAACTCTCCTGTGGAGACTCCAGCAGAACCCCAAGATCCATGCCAGATGTGGAGAGGAAACCTCAGGTTCCAGCTTTGGCTCCAGACAGGGACTCAGGACCCGGCACAGACAGGAGAGGAATTCCGAGGGGCCACTCAACTCGCACGGAGACTGGCATTTCATGAGGCCATGCGAGCCGGTCCCTGAGGACCCCGTTGTAACTTGAGAAGGACCTGACGCTACTCGAGAAAAACCATAAGGTTCTCCCTTCCAGGCGAGATGAGGAAGTTTTCTGCTGCGGCATCCCGGGAAACATTAACCCGTCCCTCCTGAACCTCAAAGGGTCCTTCACACCCTTGCTGCAACTCAAGAAGTTCCTGACATACCCGTCTCCACATGAGAGGAACAGTGAGGGTCCTACCAAACTCAAGAGGGGCCCCCTTTCTCCCTCATTCACTACAGATGAGGGTTCCCTTCCCTGCTTCATCAGGAAAGGATTCTGGCTTTCCCGTTGCACAGCAAGATGACGTGTTCTCAACAGGAATGTCGAGAGGGACTCCAGGGGACGTGCCACCATTCCAAAGGACCCCCAAATGTCGCAGTCCACACCAGATGAAACTTATTTCCCTTCCCTGCCTCGAAGGTCACAATGAGCATCGAATCACACAACTGTCGCACATGCAACAGCCCTGTGGCCCCTAGAGGAATAGCCAAAGATCCCTGTGTCAACTCGTTGGGAAGCCTCACATTACTCCTACAGCTCGGGAGGAAAACGGACGTGTATGTATCCACTCGAGAAGATTCGTGACTCTCCTGTGGAGACTCCAGAGGAACCCCAAAATCCATGTCAGCACTGGAGAGGAAACCTCAGGTTCTGGCCTCAGTTCCAGCTAAGGACTTAGGAACCGACATGACTGGAGAGGAATCCCGAGGGGCCTCTCGCAACTCGCATGGAGGCTGGTCTTCCTGAGGCCACGCCAGCGGGTCGCTGAGGTCCCCGTCGTCAATTGAGAGGGACATTCCTCAACTCGAGAAAAACCGGGAGGTTCTCCCCTGCAGGGGAGAGGAGGCCCTTTCCTGCTGCGGCATTTTGAGGGAAATCACACCTTCTCTCTTGAACCTCGCAAGGGTCATTCCCACCCTTGCTGCAACTCAAGAAATTCCCCGAAATACCCGTCCCCACATTGGTGGAACACCGAGGGTCCCAGCACAACTCAGGAGGAGCCCCATTTCTCCACCGTGGGCTCAAGATGAGAGTCCCTTGTCCTGCTCTTTTGGGAAAGAATTCTCACCATTCCCGTCTCATCTCAAGAGGTGGCGCTCTCAACAGGAAAGCGGAGTTCTGATGGTATCAGGCCGCCATACTAAAAGGCCCATAGATGTCTCAGTCCACTCCAGATGAACGTGATTTCCCTGCACTACCTCGAGTGTCACTCACGTATCGACTCACACCACGGTGGCTCATTCCACAGCGCTGAGATCCCTGGGTCAACTTGACCGGAACCCTAACACTGCTGCAACAGTTCGGGAGGAAAGAGGACATGCACGTAACCACAGGAGACCAGGCCTGACTCCCCTGGGGAGACTCCAGAGGAACCTCAAGAGCCATGCCAGCACTGGAGAGGAAACATGAGGTTCCAGTTTCCGTTCCAGATGGGGACTTAGGACCCGTCACCTACTGGAGAGGAATCCCGAGGGGCTACTCTCAACTCACACAGAGAATCGCCTTTCCTAAGGCTATGAGAACGGGTTCCTGTGGGGGCAGTCATAACTCGAGAGGAACCTGCCGGAACTCGAGAAAAGCCAGGAGGTTCTCCCCTTCAGGTGAGATAAGGCCATTTTCTGCAGTGGCATCCTGAAAGAAATCACGCCTTTCCTCCTGAAACACAAAGGGTCCTTCACACCCTTGCTGCAAATCAAGAAGTTTCCTGACATACCCGTCTCCACTCGAGAAGAATAGTGAGGGTCCCACCACAAATCAAGAGGGGCCCCCTTGCAGCCTCCTCTGCTCCAGATGAGGGTTCCTTCCCTGCTTCGTCAGGAATGGATTCTGGCATTTCCGTCGCAAAGCAAGAGGACAAACTCTCAACAGGAATGTCGAGAGGAATTCCAGGGGTCATTCCACCATTCCAAAAAACCCCCAAATATCTCAGTCCACTTCAGATGAACCTGGTTTTTGTGCCCTGCCTCGAAGGTCACCCCGAGGATCGAATCACACCATGGTGCCACGTGCAAGAGCCTTGTGCAATCTCAAGGGAAAGCCACAGATTCGTGTCCACTCATCTGGAAGCCTGACACTGCTGCTACAGCTCGGGAGGAAAACGGACTTGCATGTACCCACAGGAGACGAGGCCTAACTTTCCTGTAGAGACTCCAGTGGAACCACAAGTTCCATGCCGGATGTGGAGAGGAAACCTCAGGTTCCAGCTTCGGCTCCAAACAGGGACTCAGGACCCGGCACAGACAGGAGAGGAATGCCGAGGGGCAGCTCTCAACTCGCACGGAGACTGGCATTTCCTGAGGCCACGCGAGTTGGTCTCTGAGCTCCCCATCGTAACTTGAGAAGGACCTGCAACTACTCGAGAAAATCCATAAGGTTCTCCCCTCCAGGCGAGATGAGGACGTTTTCTGCTGCATCATCCCGAGAGAAATCACTCCTTCCCTCCTGATCCTCAAAGGGTCCTTCACACACTTGCTGCAACTCAAGAAATCCTGACATACCCTTCTCCACTCGAGAGGAACACTGAGGGTTCCACCACAAAGCAAGAGGGGGACCCTCTCCCCATCATCTGCTACAGATGAGGGTTCCCTTCCCTGCTTCATCGGGAAAGGATTCTGGCTTTCCCGTCGCACAGCAAGATGACGTGCTCTCAACAGGAATGTCGAGAGGGACTCCAGGGGACGTGCCACCATTCCAAAGGACCCCCAAATGTCTCAGTCTACTCCAGATGAACCTGATTTCCCTACCCTGCCTCGAAGGTCACACCGAGCATCGAATTACACCACTGTGTTACGTGCGACAACTCTGTGGCACTTCGAGGAAAAGCCACAGATCCCTGTGTCAACTCGTAGGGAAGACTCACATTGCTCCTACAGATCGGGAGGAATACGGACGTGTATGTCTCCATTCGAGAAGAGTCCTGACTCTCCTGTGGAGACTACAGAGGAAGCCCAAGATCCATGTCAGCACTGGAAAGGAAACTCATGTTCTGGCCGCAGTTCCAGCAAAGGACTTAGGAACCGACATGACTGGAGAGGAATCCCGAGGGGCCCCTTGCAACTCGCATGGAGGCTGGTCTTTCCTGAGGCCACGCCAGCGGGTCGCTGAGGTCCCCATCGTCAATTGAGAGTGACTTTCCACACCTCGAGAAAAACCAAGAGGTTCTCCCGTGCAGGCAAGATGAGGCCCTTTTGTGCTGCGGCATCTCGAGAAAATCACGCCTTCTCTCTTGAACCTTGCAAGGGTCTTTCCCACCCTTGATGCAACTCAAGAAATTCCCTGACATAACCGTCCCCACATTGGTGGAACACCGAGGGTCCCAGTACAACTCAGGAGGAGCCCCGTTTCCCCACCATGAGGTCGAGATGAGGGTCCCTTTCCCTGCTTCGTTGGGAAAGAATTCCCATCATTCCCGTTGCATCTCAAGAGGTGGCACTCTCAACAGGAAAGCGGAGTTCTCCTGGGGTCGGGCCACCATACTAAAAGTCCCATAGATGTCACAGTCCACTTCAGATGAACGTGATTTCCCTGCACTACCTCGATTGGCACTCGCGTATCGCCTCACACCACGGTGGCTCATTCCACAGCCCTGTGGCATCTCGAGGGAAAGACGGAGATCCCTGCATCAACTCGACGGGAACCCTGACACTGCTGCTACAGCTCGGGAGGAAAGAAGACGTGCACGTAACCACAGGAGACCAGGCCTGACTCCCCTGGAGAGTCTCCAGAGGAACCCCAAGATCCATGCCAGCACTGGTGAGGAAACATGAGATTCCAGTTTCGGCTCCAGACGAGGACTTAGGACCGACACTGACTAGAGAGGAATCCTGAGGGGTTACTCTCAACTCGCACAGAGAATCGCCTTTCTTGAGGCCACGTGAGCGGGTCCCTGAGGGCCCAGTCGTAAATCGAGAGGGACCTGCCACAACACAGCTCGAGAAAAACCAAGAGGTTCTACCCTCCGGGCGAGATAAGACTGTTTTCTGCAGCGGCATCCTGATAGAAATCACGCCTTTCCTCCTGAACCACAAAAGTTCCTTCACTCCCTTGCTGCAACTCATGAAGTTCCCCCACATAATCGTCTCCACTCGAGAGGAATAGTGTGGGTCCCACCACAAATCAAGAGTGGCCCCCTTTCACCCTCCTCTGCTCCAGATGAGGGTTCCTTCCCTGCTTCGTCTGGAAAGGATTCTGGCGTTCTTGTTGCACACCAAGAAGACACACTCTCAACAGGAATGTCGAGAGGATCTACGGGGGTCATTCCACCATTCCAAAAGACCCCCAATTATCTCAGTCCAGTTCAGATGAACCTGGTTTTCGTGCCCTGCCTCAAATGTCACCGCGAGGATCGAATCACACCACGGTGGCAGGTGCAAGAGCCCTGTGGAATCTTGAGGGAAAGCCACAGATCCCTGTGTCCACTCGTCTGGAAGCCTGACACTGCTGCTACAACTCGGGAGGAAAACAGACTTGAATGTAACCACAGGAGACGAGGCCTAACTCTCCTGTGGAGACTCCAGCGGAACCCCTAGATCCATGCCAGATGTGGAGAGGTAACATCAGGTTCCAGCTTTGGCTCCAGACAGGGACTCAGGACACGGCACAGACAGGAGAGGAATCCCGAGGGGCTGCTCTCAACTCGCACGGAGACTGGCATTTCCTGAGGCCATGCGAGCGGGTCCCTGAGGTCCCTGTCGTAACTTGAGAACGACCTGCCACTACTCGAGAAAAACCGTAAGGTTCTCCCCTCCAGGCGAAATGAGGAAGTTTTTTGTTGCGGCATCATGAGAGAAATCACTCGTTCCCTCCTGAACCCCAAAGGGTCCTTCACACCCTTGCTGCAACTCAAGAAGTTCCTGACTTACCCGTCTCCTCACGAGAGGAACACTGAGGGTCCCACCACAAATCAAGAGGGGCCCCCTTTCCCCCTCATTCGCTACAGATGAGGGTTCCCTTCCCTGCTTCATCGGGAAAGGATTCTAGCTTTCCCATCGCACAGCAAGATGACGTGCTCTCAACAGGAATGTCGAGAGGGACTCAAGGGGACGTGCCACCATTGCAAAGGAGCCTCAAATGTCGCAGTCCACTCCAGATGAACCTGATTTCCCTACCCTTCCTCGAAGGTCACACCAAGCATCGAATCATACCACTGTGGCAATTGCGACAGTCTTGTGGCACCGTGAGGAAAAGCCGCAGATCCCTTTGTCCACAGGTAGGGAAGCCTCACATTGCTCCTGCAGCTCGGGAGGAAAACGGACGTGTATTTCTCCACTCGAGAAGAGTCCTGACTCTCCTGTGGAGACTCCAGAGGATCCACAAGATCCACGCCAGCACTGGAGAGGAAACCTCACGTTCTGGCCGCAGTTCCAGCCAAGGACTTAGGAACCGACATGACTAGAGAGGGTCCCTTTCAACTCGCATGGAGGCTGGTCTTTCCTGAGGCCACGACAGCGGGTCGCTGAGGTCCCCATCGTCAATTGAGAGGGAGTTTCCGAAACTTGAGTAAAACCAGGAGGTTCTCCCCTGCAGGCGAGATGAGGCCCTTTTCTGCTTCAGCATCTCGAGGGAAATCACGCCTTCTCTCTTGAACCTCGCAAGGGTCCTTCCCACCCTTGCTGCAACTCAAGAAATTCCCCGACATATCCATCCCCACATTGGTGAAACAACGAGGGTCCCAGCACAACTCAGGAGGAGCCCCGTTTCCCCACTGTGAGCTTGAGATGAGGGTCCCTTTCCCTGCTCCTTCGGGAAAGAATTCCCGCCATTCCCGTCGCATCTCAAGAGGTGGCGCTCTCAACAGGAAAGTGGAGGTCTCCTGGGGNAGTCTCCAGCGGAACCCCAAGATCCATGCCAGATGTGGAGAGGAAACCTCAGGTTCCAGCTTCGGCTCCAGACAGGGACTCAGGACCCGGCAGAGACACGAGAGTAATCCCGAGGGGCTGCTCTCAACTCGAAATGAGACTGGCATTTCCTGAGGCCATGCGAGCGGGTCCCTGAGATCCCTGTCGTAACTTGAGAACGACCTGCCACTACTCGAGAAAAACAGTAAGGTTCTCCCCTCCAGGCGAGATGAGGAAGTTTTTTGTTGCGGCATCACGAGAGAAATCACTTGTTCCCTCCTGAACCCCAAAGGGTCCTTCACACCCTTGCTGCAACTCAAGAAGTTCCTGACTTACCCGTCTCCTCACGAGAGGAACACTGAGGGTCCCACCACAAATCAAGAGGGGCCCCCTTTCCCGCTCATTCGCTACAGATGAGGTTTCCCTTCCCTGCTTCGTCGGGAAAGAATTCCCGTCATTCCCGTCGCATCTCAAGAGGTGGCGCTCTCAACAGGAAAGCGGAGGTCTCCTGGCGTCGGGCCACCATGCAAAAAGTCCCATAGATATCTCAGTCCACTCCAGATGAACGTGATTTCCCTGCACTCCCTCGAGTGCCACCTGCGTATCGCCTCACACCACAGTGGCTCATTTCACAGCCCTGTGGTATCTTGACGGAAAGACAGATATCCCTGGGTCAACTTGACGGGAACCCTGACACTGCTGCTACAGCTCGGGAGGAAAGAGGACGTGCACGTAACCACAGGATAACAGGCCTGACTGCCCTGGGGAGACTCCAGAGGAACCCCAAGATCCATGCCAGCACTGGAGAGGAAACATGAGGTTCCAGTTTCGGCTCCAGACTGGGACTTAGGACCCGACACTGACTGGAGAGGAATCCCGAGGGAGTGACTCATTTCACAGCCCTGTGGTATCTTGACGGAAAGACAGAGATCCCTGGGTCAACTAGACGGGAACCCTGACACTGCTGCTACAGCTCGGGAGGAAAGAGGACGTGCACGTAACCACAGGATAACAGGCGTGACTGCCCTGGGGAGACTCAGGAGGAACCCCAAGATCCATGCCAGCACTGGAGAGGAAACATGAGGTTCCAGTTTTGGCTCCAGACAGGGACTTAGGACCCAACACTGACTGGAGAGGAATCCCGAGGGGCTGCTCTCAACTCGCACAGAGAATCGACTTTCCTGAGGCCACGCGAGCGGGTCCCTGAGTGGCCCATCGTCATTCGAGAGGGACCTGCCGCAACTCGAGAAAAACCAGGAGGTTCTCCCCTCCGGGCGAGATAAGGCCGTTTTCTGAAGCGGCATCCTGAAAGAAATCACAGCTTTCATCCTAAACCACAAAAGGTCCTTCACACCCTTGCTGCAACTCAAGAAATTCCCCGACATACCCGTCGCCACATTGGTGGAACACTGAGGGTCCCAGCACAACTCAGGAGGAGCCCCGTTTCCCCACCATGAGCTCGGGATGAGGGTCCCTATCCCTGCTTCATCGGGAAAGAATTCCCGCCATTCCCGTCGCATCTCAAGAAGCGGCATCCTGAAAGAAATCACAGCTTTCATCCTAAACCACAAAAGGTCCTTCACACCCTTGCTGCAACTCAAGAAGTTCCCTGACAAACCCATCTCCACTCGAGAGGAATAGTGAGGGTCCCACCACAAATCAAGAGGGGCCCTGTTTCACTCTCCTCTGCTCCAGATGAGGGTTCCTTCCCTGCCTCGTCAGGAAAGGATTCTGGCGTTCCCGTCGCACAGCAAGAGGACACACTCTCAACAGGAATGTCGAGAGGATCTCCACGGGTCATTCCACCATTCCAAAAGACCCCAAATATCTCAGTCCAATTCAGATGAACCTGCTTTTCGTGCCCTGCCTCGAAGGTCACCGCGAGGATCGAATCACACCACGGTCCACGTGCGAGAGCCCTGTGGAATCTCGAGGGAAAGCCACAGATCCCTGTGTCTACTCGTCTGGAAGCCTGACACTGCTGCTACAACTCGGGAGGAAAACGGACTTGCATGTAACCACAGGAGATGAGGCCTAACTCTCCTGTGGAGACTCCAGCGGAACCACAAGATCCTTGCCAGATGTGGATGGAAACCTCAGGTTCCAACTTCGGCTCCAGACAGGGACTCAGGACCCTGCACAGACAGGAGAGGAATCCCGAGGGGCCGCTCTCAACTCGAACGGAGACTGGCATTTCCTGTGGCCATGCGAGCGGCTCCGTGAGGTCTCCCTCGTAACCTGAGAAGGACCTGCCGCTACTTGAGAAAAACGATAAGGTTCTCCCCTCCAGGCGAGATGAGGACGTTTTTTGTTGCGGCATCCCGAGAGAAATCACTCCTTCCGTCCTGAACATCAAAGGGTCCTTCACACCCTTGCTGCAACTCAAGAAGTTCCTGACATACCCGTCTTCACTCGAGGGGATCACTGAGTGTCCAACCACAACTCAAGAGGGGCCCCCTTTCCCCCTCATCCGCTACAGATGAGGGTTCCCTTCTCTGCTTCATCGGGAAAGGATTCTGTCTTTCCCGTTGCACAGCAAGATGACGTGCTCTCAACAGGAATGTCGAGAGGGATTCCAGGGGACGTGCCACCATTCCAAAGGGCCCGCAAATGTTGAAATCCCCTCCAGATGAACCTGATTGCCCTACCCTGCCTCGATGGTCACACTGAGCATCGAATCACACCCCTGTGGCACGTGTGACAGCCCTGTGGCACGGCGAGGAAAAGCCACAGATCCCTGTGTCAACTCGTAGGGAAGCCTCACATTGCTCCTGCAGCTCGGGAGGAAAACGGACGTGTATTTCTCCACTCGAGAAGAGTCCTGACTCTCCTGTGGAGACTCCAGAGGTTCCCCAAGATCCATGTCAGCACTGGAGAGGAAATCTCACTTTCTGGCCGCACTTCCAGCCAAGGACTTCAGAACCGACATGACTGGAGAGGAATCCCGATGGGCCCCTCAAAACTGGCATGGAGGCTGGTCTTTCCTGAGGCCACGCCAGCGGGTCGCTGAGGTCCCCGTAGTCAATTGAGAGGGTGTTTCTGCAATTCAAGAAAAACCAGGAGGTTCACCCCTGTGGGCGAGATGAGGCCCTTTTATGCTGCAGCATCT
>SJYT01002726.1:0-14822 GCA_006410635.1 Cephalophus harveyi
TCAAAAGCAGAGACATTACTTTGCCGACTAAGGTCCGTCTAGTCAAGGCTATGGTTTTTCCTGTGGTCATGTATGGATGTGAGAGTTGGACTGTGAAGAAGGCTGAGCACCGAAGAATTGATGCTTTTGAACTGTGGTGTTGGAGAAGACTCTTGAGAGTCCCTTGGACTGCAAGGAGATCCAACCAGTCCATTGTGAAGGAGATCAGCCCTGGGATTTCTTTGGAAGGAATGATGCTGAAGCTGAAGCTCCAGTACTTTGGCCACCTCATGCGAAGAGTTGACTCATTGGAAAAGACTCTGATGCTGGGAGGGATTGGGGGCAGGAGGACAAGGGGACGACAGAGGATGAGATGGCTGGATGGCATCACTGACTCGATGGGCATGAGTCTGAGTGAACTCCGGGAGTTGGTGATGGACAGGGAGGCCTGGCGTGCTGAAATTCATGGGTCGCAAGGAGTCGGACACGACTGAGTGACTGAACTGAACTGAACATCCCTTTACTGACCCTAAACACCAAAGCAGAATCTCTTTCTCTGTAAAACCTTCCCCCTCCTAGACTGAGTTAGTTCCTCTCTTCTGAGCTCTCACAACTGCTTATACTGTCCTCTAACAAAAACTCCTTGCCATGTACGTTCATTTTCTATTTATCTGTCCTCTTTCTCTTCAAGCTTTTAAGTCCTCTAGAATGGGGACTCATTATAAGTTCATCTTTTAGCATAAAGCCTGACGTATTTGGCACTATAAATAATACTAAATTCACTTATAAAGTTTTTTTAACAAAACCACAAAAAGTTAATCTTTATAGCATAGATTGATTAAATGAGTCCATACATAAATATTGGATCATCAGTTAGGTGTCAAGCTCTAATCCATGTGCTAGAAATGGCATGCACAGCAATGAATAAGATGCAAAATCTGCTTAAACTACAGGAGAAAGAAGAACAGATTAACTTCTCTCTTCCTAATAGTAATTAACTTTTCCTAAGCACTCATTCTTCTTTGGACACTCAGATAAATATTTCACATATGTTATCCTCATAGTGCAAGTAAATATTTTTTCTGTTATTAACACATTTTACTGATGAGAAAGTCAAGTCACTCAATATGAAAGAAACCTGTTCAAAATTACCAAGCCAGTAAGTGGCACTCCTGAGCTTAAACCTGGTGATTTGGGTTCAAAATCCGCTTGTTTTAACCATAAAACTATTGATTAAACCATTTGTGAGCAACTTCTCTGTTCATTCTGTGTGGCAGTATTTTGGCTACTGAGAATACATAAATCCATAGGACAGTAGAATAAGACAAAATGGCATTTGAATAACTAAAGATAAAAGTGGACTTCTATCCAAAATAAATTTATAATTTTAAATACAGTTTTTCATGTTTTTATGTAATACTTAAATCATGAATTATAAGAGTAACATGAATTATGCAAATTAAAATCATAAGAAAAAAATAGGTGAATATTCCCATTATAGACAGATAATGTTTTCACATTCCCATTCATTTCCTTCAGGACCAGGATTGTCCAATATAACTTTTTTTTTCAAGAAATTTAAATAATCACATCACTCATTGGTGGTTACATTGAATAGCACCTCAAATTCATATATATTTTTTCTTCTGATTTTTTAATTGTGTACTTAAAATTTCACCCAGGCAATGTGATATTCTTAGCTAGACTCTCAGTTTTGGACATTCAGGTTATTCCTAAATTTCTGTTCTCAGAGAAAATTCTAAAATGAATTTTCTATGTATATCTTTTTCTGCTTTTATATACAAATATGTGTATCTTGCCTGTCCTGTGAAACTAGTGTTCATGTATACAATTACCTGATATTAACACCACTCTTTCTAAAATGTTGAAAATTTTTATGAATTACTTCTATGAATGTAAAATTGAGGGCTTCCCTCATAGCTCAGTCAGTGAAGAATCTGCCTGCAATGCAGGACACCCGGGTTTGATCCCTGGGTCGGGAATATCCCCTGGAGAAGGAAATGGCAACCCACTCCTGTATTCTTGTCTGGAGAATCCCATGGACAGAGGAGCCTGGCAGGTAAAACTGAGTTACAATTTCTATCAGATGCCATAATACCATAATGCTGGGGTTCCCTGCTGGCTCAGACAGTGAAGAGTCTGCCTGAAATACAGGAGACTTAGGCTCGATCCTTGGGTCAAGAAGATCCTTTGGGGAAGGGAACAGCTACCTACTCCAGTATTTTTGCCTGGAGAATTCCATGGACAGAGGAGTCTGGCAGTTACCTGCCGTGGGGTCACAAAGAGTCAGACATGACTGGGCAACCAACACTTTCCCTTTACAGGCTAAAGATATCTTACAGTCTTTTTGTTAGTATTGTTTTCTGTCCTTTTAACCTTGCTTGAATCTATTGATCATTGTGCCTCTTCTTTGCTATCATTTTTGTAAAATATATAATTATAACTGTCATACTAAGTAGTCTCTTAGTTTTACACGTTTTATTTTTATTAAAACCATCTATGCTAAAGTAATTATATTCCAATTTTTAAAAGTCTGCTAACGATCGGCCTATTTTAATAAAACACTTTCCCATTTGAAAAATGCTTGAACTCAAAAGCGGATGGCTGTCTTAATAAGTTGATCTTTAGATGTTTTCAACAATCAGAGCAGATTTGTGAATCTTTTACCTAAAAGAGGATCTAGTTTTGATCCCCTTAATAACAGTCTCCTAGCAATGTACTTCAAGGTTACTTTTGGAGCATCTTGGCAAACTTAATCATACTTCTTAGTCTTGCATTTCTTTTTAATTTGCTGGGAGGTTGTTCTCAACTGATGATACTGGAAACAACACATTTCATTTCCTTTTACTAGTTACCTAAATGGGTTAGCACAGCATGGCTAGAACTTGGATTGTTTTTGTAGCACTTTTCCTAACCTAGGCTAATATGTACCTTGCATTTATCTTTTTAATACCTTGAAGTTTGTGAATTCTTCCCTGACCCTATATTTATATATATGATATATAGATGTATGTATCCTTTTCCTCATTCTGCCCTAGCATATATCCTTCTTGATTATGGCATAAGTTTTTATTATATTACTTTCATGACATTCAGTCTGTTCTTTCTTTCTTTAACTCATGCACACTTTTGCCAAACTAAAACTTAGGTCTATCATGTTATTTCCTGCCTAAAAATTCTTATAAAGCTCTTATTTTCCTTTCGGATACAGTTAAAATATTGGACATTGCATAGGATGTTAGAATAAATCATAGAGATCCAATTCTGGCTTTGCCACTTAATGATATTTGATTTCAGATAAATAACTTTTGTAGATAATTCCATTGTAGGTATAATTGCCTATCCCTGTGAAAGTATCAGAAAAGATAAATGAGATGATTCCTGGGATACCATAATAAGACCAAGTAAATGTCTTCTCTACTGCATTCTAATGATATCATTTTTATTAAAAAGTATTTCCAATATTTTTTCAGTATTGTTAAATTTTACTATGCCTTTCCCAGATTCATAGCATACAGTGTTCAACTTATTTGATAAATACATATAAAGAAGTATATTAAATTTCTGAACTTACGGAACTGGTATCTCTAGTTATGAAAAAGACAAGGTGTTTGAGGTTCATAGAACAAAGGAGAGAGTTGCTAGGCATAAGACAGGTCAGGAGGCTGAGACCAGATGGCAAAAATTATTGCTGAGAGAAATCGTTCTTAAGGAAAATGAATGGCTATTAAGAATCTTTGATCGAGATTAAAAACGGAATGAACTGGGTGATTTAAGCAATATGACTCTCTCGGAGAATGTGAATTGAAAGGACTGGAGGCTGAGAAGAGGGGTAGACTCTTCAAGAAGCTACTGCAGATAGTGCAGAAGTGGGCAATGGTAGAAACAAAAGAGTGAAGAAAAATCTGGCAAGTAGTTGTTGACTTGGTTATGATTGGATGGAGCGTGTGGTTGAGTAGGGCCACAGCCATAGAGATGGCTGTCAGGTTTAGCAGCCAAAACACTAATGGATGACTCTTATTTTACTTTTCTATAGCATTTCTTTATCTCTTTATGGATGTTCTATTCCCCTATGATGGACTGCATAGTTCTTAGTCACATAAAACCTGACATAAATTTGTTTTCCCAAAGTCTCTTTTTATAACAGAGTTGCCAGTAAATGTTTGATTGATAAGCACATGCTTGAAAAAAGAAAAGGTTGTCTGGATTCAAGTAAAATCTTCTGGATATCAGGTGATCTCTGAGATAGATAATCATCAATCTCACTGAATAATACCAAACTATTCACACCTATGATGAATAGTTATTTAATATACTTCCAACTAAATGTTTATATATCTCTATTTTAGTTTGTTTAACTTCTTTACAAAGAATGTTAGCTTCATATGGACACTGGTATGATCAGGAGGGATAGTTCAGTCAACACGCACACAGAGATTTAACCTTTCCTGGCAAAAGAAGAGAAAAGTGATCATCACTTGGATCTTTACTTCCATGTATTAACTGGTGTCTTTTGTGGGCCAGGAACTATGTAAGTGCTGATATAAAGATGAAGACAATATAATTGTTAATAAACAAAAGCTTCTATGGGCAGAGCCATAAGATGTAAAAAGATAATTATAATACAATGTGATAATGCAGGCTTGGTGGCATGAATACATTCCAGGTATCACCATCCCCATTCACTGTCACATGGCAGACATACACAATCTTGCAGGGCTCTGTTTTTTGCTAATTCTGAACTCAGTTTCTTTCTCAGCAGATTCTTTCATGGAGCTGCTACCAATCATTTTACATTTTACATGTGACTTGAAGCTTATTTGACATCAATGTGGATTTCTTATACCTGAAGTGGAAAAAAAGTGTTGATGAAACAAAGAACCTCTCTCCAATATTATTAACTCAGTCAGTTTCAGACTGAATAATGTTGATGTTTGATTCTCCTATTTTCATCTTGTTACTTTAGTGGATAGAACTGAAATATAGACACAACTGAAGTGAAGTGAAGTAAAAGTCACTCATTCATGTCCAAGTCTTTGCAACCCCCTGCCAGGCTCCTATCTCCACAGAATTCTCCAGGCCAGAATACTGGAGTGGGTATCCATTCCCTTCTCCAGGGGATCTTTCTGACCCAAGAATCGAACTGGGGTCTCCTGCATTGCAGGCAAATTCTTTACTAGCTGAGCTACTAGGGAAGCCCATAGATACAGCTATGTTAGCACAAATACAAACCTTGTAAGCTTAGTCCTTGTTGTTGCTCAGTTGCTAAGTCCTGTCTCTGACTCTTTGCGACCCCATGGACTGCAGCATGCTAGGCCTCTCTGTCTCTCACCAGCTTCCAAAATTTGCCCAAGTTCATGTCCAATTGCACTGGTGATGCCACCCAGCCATCTCATCCTCTGTCATTTCCTTCTCCTCCTGCCCTCAATCTTTCCCAGCATCAAGGACTTTTCCAAAGGGTCAGCAGTTTGGTCAGATGACCAAAATACTGGAGCTTCAGCTTCAGTATCAGTCCTGCCAGCTAGTATTCATGGTTGATTTTGCTTAAGATTGACTGGTTTGATCTCCTTGCTGTCCACGGGAATTTCGGGAGTCTTCTCTAGCACCACAGTTCGAAGGCATCAATTCTTTGGTGCTCTGCCTTCTTATGGTTGAGCTCACATAATCGTCCATGACCACTGAGAAGACCATAACCTTGACTATAAGGACCTTTGTCAGCGGAGTAATGCCTCTGCTTTTCAACACACTGTCTAGGCTTATCATCGCTTTCCTGCCAAGAAGCAGTCATCTTCTGATTTCATGGCTGCAGTCACCATTGGCAACCATTCTTACTTTGTCTTTAAATTCATTTTTATTGAGATATAATTTATATACCTTTAATTAGTTTCAGCTGTACAACCAAGCTCATGGGCACAGGGAGCAGACGTGGTTGCCAGAGGTGGGGGTGGGGAAAGGGTCAAAAGGTATAGACTTCAGTTATAAGATAAATAGGTCATGAGAATATAATGCACAGAATGATGACTGTAGTTAATAATAATAATATATTGCATATTTGAAAGCTGCTAAGGAAGAAGATTTCAAAAGTTCTCATCTCAACAATTTTGTTTTTTCTTTCACCTAACTATGCAGGGTGACAGATATTAGATATCCTTTTTCTACATGGAGATTTTGTAGGATGCACGTTAAGGCAGAGATGGTTAAATGAGAAGTACTCACCACGTTTCAGAGGAGCATCTTTTATGTTGGGCTTCCATGGTGGCTCAGTGGTAAAGAACCTGCCTACTCAGGAGACTCAGGTTCAATCCCTGGCTCAGGAAGATCCCCTGGAGGAGGAAATGGTAAGCCACTCTGGTATTCTTGCCTGAAAAATGCCATGGACAGAGGAGCCTGGCAGGCTACAGTCCATGGACTGGCAAAACAATCAGATAAGACTTAGTGACTAAACAACAGCAGTCTTTTATGTTACATTATGTACATCTTCATTTTTTTTTTTTCCCTCTAGGAGCTAAACTAAGCCATTTCCAATTCTCTTCACTCTATTTAGCATCTCTATGTTTGGCATGCTTCTGAATTTTTTCTCATAAATACCCTTGACTGCAAAGAATCTGGAATTGATTTTCACAGATTCATTAAAGTGAAGGAGATTCAATAATAAATCAAGGCTGAGAGCAGCTAGTGTCTTTGTGAAATGATTATGTCTCAGGCCACATGTTCTCAGAAAGTCAGGACGCTTGCCTGTGTGTATGTTGTTCTCCACAAATATGTTATATCACTGAAAGAAGAATTTGGAGGTCAGATAGATTATTTGGGGCAATTGATCCTTCATAGCTTTAGTGTCAAGAAAAGGGATACATATGGGGGGAGTTTAAGAGTAAGGACCATAATTTTAAAAGTGATAACTCTAGGATGTCAAGTAGTTCAAGAGGAAAATGCCTGGTCCCTAGGAGTTCCACAGTAATTTTTTTCTTTTTTCTTTTCCTGAATTTTGGAAAGATAATCTAATTGCAAGAATAAAAATATAGTTCTTGTTTTCCCTGAGATCTGTAACTCAAATCCCTTTGCCAAATAATAATAGAGAACCAGGTCAGAAAGGACAAACTGAATTTTATGTTCATCTTAACAATTTTGGATTCTGTAATGAAGGGAGGCACTTTTAATATGATTTGTTCTCTATAGCTTATTTACCTAACTAAAGGCTTTGGTTGTGTATGTGTCTTTAAAAAAAAATGAATCCTATTGTTCTTAAATATTTTTTATAGACCATATAGATCAGAATCTAATAAGCTCAGGGGGCTTATTAGCAAAACCTATGCTTGCAGCCTGTTCCTTACATATTAAGATTCATTAGATCTGAGTTCAAATGCTTGCATTTAATTTTAAATGTTCACCTAATAACTCTGATGTGTTTCCAGGATTGGAATCTATCTCAGTAACTCAAACTGCCATTCTATTCATAGATGTAGTACCTCAGTAGTGGATACAATGATCATCTGAATTAAATTCACCCATTCCCATCCATGTTAGTACACTAGTTCCTAAAATATTGGTGTCCACTCTTCTCATCTCCACTTGACCACATCCAATTTATCTTGATTTGTGGATGTAACATTCCATGTTCCTATGCTGTATTGTTCTTTACAGCATTGGACTTTACTTTCACCACTACACACATCCACAGCTGGACATCGTTTCCACTGTGGCTCAGCCTCTTCTTTCTGAAGCTGTTTCTCCCCTCACTCTTCCTCAGCAGCATATTGAATACTTACTGACCTGGGGGGCTCATCTTCCAGGGTCATATCTTTTTTGCCTTTTCATTGTGTTCCTGGGGTTCTTGAGGCAAGAATACTGAAGTGGTTTGCCATTGCCTTCTCCAGTAGACATTATTTTGTCAGAACTGTCCTTCATGACACATTGGTTTTGGGTGGCCATGCACGGCATGGCATGGCTCATAACTTCCTTGAATTATACAAGGCTGTGATCATTTTGGTTAGCTTTCTGTGGATGTGTTTTTCATTCTAGAGGCTATGGGATTATAGTTCTTGCTTCTTGATGGGAGGGACTGACTGTCTTGCTCTGGTGAGCAGAGCAATGCTCAGTAAATCTTTAGTCCAACTGTCTGCTGGTGGGTGGGCTATGCTCCCTCCTTGCTAGTTGTTTGACCTGAGGTGGCTCAGCCCTGGAGTCTGCAGGCTCTATGGCAGTGCTACTGGCAACATCCAAAAAAGACTTATGCCAACACTTGCCTTCCAGTACTGGTGCTTCCAGTATCCCTGTCCCCACAACAGGCCACTGCCAATCCAGGCCTCCACAGGACATCCTCAGCCACTCACAGGCAAAAGGTCTTAATGACCCAGATAACCACAATGGTGTGATCACTCATCTAGGGTCAAACAAACATCCTGGAGTGTGAAGTCAAGTGGGTCCTTAGGAAGCCTTACTATGAACAAAGCTCATGCAGTTGTTGGAATTCCAGCTGAGCTATTTCAAATTCTAAAAGATGATGCTAATAAAGTGCCTCATTCAATATTCCAGAAGACTGGAAAAGGTCAGTTTTAGTTCCAATCCCAAAGAAAGGCAATGCCAAAGAACGTTCAGACTACTGCACAATTGCACTCATTACACATGCTAGCAAGTGAGGTAAAAGTGCTTCAGTCATATCTGACTCTTTGAGACCCAATAGACTATGCATTCCATGGAATTCTTTGGGCCAGAATACTAGAGTGGGTAGCCTTTCCCTTCTTCAGGGAATCTTCCCAACCCAGGGATTGAACCCAGGTCTCCCGCATTGTGGGAGGATTCTTTGCCAGCTTAGCCATAAGGGAAGCCCACATTCTAGCAAGGTCATGCTCAAAATCCTTCAAGCTAGGCTTCAATAATACATGAATCAAAAACTTGCAGATGTACAAGCTGGATTTAGAAAAGACAGAGGGTACAGAGACCAAATTGCCAACACCATTGGATCCTAGAAAAAACAAGGGAATTCCAAGACATCTACTACTGCTCCATTGACTATGCCAAAGCTTTTGACTGTGTGGATCACAATAAACTGTAGAAAATTCTGAAAGAGATGGTAATACCGACTACCTTATTTGTCTCCTGAGATGTTTTTATGAAGGACAAGAAGCATCACTTAGAACTGGACGTGGAAGAATGGTGCAGAGTACATCATGTGAAATGCTGGGCTGGATGACTCACATCCTGAAATCAAGATTGCCAAGAGAAATACAAGCAACTTCAGATATGCAAATGACACCACGCTAATGGTAGAAAACAAAGAGAAGCTAAAAACCTCTTGATGAGGGTGAAAGAGAAGAGTCAAAAAACTGGCTTAAAACTCAACATTAAGGAAACAAAGGTCATGGTATCTGGTCCCATAACTACATGGCAAATAGATGAGGAAAAAATGGAAATAGTGCCAGATTTTATTTTCTTGAGCTCCAAAATCACTGTGGATGGTGACTGCAGCCTCAAAATTAAAGACACCTGCTCCCTGGAAAAAAAGCTATGGCAAACCTGCACAGCATTTTAAAAAGCAGAGGCAGCACTTTGCTGACAAAGGTCCATATAGTCAAAGCTGTGTTTTTCCGGTAGTCATGTATAGATGTGAGAGCTGAACTATAAAGAAGGCTGAGCCCTAAAGAATTGATGCTTTTGAATTGTGGTGCTGGAGAAGACTCACGAGAGTTGGTTGGACTGCAAGATCAACCTAGTCAATTATAAAGGAAATCAATCCTGAATATTCATTGGAAGGACTAATGCTGAAGCTGAAGCTCCAATACTTTGGCCGCCTGATGCAAAGAACTGACTCACTGGGAAAGACCCTGATGCTGGAAAAGATTGAGGGCAGGAGAAGAAGGGGCAACGGAAAATGAGACAGTTGGATGGCATTGCTGTCTCAATGGACATGAGTTTGAGCAAACCTCAAGACATAGTGAAGGACAGGATATCCTGGCGTGCTGGTGAGTTCATGGGGCTGCAAAGAGTCAGACACAACTTAGCAACTGAACAGCAACAATGACTAAGTGAGCTCTAGTTGTCTGGATACTTGAATATATAAAGGGGATTCTAGTTGATTATGCTCTTGCCCCACCCCCATATGACCTGTATTGGGAATTGAGCATGATTTTTTTAAGCTGTACGGAAATGACATTTTTTAAAATTTTGAATTGCTATTTTCTAGTATGAACATAGAGTAATTTTAAATGTTCACCTCTATGACACCAATATTTCCAACTTCCTATATCCATCAAATAATTCATTTCCCTCATCATTTCACTAGTAAATTATTTCCATTAACTCTCAGAGCTTATTCAGTTCCAGAGAACAACTTTCATCAGCTATTTTAGTAGCAAAGTGCCTTTTCCCTCTGAAGTATATACATTGTTAGATGTCTGCATTTTTTTTCTAATTCCAGACCTGTTCCCAATCACCTTCCTCCCCAATAAAATGAGAATAGGGTACAGAGTTCTACAATATTAAATCAGAATATCAAGCATTACCCTAAAGAGAGAAAATGGCAATTTAAATTTACTTTTATAAGTAAAATATTTTGTTTAGTAAAAGATCTTTAAAACTTAAAAATGAGCTACAGCAATCCCTGTTAGTAATAGATTAATAATACCCAATCCCTTGAATTAATGATTGTAATAGTAATCAAAAATAGTAATAATAGTAATAATAAGAGGAGATAATGAATTATTTAAATAAGTCTTAAGGTATGGGAATTATCTGGTCAGGGCAATCAGAAATCTTGTAGTTGACAGCATAGTCCATTGCCCACCTCTTAAAAGAAAGATCTGCTGAGGAACTGATGGAGACTCTAGAAAGCACTGTTAGGCTTTGTGTCACTGATAGGAAATCAGTGTGGGTGGTGTTAAATATATATATTTCTGCCTAGTGGGGAGAAAGATTGAGACCTACCTCAGGATGCAGAAAGGGAACATTTCTCAGTTGATGAGTCCCACTAAAAAAATAAAAATATCATTAAGTGTTTCTAGCTCTAGAAGTTTCTTCCTATATGTGAATACATAGAGGTTTCTCTAAGTGGAATCTCTCCAGGAAAAGCCATTGCATTTGTAATTGTTCTTGTTTCCTCTATTAGCCAGAGTTCAGTCACATAAATGGAAACATCTTCAGAATGTTTAGGCATTGAGAGATCATACCCAGGGAATGAGCTGCTTAAAAAAGAACTGAAAGGGCTGGAAAAGTGATCAAGGAATCTCACTCCTAGCTCACAGACCTGGCAATAGAAACTGTAAGTTGTTTCTGCCGTAGATCAGGAAACTGTTCACAAGGTTCACAGCTGAAACAATGAAAAAAATGAAATTTATAATGAAAACCCAGAACCTGGTGTTACATCTCGGGTGTCTGAGAAAGTCAAAGGTGCCTGCCATTGCTACAGGAAACATTAAGCTTCTGCTTGTCAAGTTGGCTTATAATTGGTGCACTGTGTCTTGGAATGCTGCCTAAAAAAGGTTCTAGAAAATGTAGAATCTTCCCAAATGTAGAGATTTCCAAACTCAACAGTATAAGGGAGAAAATCAAAAGGGATAGAACTGACACAATTTCTTTCTCTTTTTGGCATTAGGCACAGTTTCATTTGCACTTTTGCAACAATTATCTCTTTTCTAGAATTCATTTAAAAATAGGGATTTGTTATGGACAAGCACACTGTGCAATAGCTGGTAGAATTAAATATGATTAATTTGTAGCCACTGTCCTCTGTTGAGTTAGCTGTGTTGTGGTATAAAGAAATGTTTAATAGGGTAGTATTTGAATAGCAAATAGTTACAAATGATTGTTTTCAACTGTGACACAATCCCATGGCAGTATCCATGAACTTTAGAAGTATAAATATGAATTATAGCTACTTTACTTACTAATTTGCATAAAATACATTTAGTTTTCAACTATATGTAAAAATGTCAGTTGACTATGCACTGTAAAGATTGTAATGAGTATTAAATAAAAATACAAACAAGGATGTATTTTCATAGCACTTGCCACACTGTAGGTATCAACTAATTAGCAATATTTTTTCTCTTTCTTTCTTCATGGAAAGAGTCAATATTATTGTGTGCTGTGCTGTGCTTAGTTGCTCAGTCGTGTCTGACTCTTTTTGAACCCATGGACTGTAGCCTGCCAGGCTGCTCTGTCCATGGGGATTCTCCAGGCAAGAATACTTGAGTGGGTTGCCATGCCCTCCTCCAGGGGATCTTCCCAACCCAAGTATTGAACCTAGGTCTCCCAAACTGCAGGCAGATTCTTTTACTGTCTGGGCCATATTGTATAAGATAAGATTTTAAAAATGTAGAAGTTCAGCATTTTTACTTTAAGTTTTGAGGATAATGATGATTCTTTATTAAGCATAATCCATACTATTCAATAAATACAGACCATTATTCTGTTTACCTGCTCTGTTAACTAGACTGAAATGCATTAGGATTTTATGAATTAGAATGATCCATTGCTAGTCATAGTGTTTTGTCAAGGATATGTTTTCTAGAAAGTAACTAACCCATGTAACCTCTCAGAATATCAGTCTTTTCCATGTTGCCGTAATAAAGCCTATATCTTCCTCTTCTTTTGTGCTATCTTTTTTAAAATATTTCTTGACTGCTCTGAACACAGTACTCTTGCCTGGAAAATCCCATGGACGGAGGAGCCTGGTGGGCTGCAGTCCATGGGGTCGCTGAGTCGGACACGACTGAGCGACTTCACTTTCACTTCTCACTTTCATGCATTGGAGAAGGAAATGGCAACCCACTCCAGTGTTCTTGCCTGGAGAATCCCAGGGACGGGGGAGCCTGGTGGGCTACCGTCTATGGGGTCGCACAGAGTCGGACACGACTGAAGTGACTTAGCAGTAGCAGAACACAGTGTAGTGTTTTTTTTAGAGTGCACATGTGGACAATCTCTGAGTATAGCTTTTTATATTGATGATGTACAGATACTGTGGTCCCTGAGACAAATGTTAATGCAAAAACTTAAGTTTCCAGTATGAGAGATTCATATGTATCACTACTGCCCTTCTAAACCAATAATTACAAGTCCACAGGCATCTTGTTTAATGATGAGTAGACATTAAGTCAATACTCACAGTTCATTGTTATTTCCGGTTTAGCCCTTAGAGTGAACAGGCCACATTTCTTTGGATCATTTCCTTCTCCTGATCTTTATGGCTTTTCTGAGGCAAACAATAATCAGATGCATGTTTCCAGGTGAAGAGCCACAGTTCGTGGTTATGAAGAGGCAATAAGCATTCACATCATACAACCTCTGTTGCTATCTCTCCCCTTGAACCTGTGCACTTTGAGGTGTATACCTTAAAAATGTGTGATTATGTTTTCATGCAGATCTTTGGTCCATGTATTATTTCTGACAGGTTTATTTTCATTTCTGTGTGTACAGAATTTTTCCAAATTTGTAGCCACTTTAATTTAATGGATCATTTTTCTCTATTGCTTCCTCCTATGATAAACACACACACAGTGTTATCCTAAACTTGGGCATTTAATCACTAGTTATTATGCATACAGTTTTGTCTTCTGATCTTAGCTTTTATATCAGAATCTTCAGGGGTTTTGAAGGTCTGTTATAGAGCTAAAGGTATTTGTGCAGAGAGCACCAGGCGTTATTGGAAGACTGGTTATATCAGACCTAGGAATTAATATAAAATCTTACTTTGTACATTAATTAATCCCTACTTACAACTAAACAAATGAAATTGTTTGCTTTTTATAGCATCAATATGCGTGGACTAAAGGTTACATTTGAAATAAATAATACAAAAGCAACATAATAAAGAAAAAAATAACGTGCATTGATATTTTAAATATTTAATGGGTTGAACTCCACACACATGCACACTCTGAAGGGACTTTACAACTTCATTAGCAGCTGAGTTTTCAGTATCTACTCTTGATAATATAAAATGTTGAAGACTCTATATTTGCACTTTAGGAGCGTATCTGTTTGGGAAGACACAGGATATAAATTTATTAAAATGTAAACAGTAATGTATAAAGCAAAGCAACAACAAAGATAGCATATTTAACAATTAACTAAATTGCATTACCAGAAGGAACTGTGGCTTTTAAAAAAGGGAGAAAACCCTACAGAGATAGAGAAATCTGTTTCCATGGTAGTACCCCTTGCAGCCAGTCTGGACAGTTTGACCACTGAAAACTTCACATAGACCCCACTTGTTTTACTATACGGCCATTCGAAAAAACCCTCAGTCCTTACTGCTCTCTTGAAACCCTGAAAGGACCCCAGGACTTACAATGTACTCTAAGACCAAGTAAAATATCTCTTCAGTTTTAACAGACCCACTTAATAGAACTGCTTGTCAAGCAGAGATTGTCTCAGCCTTTCTCTTTTTTACACTTTATAAGTTGCTCTCCTCTATAATGCCAGTGAAACCCTGTTAAAGTAAAAGCAATGAGACATGAATTCCCTTGCAACACTTTCAGTTCAGTTGCTCAGCCATGTCCGACTCTTTGCGACCCCATGAATTGCAGCACGCCAGGCCTCCCTGTCCATCACCAACTCCCGGAGTTCACTCAGACTCACGTCCATCGAGTCCGTGATGCCATCCAGCCATCTCATCCTCGGTCGTCCCCTTCTCCTCCTGCCCCCAATCCCTCCCAGCATCAGAGTCTTTTCCAATGAGTCAACTCTTCTCATGAGGTGGCCAAAGTACTGGAGTTTCAGCTTTAGCATCATTCCTTCCAAAGAAATCCCAGGGCTGATCTCCTTCAGAATGTACTGGTTGGATCTCCTTGCAGTCCAAGGGACTCTCAAGAGTCTTCTCCAACACC
>SJYT01002726.1:27232-74433 GCA_006410635.1 Cephalophus harveyi
CCCTGGGATTTCTTTGGAAGGAATGATGCTAAAGCTGAAACTCCAGTACTTTGGCCACCTCATGTGAATAATCGATTCATTGGAAAAGACTCTGATGCTGGGAGGGATTGGGGGCAGGAGGAGAAGGGGACGACCGAGGATGAGATGGCTAGATGACATCATAGACTCAATGGACGTGAGTCTGAGTGAACTCCAGGAGATGGTGATGGACAGGGAGGCCTGGCGTGCTGCGATTCATGGGGTCACAAAGAGTCGGACATGACTGAGTGACTGAACTGAACTGAACTGATTGATAAAAAATTGGATAAGTCACGGTCTTATTCTTTTAATGTAATTTTTTTGTTTGTTCTCTCATCTTAAAACTTTTAGGGTTTGTGTGTGTGATTGCCTTGGACGTGAAGATTTTGTCCTTCATCATGCTTAGCCCTTGATGGACCAGTGATAGATTTGTGGCTCTTCTTTAGAAAATGTTCTTCCATTATTCTGAGACTTCATTCCTGGAATTTTTCCTCCCTCTTATTTTCTCTCTTTGTTTCTATTTGATGTAGAGCAATAAATCATTCTTAATAATAAATAAAGAGAGTTAGAAGAAAGTTTTAGAGGTGATAAATATGTTTATGACATAGATTGTGGTTATGGTTTAATGAATGCATACTTATCTTGAAACTCATCAAGTTGTACGTATTAAATATGCACAACCTTTGTGTCAGTCATATCTCAATAAAGTGATATAAATTATACATATTATATATATAATTTATAGATCTATTCTAATATCTACTTAATTTATTCAAGTCAGTTGAAATGCTAACCAAAATTAAGATATATATAAAATTATACATATATACTGATTTAGGAAATCAGAGATATAATGTATATAACATATTTCCTATGTTCTGGGGATATAGCTGTGATCAAGACAGATGGTAATTTGGTCTCATGTACATAACATCCTGCTGATGAAATATCAGTAATCAGTGATGAATTCTGTGAAGAAAATAAAGCCAAAATTATGTTAGAGATTGACTGAATATATCCTACTTTTTCTGTTTGGTATGTTGACTATTTCCTCATATTATTAGAAAGTTTTCCTAAATATCACTGTGATGCCTTTATAATATTTCATCATTTAGACCTATAAGTTTTCCCACCAAGGTCTATTTTGCCTTCAAGGGATATCTGACAATATCTAGAAACATTTGTGATTTGCTATAACTAGGAGTAGCTATTTTATGTAGTGGGTAGAAGTCAGTGATGCTGCTAAAACATCTTGCCATACCAGGATTTCCCCAGCAAATATGGTTGTTGTAGTTGTTGTTCATTCGCTAAGTCATGTCTGACTCTTTGTGACCCCATGGACTGCAACATGCTAGGCTTCCCTGTCCTTCACCATCTGCTGGACTTTGTTCAAATTCATATCCATTGCATTGGTGATGCATCCAACTATCTCATCCTCTGCCAACCAAAAGGAAATGAAGGTGGCAAATTGATTATCTGGTCTGAAGTATCAGTAGTCCCAAAGCTGAGAAATCTTATAGACATAGCTTATGTTTTTAAAACAATTTTAGACATTTTTCTTTAACTTGAATTTGCTAAGGAGTTTTTATTTATTCTCATGTTTTCTGCCATTGATTTTGTCATCAATTAATATAACATCCCTGGCTTCTGTCTTCATCTTATTACTTTCCTTCTCCCAGAAGTGTCTGTCTTGATTGGTGAATTTGTGGGGAGAAACTGCACATGCAGAACTGTGTCTCTACCTTTCCTCTACCTTTGTTAAACAATTGAAAGGAAATTTTTATTTGTGAGGTTGGAAAATGCAGTTTTGGTGTTACAGTCACCAAGAGCCTAACAACAGACACATGGCTTTTAGTGATATTGTATTGCTGCCATTGTTCAGGCATAGATGGACTCTGTGTGCATGTGCCTGGCTAAGCTCATGTAGTAGAAATTAGGCTTCGGTCAGATGTATTTTTTCCTGGTTCTCTTTTACTTTGTAATTCTAAGGAGGATCATTTAAATGTTTTTTTTCTAAGAATAACACTTTTCTAAGACATTTTGCATTGAAATAATTCATTTGGCGCTATCAAGATCATGCTAGTTCAAAGAATTTGTCATCGAATTTCAAGACCAGGAAACTAAGTTTTCAAAAACAGATCAAGCATTAGACAGCAGTTGGACATCTCTGAGAGAGTCAAAACAACTTCTTAATTCTCCCGTTTATATTGTCTCTGCTGAGTTTAAAAGAGTGAGTGACCCCAAGGCTGACTCTGGGCAAGAAGTTTGAGCCTCAGATTGTCATTTAAAGTCCTTCACTTTTTGTGTGTCTTTCTTTTCTTTCTAATCTTACACTAAATGTACTCATCAAGTGCTTTTTTTTGTTTGTTGGTTTGTTTGTTAGTTTGTTGAGCCTTTTTGACTTACAAGGAGTCCTCCAAAACCACATTCCTCTCTTCCCCCTGGTCCTTTGCTCCAGCTGTTTGGTCTCTCTTGCCCTTGTGTAAACCTAAAGAAAAATCAGGAAACTTCAGAGCTAGTTCAAATTCCAAACTAAGATACTAATATTTGGCTTATATTGCCTTCCCTATACTTCTGTTATTTCCTTTTACTTTTTTTCACATTCTATTTCCAGTGCTGCCACAGCAGACTGCAAAAATAAATATTTGAAAAAAGAGTAATAAAACACGGATATGAGTCTGTGTTAGAGTCCCTGATGTTACTCACCAATAATTCTTTTCCTCCCAGCAACTAGTTACTGACCTTCTTTTCAAGTGGCAGAGTCTGTTCTCTCTTCCCTTGAAACTCAGCTGGTCTTGTGATATGTTTTATCCAACAGAATTTGTAAAAGTGATCTTCTGGTCCAAGCCCAAACTTTACTAGTACTGGCAGCTTTCTCTTTCCATCTTCTGGAAACCAGCTGCCACATAGAATGTTCACCTACCCAAAGATCTTATGCTGCAGGGAAGCCAAATTCACTGTGAGAAGATGCCCAGTGGAAGATCATTGTACTCAAACCTTCTTAGATCTTTCAAACTAGCCCATGCATCAGCTGAATGCATCTGAATCAATAACCTCATCTGATGTCATGTGGAACAGAACCACTCAGCTAAACACATTCATTCCACAGAATTATGTTGGTATTTACACCATTAAGTTTTTTGTAGGTCTGTTACTCAGCAATAGACAATTGAAAATGTATTGAATTGCTTAAAAGAAAAATAAATATGTAGAGAGGAGATTAGAAATAAAAACCAAACCAAGTGAAGATCCTTTTTTATTTTTTTGTTAGCTATTTATTATTATTGATTGTTATTATTTCATCAAATGAAAGGTTAAACGTTTTGCCTTTTTCACTTTGCTAGTTGTCAGTTCAGTTCAGTTCAGTTCAGTTGCTCAGTCATGTCCGACTCTTTGCGACCCCATGAATTGCAGCATGCCAGGCCTCCCTGTCCATCACCAACTCCCGGATTTCACTCAGACTCATGCCCATCGAGTCAGTCATATCATTCTCTGTGGTCCCCTTCTCCTCTTGCCCCCAATCCCTCCCAGCATCAGAGTTTTTTCCAATGAGTCAACTCTTTGCATGAGGTGGCCAAAGAACTGGAGTTTCAGCTTTAGCATCATTCCTTCCAAAGAAATCCCAGGGCTGATCTCCTTCAGAATGGACTGGTTGGATCTCCTTGCAGTCCAAGGGACTCTCAAGAGTCTTCTCCAACATCCCAGTTCAAAAGCATCAATTCTTCGGCGCTCAGCCTTCTTCACAGTCCAACTCTCACATCCATACATGACCACAGGAAAAACCATAGCCTTGACTAGACGGACCTTAGTCGACAAAGTAATGTCTCTGCTTTTGACTATACTATCTAGGTTGGTCATAACTTTTCTTCCAAGGAGTAAGCATCTTTTAATATCATGGCTGCAATCACCATCTGCAGTGATTTTGGAGCCCCCCAAAATAAAGTCTGACAGTGTTGTGAATCTCAAATATTATGTGTATGGGCAATAAAAGGGTGCATTAGGCTTCCCTGGTGGCTCAGAGGTTAAAGCGTCTGCCTCTAACGCAGGAGACCTGGGTTCGATCCCTGGGTCGAAGATCCTCTGGAGAAGGAAATGGCAATCCACTCCAGTATTCTTGCCTGGAGAATCTCATGGATGGAGGAGCCTGGTGGGCTACAGTCCATGGGATTGCAAAGAGTCAGACACGACTGAGCGACTTAACTAACCAACTTCCGGGGAAGAGTTCAAATAATTAAAAGGTTGTTTTTAAATAGACTGATTATGCCAACACATATGTGGCTAATTAACTTTCAGGAATATCCAATGGAAAAGGGTAGTCTTTTCAATAAATAAATAAATTCTGAGGTTCTAAGGTATAGCATCCCACTCCAGTACTCTTGCCTGGAAAAATCCCATGGATGGAGGAGCCTGGTGGGCTGCAGTCCATGGGTCGCTAAGAGTCGGGCACGACTGAGCGACTTCACTTTCACTTTTCACTTTCATGCATTGGAGAAGGAAATGGCAACCCACTCCAGTATTCTTGCCTGGAGAACCCAGAGACAGAGGTGCCTAGTGGGCTGCCGTTTGTGGGGTCACACAGGGTCAGACACGACTGAAGCGACTTAGCAGCAGCAGCAGCAGCAGCAAGGTATAGCATGGTGACTATAATAGATAATACTGTATTGTATAATTAAACAGAGTACATCCTAAATATTCTCACCAAAAATAAAAAAAGTAATTATGTGAGGTGATGATAGTTGTGATGGATATGTTAACTAACTCAATTTGTAAGACTTCTTTCACAGTGTTCACATATATTGAATCATCACACTGTACACTTTAAATATAGTACAATTTTATTTGTCAACTAAACCTCAATAAAACTGAAAAAATAATTAAACTAACAAATTATGAATTTGTCCAATTTGCTTCTTTTTCAAATCGTATTCAAAGATGAGGTAAGATTTAAGTGTGTTTGCATATCATATTCAAATGAATACTTTTAATTTACTTGATTTTGTAAGTTTGTTTAGATGTTGTACACTACTTTTTGATAAAAGCACTCTTGTAAATTATGTCCCTATCAGATGTTTTTACTATGTAAAATATAGCTGTCTTAATATATGAGATTCATCTTTGAAATAAAGTGATATTGGAGAAGGCAATGGCAACCCACTCCAGCACTCTTGCCTGGAAAATCCCATGGACAGAGGAGCCTGGTAGGCTGTAGTCCATGAGGTTGCTAAGAGTCGGACACGACTGAGCGACTTCACTTTCACTTTTCACTTTCATGCATTGGAGAAGGAAATGGCAACCCTCTCCAGTATTCTTGCCTGGAGAATCCTAGGGACAGGGGAGCCTGGTGGGCTGCCGTCTATGGGGTTGCACAGAGTAGGACACGATTGAAGCAACTTAGCAGCAGTAGCACCAGCAGAAAAGGCAATGGTATTATTGTTAACCAAATATTATTCATATTAATTTCTTAAAGTCATATTCAGCTTAACTTGTGTCAACATTTCATCATATATTGTCCTAATCATACTCGCTTTATTTTATAAATGTGAGATGATATTCCCCAAATGCCAGTTGGTGTACAAGTCAGTATATTCATTGACTTTATTATATTGCTTCAGTGGATCTTTATGATAATTATTTGCTCACAGTATTCTAATGACTTCAAAAATGCATAAAATTCAATGAAAAGTCTGGATCCTCAGTATATTTTTAAAATGTCATCTTAAATATTTTCATGTGCCAGAAAGTTTAGTAGTTTCATTTGTGTCAATTAATTAATGCTCATTATAATTTCTCTTGAAGTCTGTGCTGAAAGCACATGCAGTTTAAGTTCCTCCAATGCTCTCATTCTTTCAGATGTAGTAATTTCTAAAGAACTCGTGCATTGTTGACCTAAAACAAATAAACTGCTAGATATTTCTCCTGGAAAGATAGGTCTATTTGGATTCAGCAAATAATTGTGGTTCAGTGTCTAGAACCATGGTAAGCCATACAGCTATACAGCAAGAGGAGGAGAGGGCTTTTATAGAGAAGAAACGGAAGCTGGGAATAAACAGAGTCTGGTTTTTCATTGGCTGAGTCCTTCCAGGAAGGAAGGGGAGCGTTTGTTCTTCCTGTTGGGCTCTGCTACTTTTACAACGAGTGAGAGCTCCCTTTCCTGGTCTCCTGACTCTACTTAATTGTTTACAGTATAAACCTAAAAATGTTATAAAGTAAAATCTTAAAAAGGAAACATTATTATAATATAATACTGAAAGTGCGTCGTACCCTCTGTACTTTATTGTAGTCTCAATGTACATGTCTTAGCCTGTTTCAAAAAGACTGTAGACTGGATGGCTTATAATCAACAGGAATGCATTTTTCACACTTCTTGTGGCTGGCAAGTCCAAGATCAAGGCACCAGCAGATTTGGTGAACCCCACTTCCTGATTCATCTATGACTGTCTTCTCACTGTGACCTCATATGGCACAAAGATCTTTTATAAGAGCAAAAGACCTATTCATAAGCATGCCATCCTCCTTATCATCTCTCAAAGGTCTTATCTCCAAATACCACTGCAATGAGAGTTACCTTTCAAATAAGAATTTAAGGTGCAAGGGATATATACAAACATTCAATCTGTAGCATTACTTAAAGGAAAATAAGCTTGAAATAGCAACAACCCAAAAAATATATACTTGTGTTCTATAGTGTCTATGACTGCCTCTTTGGAAATAATTTAGAGTTCACATGCAATTTGATTTATTCCTGCTACAAAAATTAGTCAAGTATAAACTACACCATCTTTCCCTACCCTATTCTTCCAGTTACCACCATGGAACAAAAGAAGAGGAATATGGACAAGAACCAGGGCACAGAAGATGAAGTTAGTTTTTAGGAAGGATGAAAACATATTAAGCAAAATGTAATGTCTCCTCTTAATGTCACAGTGTAAGCACCATTCTCAAATAGTTGTCCCCAGATATTTTTCCTCTATTGTTGATTTAAGGCAAAATCTCTTTAGAAATTGAGTTCACATATGTTCTATATTTGAAGGCTAAATATAGAGTTCAATAGTATAACACTTAATTTTTTCAACAATTAGCAATAAACATCCATATATGAAGGGTTAGCATTCATATTAACAGTGGAGCCAGGATTATAAGAAAATGATGGGAACTCATCCCTCTGGTGCTATAATTAATATTTTCACCAATTTCTGTAGAGAAATAACTAAACAATAATTTAGACATGGTATAGAACTGTATTATTAGTTAGGCGTAAGGAAACTATGTAAACTATGCATCTATATTGAATCACAGTAAAATTAACTTCTACAAGCAATGCTAAATTATTTTTCATTTACTTTCTTACATTTTAGTCTGCAGAAACTTTGTTACAGGAGTTTAGTTGAATTTATTACATGTATCTATATATATAAAATATCATTTTTCCTTTTTTTTGCTGTTGTTAATGAATGAGCTTAGATGCGAACTTGGACAGGAAAAGCCATAAGCAAACATCCCTTCTTTGTTCACTTTAACTTTGTGAAAAAAACAAAACATAGACTGGTTGTGCTTATGTTCCACAGGAAAAGTTTAATATCCGTTATGTACTATATGTACCATTTAATATCCAAACTTATGTGTTATGACTTGTAGGATATATGCAATTTATTTTAAAGACACTTTTGAAACCTTATTCACACACACACACACACAAACTGCTGAGTTTTCTTAAACTGTGTAACTAAAGCAGTAATTTTTGGTGGATGCTTCATCTCTTCTTTGAGTATAATTTGTGTCTGCCTTGTTCTTTTCTTTCTATATTCTCTTCTAGTTTTATGACCATTATTATCTGTAGGATTTACTCAATGTTTGCTTATGTACTTGCTTCTAGTAAAGTCAAATTTTAAGAGCCCTGTTTATGTCTATAAGCTAAGTTTCTGTCTCTGCTATTAGTTACACTATTTACTGTCTCATTTGTTTATTAATAGCACTGAATGCACATTCTTAGGACATTTTTCCCCCATTCTTGTTTTCAGATCAGTGATTTCATTGCTGTATTCATCTCTCTAATTGGCCTAGTATTTGATTGTCTCACTCTACAGGGAATGGATTTTACTCTTCCTCTAATATTCTCTTTGTTTTCAACAATAAGACAAATCTGATCATCTGTTGACTATCAGTGATTACCATTGTTGCCTCAGAAGTCATAGGTTTTAGTGAGTTTAATTTCCACTTCTCATTCTTGCGCAGGTTCCTAGATCTCATTTTTTCTTGCCTCTCATTTACCAAGAAAAGTAATTTTGCCTATTACCAAAGTCCCTAGTTCTGATTATGCAAATTATTATCTAGTTCTTATTATGCAAACTATTCCCCATAATTCTTGTTCAAACAATGATTTTACATAAGAAAAAACTCAGGAGGAATTTGTGTATTCCTATTGCAAGTGAATTGTTGAGTAAGTTGTGTTTTTTTTTTTTTAATCACCTGCTCTAGATACATTGAACTTTGTGTCTGCCTCTTTAGTAAATTTGCATTATAAATAAATCCCCTTTTCCCAACTGTACTCTGACTCCATAACCTTGGTCCCTGTATATATTATTTTCGATGTATTGTTTTAATATACAGGCTGTTCACTATTAAAATAAAACAAAGAGAAGTTAGATTTTCTCAGCTGAGGTAATAAGACAAAGCAATAAAGGAATCCCAGGGGTTTTCTTTTGTACTAGCAAAGTGCTTTTAAAACAGTTTCATATTGCAGCGTTTATTCAGTTTTTCAAACTAACACTCACTGAACTATTCAGTATATTACTAAATAAAGTTCTGCAAAAACTCTGTGTATCAAAAGAGTTAATTTTAGCACATATGTTATCTCCCACTTGAATATCAAAGAGGGAAGTGAACCAACAAATGCTGTTTTATATATAGACTAGCATTTAGTTGCTAGATCAGTAGCATATGCAGCTTGTTAGCAATGTAAATTCTCTGACCCACCCCCAAACTTCCTAAGTCAGAAACTGTTAAGGGTAGAGCCCAGAAATTTGTGTTTTGACAAGCTATGTTTGCCATGAAAATGTCACACTCAGCTCTCCTCCTGCATGGAACATGATTAATCAGCCCCCCATTTTTGCACAAAGCAGCTCCTAGCCAGTGACGGAGTAGAGTAGGTATACTGAAGGAGCTGTGTTTCCTCCTTTATGAATTCTTCTAACAGGTAACTTTGGCCCATAGCAACAGTCATGCCAAAGCATTCTTAGAACTGTGCTGTAGTCTGGCACTCTTTATATCATATGTTCTTTCTTTCTAAGACTCTTTCTCAAAGTAAAACTTACATCTTTGGCCTGAATGATTTACCCACTTTTCTGACTCCTTCCCTTTTGTCTTTATCAGACATCTCCTCCAATTCCTCTTCTGTACCTTGAATTTCATTTTAGCATTGGCTTCTCAGAGGACCCTAACTGCTCCAAGTGATGCCAGAAATAATTAAAAACAAAAAACAAAACAGGAGATATAGTTGGGGTTTTGGAAAAACCAGAATTAACAGTCAAGCTCTTTAGGTACTCTGATGTGTGTTGAAGCTTGAGAACTAGTTTTATTGACCTTTTCTATTTTTGTTAGAGTTAGCAATACTAAGTGGATCATAACCCTCACATTGAGGGGATTACCAAGTGTTTTGTACTTGGGGGATTGATTCTTAGATGATGACTGAATTCAAACAGGAGTTGACAAAGGCAATATTTAACTACATCTATTAAATTTTGAATCCAACTGAAGAACAAAGAGAACTGAAACTATCATCTAACATAACTCATGTTGCTACAGAATCTTATACAAGGTAAACAGAATAAATCAAGTTAGAAAAGAACTCCTTGGGAATAAATAAGCTCTGAAATGATGAAAACAGAAGTGTATCCTTGTTTCAGACTTCTAACTAAATGACATTAAACCTTTTTTCTATATGACCCTTTCAAATCTTATTATCCTGAATCCTTGATTGTTAGATTACTCAAGTTATTGCATTCACAATAAACAGGCTGCCAGCCATGATTATGTGATATTCTACAAGGGAATACATCTTTTGGAAAGTCCTAAAGTACTTACTGACATCATATGAGGACTTGGATTGTTTTATCTTTATATTTAGAAGTCTCACAGAATTTATTCAGAGGGAAAATATCCCTGATATTTTAAAATAAGTATGCTGTGAGAGGGGGTAGGAAAAATCATATAATGTTTTCTCATTTTCACAAATGCTGCCTGATGATATTCTTAAAGAGAGAAATATTTTTAGCACAATTTCATACTGAATTTTTTCAATTGTTTAACATTTTGCTTTCATTCTTTGTGGTCAAGGAGGGCATGATTGATTCATTGTTTTCTGGAAATTTTTTATGCTCTAAAAATAAAACTAAAAATATATCTACACTGGTACACAGGCATTTTCTAAATTACAGTTGATTTCATCAATTGGTAAAACCCTTTTCTTTTTCTGTTTGTTTGTTTTGCAGATTTGTGTTTGCATATTTTTTAATTAAAATAAATATTTTTATGCAAAAATATTGCTGAAAATTGGGAAATTTGGAAAGGAGTACCTCAAGGCTGTATATTGTCACCCTACTTATTTAAATTGTATGCAGAGTACATCATGAGAAATGCCAGGCTGGATGAAGCACAAGCTGGAATCAAGACTGACAGGAAAAATATCAATAACCTCAGATATGCAGATGACATCACCCTTATGGCAGAAAGCAAAGAACTAAAAAGTCTCTTGATGAAAGTGAAAGAGGAGAGTGAAAAAAGTTGGCTTAAAGCTCAACATTCAGAAAACAAAGATCATGGCATCTGGCCCATCACTTCATGGCATATAAATGGGGAAACAACGGAAACAGTGACAGACTTTAATTTTGGGGGCTCCAAAATCACTGCAGATGGTGACTGCAGCCATGAAATTAAAAGATGCTTATTCCTTGGAAGAAAAGCTGTGACCAACCTAGACAGCATATTAAAAAGTAGAGACCTGCTTTGCCAACAAAGGTCTGTCTAGGCAAAGCTATGGTTTTTCCAGTAGACATGTATGAATGTGAGAGTTGGACTATAAAGAAAGCTGAGCACTGAAGAATTGATGCTTTTGGTCTGTGGCATTGGAGAAGACTCTTGAGAGTCCCTTGGACTGCAAGGAGATCCAACCAGTCCATCCTAAATGAAATCAGACCTGAATATTCATTGGAAGGACTGATGCTGAAATGAAACTCTGATACTTTGGCCAACTGATGTGAAAAACTGATTCATTTGAAAAGACCCTGATACTGGGAAAGATTGAAAGTAGGAGGAGAAGGGGACAACAGAGGGTGAGATGGTTGGATGGCATCGCGACTCGATGGACATGAGTTTGAGTAAGCTCCAGGATTTGGTGATGGACAGGGAAGCCTGGCATGCTGCAGTCCATGGGGGTCTCAAAGAGTCAGACATGACTGGGCGACTGAACTTAACATTACTGAGAAACTCACTTAACAAACAGTGCTTAAAAAAAAAAAAAGCTAGATGTAACTACATTAAACACATAGATAAAGTCAAAGTGTTAGTTGCTTGGTTGTGACCAACTCTTTGAAGAACCCATGGATCATAACCTACCAGGCTCCTCTGTCCATGGAATTCTCCAGGCAAGAATACTGAAGTGATTGCCATTCCCCTCTCCAGGGGATCTTCCTTATCTAAGAATCGAACCTCAGTCTACCATATTGTGGGCAGATTCTTTCCTGTCTGACCCACCAGGAAGGCTCTTCCCTCTTATCCACAGGGGATACCTTCCAAGACCCCCAGTGAATGCCTGAAGCCTCAGATAGTACTGAATTCTGTTTTCCCTAAACTCTACACACCTATGATAAAGTGCTATTTATAATTTAGGTACAGTAACAGGTTACCAATAATAGCTAGTAATAAAAATAGAACAGTTATAACAACATATTTTAATAAAAGTTAGGTGAATATGGTCTCTTTCCCTTTGTCTCAAAATATCTTATTGTATAAATGTCACACCTTTTCCATCTTGATTAAGCATTCACCTTTCACTGTGGCTGTAATTTTTGGATTACATGGATTTCATTTTCCTTCTTTGCAATGTAACAGATAGAAGACTTGTTCTTACAATAGATTTTAGCAACTTTCAGCATACAATTTTTAATTTTCCTTATTAATTCAGGAACTTTCACCTTTTTCCCTTAAAGGAAGCATTTTAAGGACTTTGGGTCATCTGAATGCCAGTAGCACTGCTTTTGGTCTTTGGGGCAATTATGAGGTAAAATAAAGGTTACTTGAACACAAACATTGCCATACTTTGACAGCTGATCCAATGGATCTGATAAACAAAAAGGCTACTAAGTCACTGTGTAAGGGTGTCTTAGACAGAGATGAATCGTGTCCTGGGCAGGAAAGAGTAGAATGACTTGAAATTCTGTCACACTACTCAAATGGTGCTGAGATTAAAATGTGTGAGTTATTTATTTCTGGAAGTTTTCATTTATTTAAAGACTGCAGTTGATTATAGTAACTAAAACTGAGGAAAGCAAAACTACCTGGATAAGGGAGTCTATTGTAGTTTATGAGATGTTTTGTTATCCTTTTTTGTTTTGGTATATAAGTTGAATGTGATGTACAAATTTGATCTATGAATTAATCTTAATTTCCTAGGTCAAACTTTCAACATCCTTCATCTGAACGATTTAGTTAGCAATTCAGTTTCAAAAAATGATAAAACATAAAGTTAATAGCTTAGACTCCATTGGTGATGGTGTTTGTATATGCCCAAACATATCATGGTACACATTAAATTTATATAGTTATTTGTATATTAAAGAATAAATACTTTAAAGAAGTCAGTTTTGTGTTTTCTGTTGGCTAGAAAAGTATGTATCTGGAAACAGGGGGATAACCCAGAGTATAACAGGAGAATTATGATATATATAAAACCTTTAAAAATAATGTTTATGTTAATACAATTTTTGAAAAATAAATTAGGATACAGAATGTATTTTCCATTTTTGATTTGGTACAATAGCTTGCTCACCAAGTGAAACATCAATATTTTTGCTGAACTAGATGCAGTAGGCAGCTTCCCAAATATTCTAGAATAGGAAACATGAAAGACTTCCTTGTTTGCTCATATCCAGTACATTGCACTCTATTCAAAACATTAGCTTTTATAAATTGATGTATAAATGGTTTAAATGTTTTTGCCTTTGCATAACCTAATTGAGAGAACTTTAAAATTATATCAAGGCCCAGCTTTTTATTCAGTCTTGTTTAATATCAAAGTTTAAACTTTTGTGTACATCGTCTCTTGGTCGCTCATCATGTAAAAAATCTGCCTGCGATATGGGAGACCTGGGTTCAATCCCTGGGTCAGGAAGATTTCCTGCAGAAGGGAATGGCAGCCCACTCCAGTATTCTGGCCTGGAGAATTCCATGGACATAGGAGCCTGTCCAATTACAGTCCATGGGATGGCAAGGAGTCGGATATGACTAAGCAACTAACACACACATTTGCCTATCAGTTATACTTCAGTGAGGCTGCTAAAACAAAACAAAACCCCAGAAAAGTTTAGACTCTGATGTCGGATTTACACCCTATTATTTAACTGTAAATTCTATTAGACTTTTTGAGATTTTTTTGTTGTTGTTCTCATTTGTATAATGGATGAGAAATATAGTGCTAGTATGCAGACTGAAGCTCCTTTCATTTTAATGCTATTATTGCAGAAAGTTTGTGGGTTTATAAAAATCCAGATAACTAGAAAAAAAATTTTTTTTAAGTCACATGGCTTCACAGGTGGCACTAGTAGTAAAGAACCTGCTTGCCAATACAGGTGATGAAAGGGACGCAGGTTTGACCCCTGGGTCAGGAAGTACCCCTGGAGGAAGGCATGGCAACCCACTCCAGTATTCTTGCCTGGAGAATCCCATGGACAGAGGAGCCTGGTGGGCTACAGTCCATGGGGTCACAAAGAGTCAGACACGACTGAAGCGACTTAGCACACACACACGCACTGCAGAAAGTTTGTATATTTATAAAAATTCAGATAAGATGAAAATCTTTTAAAATACATTTAAAATATAAATGTATATTTAAGTACCAATAAATGGTACTTTCTTTAAATTTGATTGTAATGAATCATGCTCTGGTGTTATCTTAAACTGTACACATCATGTATTCTCTGAGGGAAATAGTCTGTGTGAAGAAATGCAAAGGAGAATTTTGTTCTAGATTTTTATGAATTTCTCTGAGTCTTTTTTACTTGCATTTCCTATGCTTACTTAACAAATTGTTAAGCACCTCTTGCCGGGGTCCAGCCCCGGTGGATCCAGGGTAATTTGAAGCAGGGACTGCGTGGCGAGGAAAAACTTATTTATTTAATTAGAAATATAAAGAGAGATTAGGAAGAAATAGTGTAGTAGGAAAATTTAGTGGAGAAAAGAGGCTGAATAACTTGGTTTATGAAGAAAACCAATAAAACTTCCAGACAAGAAGTTTGCACCATCTACATTAGGCCACTGGTGTCTGTTTGAAGAGCAGAGAGTGCCCTGCTTTGGGCTCCCTCTCTCATGGATCTTAGAAGCCAGGGCAAGTAAGTAGGCATGGTGCGCCTCCTCGCTCCAGATGGTAATTCAGCCAGAAAAGGAGAGAAGGAGAATAGACCACGCGGGGGAAAACAGTCCAGTGACTGGCCCATCCTCTGTTGTCCAGAACGGCCTTTTATACCTTTTTTTGTACATAGAGATCAATGGATAATATAAAATTATGCAGCGTCAGCAGCCCTGACTCTTATCAAGACCAGGCTTTCTCTCTGTATACCTAGTTGTATACATAGGTCTTAGGTGATTTACATCATCTTATGGCCAGAAGGCCAATTAACATTTTACGGCCCTTTTCTGATAAGGGTTTGTCAACCAGAAGACTTATTTGTGTTAAAAATGTTGTTCTTCCCAAAGTCTGGTGCCACTCTCAGAAAGCACTAAATAAAGTTACATTCTTACATAGCAAGGATACAACAATTTATAGCAAGTAAAAAGGGTACAGTGATTTATAAAGAGAAAAGTAATTAACTCAAAAGTCTAGTGTTGCTAACATCAAAACTACTATATTCCTATTTCTGAATCCCGATTACATTGATTGATATCCTCCCAGGTGCCTAAAAGATAAAGAATATGGAGGCTTGGCAGCAGTCATTGAGTCAACGGTGAAAACCATCACCAATATAATTTGTAGCTCTTTAGAAAAGGCTTTAAGATGTATCTTTAAGATGCTTTAAGCTTTGTGCCTCTCACAGTTAGGGGGGTATGAGCAATTCACAAGTTGTAAAAAGTCCGGGGGAACCTGTCAGGCAAGTTAGAGAACCATCAAAGGGGTTTGAGCTGAAACATTACTTTCATATGCAGGAGACTGTTAACTGGAGCCCTAAGTTAATTTCTTTTAGATGCAGAAGAGTGGGAAGCACAGTACAATAAAATCAGGCCAACTCTGGTTTTTGGGGGTAGATGTTCAGGAAGACTTAGGGGGGACCCCTGAAGCCAGATCATGCCTTTGTGTTTTGTCGGGCTTCCTTCCTCATGACCTTTGCCATGGGTGGGATTCCTCACGCTGGCTCCCGGCAACCTCTGATTTATTAAGTCTGTTTAAAGCATTCCAGAGAGTGTTCACATGGGAAAAATAAAACATCTTTTCTACTATTATATTTTTACTTATTTTTAATTAAAATGCATAAATCTTGTGTATAGCTTGATATATTTTTATATATGTGTGTGCCTCTATAACCCTTAACTAACTCAAGATATAGAACAATTCCTTCACTCCTGAAGTTTCCCTTATGTCTCTTGCCCCTTCCATGTTATTATTCTGACTTCTGTCATCAGGAATAAGTGCTGCTGATTCTGAGGTTCATTTAAATGGAATCATACATTAGATGGCCTTTGATGTCTAACCTTTTCATTTCCACTGAACATATAGATCACTCAGTTCAGTTTAGTCGCTCAGTCATGTCCAATTCTTTGAGACTCCATAGACTGCAGCATGCCAGGCCTCCCTGTCCATTGCCAACTCCTGGAGTTTATGCAAACTCACGTCCATTGAGTTGGTGATGCCATCCAAACATCTCATCCTCTGTCCTCCGCTTCTCCTCCCGCCTTCAATTTTTCCCAGCATCAGGGTCTTTTCAAATGAGTTAGTTCTTCACATCAGAAGGTCAAAGTATTGGAGTTTCAGCTTCGGCATCAGTCCTTCCAATGAATATTCAGGACTGATTTCCTTTAGGATGGACTGGTTGGATCTCCTTGCACTCACTAAAACTCTGTTTTCCTGCAACATGTTTCATTAATCTTCTTTCATGTGTGCATGCTCAGTAGCTTCAGTCATGTCTCACTCTTTTTGACCCCATTGGGCTGTAGTCTGCCAGGCTCCTCTGTCCCTGGGATTCTCCAGGCAAGAATATTGGAGTGGGTGCCATGCCGTCTTCCATGGGCTCTTTTCAACCCAGGGATTGAACCTGTGTCTCCTGCATTGTAGGCGAATTCTCTTTCATTGAACTACCAGGGTGGTAGTGGTTTAGTTGCTAAGTTATGTCCAACTCTTGTGACCCCACGGACTGTAGCCTGCCAGGGTCCTCTGTCCATGGAATTCTCCAAGTAAGTATCCTGGAGTGAGTTGCCATTTTCTTCTCCAGGGGATCTTCACAACCCAGGATTGAACCCAGGTCTGCTGCATTGCAGGTGGATTCTTTACTGGCTGAGCTAGGAGGGAAGCCCTGAGATACCAGGGTAACCAATGCTAATCTTCTTACCATTTAAGTTGTATAATTACAATGACAATTAGCAATAATAGTTCTTTTGTGAAATGCAAATGAAATTTGATAAGCATACCTGACTTAGATAATTTGGATAATGAGATTTGGAATATTTTGAGTTGTGCTTAGATAAGATTTTGGAATTAGAGTTGGTGCTGGTATGAGTTTAGACCTTTGGAGATGCTGAGATGGAGAGAATGCATTTTGCATGTGGGATAGATATGAATTTTGAGAGGAACAAAAGGTGGATATCCCAAATTTTTGTCCACCTGGAACCTCAGAATGTGACCCTACTTGGAAATAGGGACTTTGCAGATGTAATCAAATTAAGAGGAAGTCATAATGGATTAGGGTGAGTCTTAATTTCCATTTGACTAGTGTTCTTATAAGAGGAACCAATACACAGATCTAGACACAGGGGAAAAGGACACATGAAGATGTAGGTAGAGAATGTGTTGGCTGCTCAGTCATGTCTGACTCTTTGTAAACCCATGGACTGTAGCCCACCAGGCTTCTCTGTCCATTTGATTTCCCAGGCAAAAATACTAGAGTGGGTTGACATTCCCTTCTCCATGGGATCTTCCAGATTCAGGGATTGACCCTGGGTCTTCTGCATTGCAGATAGATTCTTTTCTGTCTGAGCCACCAAGGAAGCCTAGGCAGAGAACGGAGTAATGCCAAAGAATGCCAAGGATTGCTGTGTGCTAGCAGAAATTGTAGGGAAGGATTCTACCTTAGAACCTTCATAGAGATCATGGCCCCATGGACACCTTGATTTCAGACATCTAATTTACAACACTGTGAGAAAATAAATTCCCTTTGTCTTTAGCCAGAAAGTTATAGTAATTTGCTCTGATAAGCCTAGGAACAAAAGGAAATGTTTTTGTTTTTAATTTTTGTTGGTTTTACAACTCATGGTACTTTATGCCCCAGTGCAATTTAAATACTTTCTACAAGGTTAATGCCTTTCTAAAACACCTGTTTAGGAGATAATTTTTCTTAGCTTTCAAACATTTTCATTTCTCACATTTTTTAGGCCAAATTCATTACAGTATTCTGGCACTAAGTCTTTTAAAATCAGAAATGACTATACCATATTATTCCCATTCCCAGTGGATTGCTTCCTTCTCTTCCCACAAAACACCTTCTTTCTATTTACACTTGCTTGTGATTCTCTCCTGTTAGTCTTTACACATGCTATTTACCTGCCTAGATGCCTGCCCCCTTTTCTGTACCAAGACCCAAACTCAAAGCATCTATACCTTGAAAGTTTCTCTGTCTCTAGTTTTAATAACTTTGGTGGAATTTTTATGTATATGATTTAAACATGTTATTTCAGCAGTTATCATATTGCACTTTAATTATTTATGTAGCAAAGCAGGTTTCTTTATCATCCTCCCTGGTACCTGAGGTTAAGGGAACCTAGCGGGCTTTGTGGTATAACTCAGACATTCTCTTTTTAAAAAATTCATATCAAAGTTTAACTTATTAGTTATGCTGCTAAAAGAGAAAGTTCTGGGTGCATTTTATATTGTTTCCCTTAGGCAAGCTCACTGGGAAGCCCTCCCCAACTACTTCTGTCGACCTTTGCATCTGAGAAGTCATTCTTCTCTCTTCCCTTCTTTTCTACCCAAAAGCAAGATATGATTGTCATGCTCACCTCTGATTCTCTTAGCTTTCTATACGTGTGTCATTCAGCCTTCCAAGCTCTCCATTAGCAATGTAAACAGAAATACTTTGACAGAACCAGTTAGTCAAATCCTAGTCTCATTTTGAAGACTGCTCTCCCAAAGTGGTCTAATATAACCCACAGCTGGATGGGTGGTTCAGTCACAGAGATTGTGAGCTTGGATTTTCCATTTGGCATGTTCCTCAGACTTTCCTTTTACTTCTTCCTATTCTCATTTGTCTGTTTCCTGGGCCTCTGTTTTTAGATTCTTTGGTGATACTCCTTCCAGAAGCTTACTAGATGTTAGACAATGGACTAAGAACTTCATATGCCTTTTCTCATTTAATCCACATATTGCAATCCTATACAATGAATTATTCTGTAATCAATATTTTTCAAGTAAAGAAAATAAGGCTTAGAGTATCTTATGACTTTGCCCAAGGCCACCGAGCTAGAAATCTTGGTCTTAAACCTACAATAATTTAAGTGTACTTTATGCTCTTGGGCTTCCATCATAGCTCAGTTGGTAAAGAATCCACCTGCAATGCAGGAGAGCCCAGTTCAATTCCTAGATCGGGAAGATCCACTGGAGAAGCGATAGGCTACCCACTCCAGTATTCTTGAGCTTCCCTTATGGCTCAGCTGGTAAAGAATCTGCCTGCAATGCAGGAGACCTGGGTTTGATCCCTGGGTTGGGAAGATCCCTTGGAGAAGGAAAAGGCTACCCACTCCAGTATTCTAGTCTGGAGAATTCCATGGACTGTATATAGTCCATGGGGTTGCAAAGAGTCGGACATGACTAAGTGACTTTCACTTTATGCTCTTAATCAGTATTTGCTTTTAATCAGTGATATCAACAGCAAAGAAGCTCTCTAGAGGAGCATTTTTGTTTTAATATCTTTTTCTTTTGAGTCATATAGTAATGGTGACTTAGTGATGAATGGCAAAAGATACTTCAGATACAAAGACAATTTGGTCTGGTTTTTAAATACACCAAAGAATGCAGCTCCAGTTCTTCTGCAGCAGAACTATTATAATATGCCTATAAGAATATGAACAGATGAGCAGAATATAATATTCTATAGCAGTTTGACAGCAGTAATGAATAGAAGGAATTTCATAGAGATTGCTAAAAAGGTTTTGAATTATATTACATGTAAATGATTATTAATGTTTAAAGCATTACATTGGAAATCCAATTTATAAAGCACTAAAGTATTTGAAAGTTTGAATAATGAGTAAAACATATTTAAGAGTGAATTCATTGTTATAAGTCTGAAACATTGTGTTTACATGAAATAGTATTAAATATATTCACTAATATAAAATATGGCTTTACTTTAAGTTGGAGGACTATAATTCATTCCCATTGTGAAGTAGATATAAAAAATAATGCATATAAAAATCTTTCTTTTCTAAATAATGTTATAGTACAATAAACCAAATAAGTAACATATTTACTGGGTAATTCAGGAAAAAGAAAATGTTAGCTATATAAAATTACCACATCCATCAGAAACATGCTTTTCTTTATTCTTTACCTCTTTGTTCTTTATGGTGTAGAATGGAAACATATAGAGGCCCATATGTGTTATTATCTCAGGAATTAGAAACAGGGGTGTATCTATCAGCAGAATGACCTCAGTCAGTGCAACTCTCTGAATACAGGCTTTCTCATTTGCCAAATAAGCGATAATGTAGCTACCTGTGTCAGATAAAATTAATCTAGACTGCAGAAACAATGATGAAATTAACAGGGCAGTTAGACACAACTTAGCAAATAAATGACAACAACAAGGTCTACTAACACAGAAATTTATTTCTTTTGTACATATCTAGGGTATGTAGTCTGAGGCCATATGTAGGCTCTTCTCTAATCATTCCTGGGGTTGGCTTCCATTCTCACAATCCAGGATGGTGTCTTCCACATTCTAGGCAGCACAGCAGAAGAAAGGCAAAATTAAAACTTCCACTTACATCATATTGACCAGAACTCATTCCTGTGGCCACAAGAAAGATACAAGGGGTGGTTGGGAATATAATCCTCATTCTGGATGACTCTGTGCTCAGTTTTTTCAGTTCAGTTCAGTTCAGTTCAGTCGCTCAGTCGTGTCCGACTCTTTGCGACCCCATGAATTGCAGCACGCCAGGCCTCCCTGTTCATCACCATCACTCGGAGTTCACTCAGACTCACGTCCATCGAGTCAGTGATGCCATCCACCCATCTCATCCTCGATCGTCCCCTTCTCCTCCTGCCCCCAATCCCTCCCAGCATCAGAGTCTTTTCCAATGAGTCAACTCTTTGCATGAGGTGGCCAAAGTACTGGAGTTTCAGCTTCAGCATCCTTCCTTCCAAAGAAATCCCAGGGTTGATCTCCTTTAGAATGGACTGGTTGGATCTCCTTGCAGTCCAAGGGACTCTCAAGAGTCTTCTCCAACACCACAGTTCAAAAACATCAATTCTTCAGCGCTCAGCCTTCTTCACAGTCCAACTCTCACATCCATACATGACCACAGGAAAAACCATAGCCTTGACTAGATGGACCTTAGTCGGCAAAGTAATGTCTCTGCTTTTGAAAATGCTATCTAGGTTGGACATAACTTTTTTTAGTGATCATGAAATGAAGCAGTATAGTATGTTTGTTAATGGCAAGAGCACTAACTCTGAACTTGTGTTACCTGAGTGTATAGCCTGGATTTGTCATTTACTTGCTGTTTGATCTTGGGGAAAATATAAATATTCCCAGTGCCTGCCTTCACTTCCTCAAATATAAACTTGAGATGAATTTGCTTTCAGCACTTACCTTGTAAGTAGTTCTAAAGATTTAATAAGTTACAATATGTAAAGTGCATGCATGCAACATTTAAATAAGTGCCAGTAAGTGCTATATCTTAAGATTTCATCCTTTGGTTCTATATTTTTATTTGACAACTAGCAACGAGTTACTGATTAATAAAACTAGACACAATGCATACTTTTTTCCTTCCAAAGAACAATCAAATGTGTATAACGATATGCAGTATCCTTATTTTCTATTTTGCTAAAGATACCTGAAAGAATTTTTGATCCCCAGTTAAACCATGAAATGACCCTTAGGAGCCACAAAAGTAGACCAGCAGATCCTTAACAAGGTCCATAGATAAAGTTTGTTAATTTTTAAATTTAACTATAAAAAATGTATTTCACTCTGAAATTTCATTTTCATAAAATAAAATAGATATTTTTAATGTACTCAGTAATAGGAAACTTCAGCATTATGTTCACATTTATGATCACACTCATACCAAGATGTTTCACTATTGGTAATGGCTTTACAGCAGTTTACACAAATAGCCAATATTATAGCCACACCCAATTTAAAAGATAAAATATCTTGTTCCTTAGCATTCACATCATAGTTTTTGAAATTTTGAGCCAATTTCTATATACCAGAGTTTCCTCCAAAATGGAGGTAATGGTAATGAAGTTATAAAGCAAATGAAATGAATTATGTATATAAATGTATATGTTTAAAAAGGTTTAGATTTATCTTGCCTCACTTGCCTCATTCTATCAACCATAGAAGTAGTGATAACAATACAGATATGTTTTTATTAATTCACAATGGAGGATTTCATATGCCTCAAAACAAACTGTATCATCATAGGAAAAAGGCAGCTTTAGATTATTATAAAAATTCCCCTTATCAGAATAAGTATTCAGGACTGCTCTCTTAAAGATTTTTAAGTATGAGATATCATTTCATAAGACATGATGATTATAAACAGCATTCTCTGTATTATTATATTGAAGTCATAGTAGAAAAATGTATTATCTGTTTAACAGGACCTGATGCTTTTATATATATATATAGGCTTCCCTGGTGGCTCAGAGGTTAAAGCGTCTGCCTCCAATGCGGGAGACCCGGGTTCGATCCCTGGGTCGGGAAGATCCCCTGGAGAAGGAAATGGCAATCCACTCCAGTATTCTTGCCTGGAGAATCCCACGGACAGAGAAGCCTACAGTCCACGGGGTCGCAAAGAGTCGGACACGACTGAGCGACTTCACCTATCACCTATACACACACACACATATGTTAAAGCAAGGCAAGATTATTTAAGACACTAAGTTATCAATATGAAGTTTATAATCTGATAGTTTTCCTTGTATTTCTAAAAAATTAAAAAAATTGTATTGCAGTAAGTTGAATTGTCTAATCCCAAACATGTATGTCCATGTGTTAACCCCTTGTATCTGTGAATGTGACCTTATTTGAAAATAGGGTCTCTGCAGATGGAATTAAGTTAAGGATCTTGAGATGAGATCATCCTTGATTTATGGCTCTAAATCTATTGACTGGAGTCCTAGTAAGAGAGAGAATGATAATTGAAATCCACAGATACAAAATTAAAATTCATGTAAAAATAAAAGTGAAGACAGAAATGATGCATCTGTAAGCCAAGGAAGTTTGAGGATAGCAGAAACTGCCAGCAGTTAGGATACAGGTGTTTTACAGCATTTATTTATTTATTATCTCTAAGTGGAGACTATCTTTTAGTTTGAGAGTTAGCAGCATAAGCAGCAAATATTACTAAAAAATGTGAAATGAGACATTATAGTAGCTGAAACAGTGAAAGATGGCTGGAAAGAACCTGGAGAACATCTCTTCTAAGCTACATTTTATAGATGAAGTCTGTGTTTGGATTTGCTCTGTGACTGGTTTTCACTTCACTTAGTTTTCCTTATAGAAATTTCCCTTATGGAAATAGTGACCGACTTTATTTTCTTGGGCTCCAGAATCACTGCAAATGGTGATTGCAGCCATGAAATAAAAAGACACTTGCTCCTTGGAAGAAAAGCTACTACCAACCTAGTTAGCATATTAAAAAGCAGAGACATTACTTTGTTGACAAAAGTCCTTCTAGTCAAATCTATGGTTTCTCCAGTAGTCATGTGTGGATGTGAGAGTTGGACCATAAAGAAAACTGAGCACCAAAGAATTGATGCTTTTGAACTGTGATGTTGGAGAAGACTCTTGAGAGTCCCTTGGACTGATAGTTTCTTCTCAGAGATATAAATATTAGTTAAAACTGTACATTAATGATTCCAGAAATCACTTTTCTCAAAGTATCTATAATAAACAAAAGCTAGATTTTAAAAGAAACAAACAAAAACAAAATTTCCTTTGTCTCTTCAGAGGTTGCCAAGATGCAATATAAAAAGATCACAGGTTCTTGTTTTTAGTCCAGAAATACTTATGAGTTTTGTAATGATAATGTTTTCTCTTTCAAGGTCTTTGTGCACAGATGTTTCTGAAAGAAAAAGATTTAAGGAGAGATATTTTACAGGAGTTTTGCCTTTCAATATCTGAACACACTTCTATTCTATGGGATACTTCTCTAATGTCTTCATCTTTGTCTTCATTTTCTGTCTTAGTAACTGATCCACAGGCTAGTGGCTCTTGGAACTGATGCATTTAGGCAGATTCAGGTGGTGGATGAGAGTTGCTAGGCAACCTCACCTATAACAGCAAGGTTGCTGGGCTTTTTACCTGAGAGCCTTGTCTCGGAAGAATCTAAGGCAAAGACTGCTTCCAACTCTTCTTTCTTTAGGTCTTAAAAAAGAGAGATTTCAAATGAGTACATAAGATACTTAAAAAGAATTAATGAAATAGAAAAACCCAGCATATCGATGTTTTATTTTCAGGTTTTATTCTTTAAAAAAATTGACAAAATTTAAATATTAAATCAGTTCTATTATGATCTTTAAAAATATGACCTGAAGGAATAACATGTATTTGTAAATTCTTCTGGTTGTACTTTGTTTTTTTAATATTTACTTAATTTTTATTATTTTTCAGCAACACTGTGGTTATGATTATTTTCTTTGACAAGTTATTCTTGCAAGATCTTCAATCATAAGGAAATGGCACAAAATGAATAATTAAAATGCCCGTTATAGTATTAGAGGATTCAATTTTATGGCTATGTCTAGTAGATAAGTATTGATTATTAAATAGTTACAAGAGAAAGACTGAAATATTGCCACTTGAATTGGTTCACAGAAGTCATAATTTTTTGTACCTGATTAGAAGTCAAATCTCTACTTGAAGACCTTTAAATAAGAGATAATTTCTCCAGGGAAGACAAGAGTTCAGTTTTTTTCTACTGTGCATTCCCTATATTCTGTTATTTTCTTAACACAAAAGGGAGGTTTAATTGGCTTAGAAATACCTAGTAGTTTGTTAAATGTGGTCTGCTCTGTTGGTACAATTCTGTTCATTATATTTTTTAAACCTTGAACCCAAGGAACTGATGAATAAGCATTCATGATAATTGTAGTAAAAGACCAGAAATGATATAAACATTATTCTTTCAAGACTTTACCCAGTAGAATTTGAGCAGATAGCAAATGCAGTTTTTTTTTTTTCCATTTCTGTAATGTGTACATTAAAACAAATTTCCTCACACTCATTTTTATCCTTAAACATACTTCTTTATCATTCTTATAGGTAGGTATTCACTGAGTAACCCCTGAATCCATTTCCATTTGCTTATATTGGGGAGGTAATATGGTGACGTAAGAGGAACATTTTCCATGGGGAAAATACAAAATTAATTAATTAGGAAAAAGTTCTAAATTGCCTTAAAAAAAGAAAAACCCAAGAAACTAAATCTGTTGGCAGAGGAAATATAGTGATTCTGTCTGTATAACCCCAGCAGATGGAATGAGCTTGAAATGATCTACTCATGTGACACCAGCCTTTCTTCGCAAACTTATTGTCCATTGCCTTCCTAGGTAAACCCTCTGCAAAGGATGAATGATAAATGTAAGAATCTTGATTTCTTTAAATACAGTATTAGAGTATATCTGAAACTACTATGGAGCATGTTTTGCCACATGAGAACTATTTTATTTTCATCCACTGTATACAGGCACCTCCCATGGTTCAAAGAGCTCGTTGATAAGTTTGACATGAATTCAAATCAGCAGAGGAGAAGTTACCATAAAGCATGCTTGCAAGTGTTTTTATATACACACATAAAACCATATTGGTAAAAAAATAAAAAACTGAAGTTCCAATACTTTTGCCGCCCGATGCGAAGAGTCGACTTACTGGAAAAACACCCTGATGCTGGGAAACACTGGAGAAGGCAATGGCACCCCACTCCAGTACTCTTGCCTGGAAAATCCCATGGATGGAGGAGCCTGGTAGGCTGCAGTCCATGGGGTCACTAAGAGTCGGACACGACTGAGCGACTTCCCTTTCACTTTTCACTTTCCTGCATTGGAGAAGGAAATGGCAACCCACTCCAGTGTTCTTGCCTGGAGAATCCCAGGGACGGGGGAGCCTGGTGGGCTGCCGTCTATGGGGTCGCACAGAGTCGGACACGACTGAAGTGACTTAGCAGCAGCAGCAGCTGGGAAAGACTGAAGGCAAAAGGAGAAGGGGGTGGCAGAGGATGAGGCGGTTGGATGGCATCACTGACTCAATGGACATGAATTAAGTAAGCTCTGGGAGTTGGTGATGGACAGGGAAGCCTGGTGTACTTCAGTCCATGGGGGTGCAAAGAGTCGAACATGACTCAGTAACTGAACTGCACTGAACTGAACTGAAATGTTTATTTGAGAGATTGAGAGATTTCCTTCAGGAGCAAAGGTGGAAATATCCATCACAAAGAGTTGGACATGACTTAGCAACTGAACAACAACAAGAAAAAGCAACAGCCTTTTTAATGTAAGTTTTAGATTTCATATTATAGAGAAATAAAGCTAGGTTATAGGAAAGATTTAGTTACACTTGGAAGTTTAGGACTGCCATTGTTGCCAATACCTATTACCAGGGAAGAGTTTATGCTAAGAATTAAAAGTACCTCTCCTAAGCACTAAAAGTTAATGCCTCTACTAAATATTAAGAGAGGTATAGAACACTTAATGGGAAAAGGATGTATTATATAATAAGACATTAAAGAAATTTTTTTAGAAATCAGTGGTTCTATACTGTTGTTTTTATTGTTCGGTCATTTCTCCTATGTGTCTTTATTGCAGTCCCCAGAAAAAGACCCCACCTCTGTGCAAGCTGAATGATGCACACAGGTGTCAACCATTGACAGGACTTGCTTTGATCATAAGATTGTTTTTTGCATTTGTTAAGTTCTCTAGGTTTTAAAGTATAAGCAAGATGATTCAGCATTTTATAGTTCAGTGTTCAAATTTAGTTTCATATTTAAACATGTTATAGAGTTTCAGTGATACAATTTGAAAAAGAATCTGCATGGGAAGCTGCGCCCATAAATGCCTGGTCATCTTTGATAGAAGCTAGTTAGATAAGGCTATTTCAGCAGTGCAGATGATCTTAGAGCAGAGTTATAGAAATAGATATAGAAAGAAATATACCTGTTTAGGTTTACTGAATATTCTAAGCCTGATGATACATTAGATGGAAGGAAAACATAAAGGAACCTATTAAGGATGCCTCAGGTCTCTGTCTCGGAGAAGGCAATGGCACCCCACTCCAGTACTCTTGCCTAGAAAATCCCATGGGTGGTGGAGCCTGGTAAGCTGCAGTCCATGGGGTCGCTAAGAGTTGGACACGGCTGAGCAACTTCCCTTTCACTTTTCACTTTCATGCATTGGAGAAGGAAATGGTAACCCACTGCAGTGTTCTTGCCTGGAGAATCCCAGGGACGGGGGAGCCTGGTGGGCTGCCGTCTATGGGATCTCACAGAGTCAGACACGACTGAAGTGAATTAGCAGCTTAGCAGGTCTCTGTGTTATGTGTCCTTGACATTTTAAACAAGGTATTTCTTATGAACAAACATGTACTTGATATTAGTCCTATCTTAATTATAATTCCCTGTTTGTCTTTTCTTCCTCTTTTTGTTTAATTTCCAGTTCAGTTACAGTTGTTTATTTGTTTTCAAATTTATAATTCTACTTCTGTTTTCCTCTTATGGGTGATTAACCTTTTATTTTAACAAATATCTTTTAAAAATTGTTTCTTCTTTCACTTCTGTTTCTGAACAAAGCAAACCTTTTAAGCTGAATTTACTATCTAGTGATCTCCCTACTGACACTACAAAATCTGTTGTAATTACCTAGAGGGTTTTTTAGTTATATTAATTTTTTTCTTTATTAAAAAAAGAAGTCACATTTAATTCTATCATGAACATGTCAAGCATTCTGCCCTAAAAAATCTTGCCATTTCTAGATAGAAAAAAAAAATAAAAAAGAAAGACAGTACTCAAGGAAGAAAGCATCAAATAAATCAGAGTGAAGAGCCCCTTCCCCACAAGAAAAAAATGGGAAAGTACAGTTTGATGTGCACAGAAGCCTGGGTTAGGTGCACAGATCATCACTGTAGTAGTAAAGAGACTGCATGAGACTACAGACAGCACCCTCTTCTTGGTTTAGCATTAGGATTCAATTGAAAAAAGAAAACAAAAACCAAAACCCACATTTTGGGGAAAAATATCGATAACCTCAGATATGCAGATGACACCACCCTTATGGCAGAAAGTGAAGAAGAACTAAAGAGCCTCTTGATGAAAGTGAAAGAGGAGAGTGAAAAAGTTGGCTTAAAGCTCAGCGTTTAGAAAACCAAGATCTTGGCATCTGATCCCATCACTTTATGGCAAATAGATGGGGAAACAGTAGCTGACTTAATTTTTCTGGGCTCCAAAATCACTGCAATGGTGATTTCAGCCATGAAATTAAAAGATGCTTACTCCTTGGAAGGAAAGTTATGACCAACCTAGATAGCATATTAAAAAGCAGAGACGTTACTTTGACTACAAAGGTCCATCTAGTCAAGACTGTGATTTTTCCAGTAGTCATGTTTGGATGTGAGAGTTGGGCTATAAGGAAATCTGAGCACCAAAGAATTGATGCTTTTGAACTGTGGTGTTGGAGAAGACTCTTGAGAGCCCCTTGGACTGCAAGGAGATCCAACCAGTCCATCCTAAAGGAGATCAGTCCTGTGTCATTGGAAGGACTGATGTTGAAGCTGAAACTCTAATACTGTGGCCACCTGATGCGAAGACCTGACTCATTTGAAAAGACCCTGATGCTGGGAAAGATTGAGGGCAGGAGGAGAAGGGGACAACAGAGGATGAGATGGTTGGATGGCATCACCGACTCGATGGACATGGGTTTGGGTGGACTCCAGGAGTTGGTGATGGACAGAGAGGCCTGGTGTGCTGTGGTTCATGGGGTCACAAAGAGTCGGGCACGACTGATCGCCTGAGCTGAACTGAACTGAACATGCACCTCTAGGGGCTTCCCAGGAGTCTCAGTGGTAAACAAATCCACTTGCAGGAGACATAGGAGACAAGGGTTTGATTCCTGGTTGGGAAGATTCCCCTGGAGGAGAAAATGGCAACACACTCCAGTGTTCTTGCCTGGAAAATCCCATGGATGGAGGAGCCTGGTGAGCTACAGTTCATGGGGTCACAAAGAGTCAGACACAACTGAGCACACAGCACAACACAAAAAATGCAGCTCAAACCTGTGTTGTGCAAGGGTCAACTAATATTGTAAGCCACCTATAGATTTTTCATAAATTTAGTTATGAAATTAGCTAATTTACAGCATTTTCTTATATTTATTTTAAAAGTCAAAAATACATGTGAAATATTTTTAAAAATTATTTTAAAAAAAGTATTTAGTTTGAAAATAGAGCTATCATTTGTACTCACCTAGAACTAAATTTGAAAATTTTAATTTTGTAAAGCAATCCAGATTTTCTCCAAGAGAGATGTGTATAAGAGACAGAACTAAATCTGTTGGCAGAGGAAATATAGTGATTCTGTCTGTATAACCCCAGCAGATGGAATGAGCTTGAAATGATCTACTCATGTGACACCAGCCTTTCTTCGCAAACTTATTGTCCATTGCCTTCCTAGGTAAACCCTCTGCAAAGGATGAATGATAAATGTAAGAATCTTGATTTCTTATTGAAAGTGATTCTAATGATCATCTAACTCCTCTACTTTATTGTATTAATTCAGTCATTGAAAAGATATATTTGAATTATTCACTAAATGACAGGCATTATAAATACAAAAAATAAGCTACTGAAACCCTGCAAACTTTACTAAGAAAACCATGAGGAAAATAAGACCAAATGCTGTGAAGTGAATCATTGGAACCTAGGCACAGCTCCAGTATATTAAACTTTTCCCTGCCTCTTAACTGCCATGCACATTTAAATGTTAAAAAATCTAACTATAGCTGCTAAAAACAGATCCAAGTTATCTGAAACCTTGGAATTATCCTAACCATTATAATTATTAAGTGAATTACAAAAAAGATTTCTATTACTATTCTGTCAGTCTTGTTTGTAATGACAAACTGAAATAAAATATATCTCATCAATAGTCCAGGGAAGGCAATGGCACCCCACTCCAGTACTCTTGCCTGGAAAATCCCATGGACGGAGGAGCCTGGTAGGCTGCAGTCCATGGGGTCTCTAAGAGTGGGGCATGACTGAGCAACTTCACTTTCACTTTTCACTTTCATGCATTGGAGAAGGAAATGGCAACCCACTCCAGTATTCTTGCCTGGAGAATCCCAGGGACAGAGGAGCTTAGTGGGCTGCCATCTATGGGGTCACACAGAGTCAGACATGACTGAAGCAACTTAGCAGCAGCAGCAACACTCTACATATAAGCCAAATAAGCAGGGTGACAATACATCCTTCTCATACTCTTCCCAATTTTGAACCAATCAGTTGTTGCATGGCTGGTTCTAACTGTTGCTTCTTGACCTGCATACAGTTTTCTCAGGAGGCAGGTAAGGTAGTCTGGTATCTCCCATTCTTGAAGAATTTTCCACAGTTTGTTGTGAGCCACACAGTCAAAAGACTTTAGTCAATAAAGCAGAATTTGTGTTTTTCTGAAATTCCCTTGTTTTATCCATGATCCAACAGATGCTGGCTATTTGACCACTGGTTCCTCTTCCATTTCTAAATCCAGCTTGCCCATCTGGAATTTCTCAGTTCACGTGCTGTTGAAGCTTAGCTTGGAGGATTTTGAGCATTATTTTGCTAGTATATGAAGTGAGCACAAGTGTATGATAGTTTGGACATTCTTTGGCATTGCCCTTCTTTGGGATTGGAATGAAAACTGAACATTTCCAGCCCTGTGGCCCCTGCTGAGTTTTCCAAATCTGCTGGCATATTGAATACAGCACTTTAATAGCATCATCATCTAGGATTTGAAATAGCTCAATTGGAGTTCCATCACCTCCACTAGCTTTGTTTGTAGTAAAATTTCCTAAGGGTCAGTTTATTTCACACTCTATGATGTCTGCCTGTAGGTGAGTTACCACACTATTATGATTATTCGGGAAATAAAGATCATTTTTTTTACAGTTCTTCTGTATATTCTTGCCACCTCTTCTTAATCTCTCCCACTTATGTTAGGTCCATACAGTTTCTGTCCTTTATTATACCCATCTTTGCATGAAATATTCCCTCGGTTTTTCCAATTTTCTTGAAAAGATCTTTAGTCTTTCCCTTTCTGTTTTTTCTCTCTATTTCTTTGCATTGTTCACTTAAGAAGACTTTCTTATCTTTCCTTGCTCTTCTCTGGATCTCTGCATTCAGTTGGGTATATCTTTCCCTTTCTCTTTTGCCTTTAACTTTTCTTCTTTTCTCAGCTATTTGTAAGGCCTCCACAGACAACCATTTTGCCTTCTTTGATTTCTTTTTCTTTGGGATAGTTTTTGTCACTGCATCCTGTACAGTGTTAGGAAACTCCATCCATAGTTCTTAAGGCATTCTGGCTACCAGATCTAATCCCTTGAATCTATTTGTCACTTCCACTGTATAATCACAAGGGATTAGATTTAGGTCACACCTGAATGGCCTAGTGGTTTTCCCTATTTTCTTCAATTTAATTCTGAATTTTGCAATAAGGAGCTCATGATCCAAGCCACAGTCAGCGCCTGGTCTTGTTTTTACTAACTGTATAGAGCTTCTCTATCTTCGGCTGCAAATAATATAATCAATCTGATTTTGGTATTCACCATCTGGTCCATGTGTAGAGTTGTCTGTTGTGTTGTTGGAAGAGGGTGTTTGCTATGGCCAGTGCATTCTCTTGGCAAAATTCTGTTAGCCTTTGCCCTGCTTCATTCTATACTCCAAGGTCAGACTTGCCTCTTACTCAGGTCTCTCTTGACTTCCTACTTTTGAATTCCAGTCCCCTATGATGAAAACAACATCTTTTTGGGGTGTTAGTTATACAAGGTCTTGTGGGTCTTCTTAGAACCATTCGACTTCAGCTTCTTCAGCATTACTGGTTGGGATATATACTTGGATTACTGTGATATTGTATGGTTTGCCTTAGAAATGAACAGGGATCATTCTGTCATTTTTGAGATTGCACCCAAGTACTGCACTTCAGACTCTTATTGACTATGAGGGCTACTCCATTTGTTCTAAGGGATTCTTGTCCACAGTAGTAGATATAATGTTCATATGAGTTAAATTTGCCCATGCCTGTCTGTTTTAGTTTTCTGATTTCTAAAGTGTCATGGTTCACTCTTGCCATCTCCTGTTTGACCACATTCAATACTCATTGGAAAAGACTGATGCTGGGAGGGATTGGGGGCAGGAGGAAGCGGGGACGACAGAGGATGAGATGGCTGGATGGCATCACCGACTCGATGGACATGGGTTTGGGTGGACTCCGGGAGATGGTGATGGACAGGGAGGCCTGGCGTGCTGCGATTCATGGGGTTGCAAAGAGTCGGACACGACTGAGTGACTGAACTGAACTGAACTGAACTGAATTTACTTTGATTCATGGACCTAACATTCCAGCTTCTCTGTGACTAAAGCCATGTTTTATTTGCATCTCAGTGTGTTCTTATTGCAGAGATAAACATGTCTCCCTTCTCTCATTGTAGGAGCACCATCATTGCAAATACTAATGCTAGTTTCCAGAATATCTTTTTTTTCAAGTATTCAATAATTGTTTGAAGGTTTTTTTTTTACATATTTCTACAGTACAAATACATTTCTTTCAGATATTTTTTCATCAAATATTCCATCTACTACTATCAACTATGCATAGGGACTAGCATCTGCAAATTTGTCCTATATGCAATAAATTTTTTTTAAATCTAATAATCTTCTGGGTTTGCGTTGTCTTTATGTCATCTGGCATGTCGTCATTTCATGTTATAAGAGTTTCTTTCAATAGTAAATGTTTTATTTCTTTGATGAATTGGTGTGAAACATAGCATTGAAAATTGCAAGTCAGCTGGGAAAATAAGCAATTTTGCATCTATGTGAGACATTTTGAATTTAACTGTTGATTGCAGTATTTTCCAAACAGCTTCTTGATCTTGATCTGAAAATGCAGTAAATGATCTCATAGAAGCATAGTTTTTCTTAATCTGAATTAAAAAAAAAAAGAGCTGAAATGAGTTCAACTTTTTTTTTTTTTTTTTTCCCCATCAAGTATTGGTGGTCTGGTTGGCACTATTGTATTATTTAACTTTTTCAGACAGATAAAACCCTTAGACTGTGAAAGTGAAACATACTGAAGAATATATTAAATTTGAGGTAGCCCTCACATATAAAACCCTTAATTCTGGTGTGCAGTATAGGAAACATTTTATATTAATTTTCATTTAATTCTATAATTATTTTTAAATAATATAAATTGTGGGCTTCCTTGGTGACTCAGTCGTAAAGAATCCACTGCTAATGTAGGAGACACAGGTTTGATCCCTGGGTCAGGAAGATCCCCTGGAGAAGGAAATGGCAATCCACTCCAGTATTCTTGCCTGGAGAATCCCATGGACAAAGGAACTTGGTGGGCTACAGTCCATGGGGTTGCAAAAGAGTCAGACACACCTTAGCGATTAATTAACAAAAGTATAAGTTGTATACTCATGTAAACATAAACACTTTGAAGAAGTAATTTTCTGGAGATACAAAGTTCCCCTTTTACAAATGATTAAGTTGAAAAATTTTGATTAGTATTTTTACAAATAAGCGCTGTTTGGTATTTTGGAAAACAGGTAGTAAGTCATAACATAAATCCATCATGAAAAATAATTTCATTAATTGTTAACATCAAATACAAAAAAAATCAGTCACTATAATCAGTTATAGTTTGTATAGAAGCGTGTGATAACAAATACTACTACTCGTGCTATTGAGAAAGATATGTCATATGTAAACTGTTTACAAATGTATTGTGACAAATTTAGAATTACTTAGATAGAAATAAGCACTAAATCTTTTACACCTGCAAGAAAAATATAGAACTTTGCTTTCTACCATATCTAAAATGACAATCACACTTTCTTAGTGTTTGAAGAATAGTGTTAAGTTTGGGTGCTGTGTGATCCCAGAAAAGAAAAATCTAACTGCTGGGGCTGTGTATTAAATCTTTTATGCCCAGAGAAGGAAAAGATGATTAAATGTAGTCATTTTACAGAACAAGCCAAACGAGTGTTATTACAATTGTTGTAAAATTTTTAATGGTTGTTAAAATAATTTTGAATTTTTATTACTGTAAAAATTTATAAACATTGATATTTCATGGCCCACCAACCCATTTGTAAGCTCACCTGAAAGCTATATCATACTCAGTTTGGAAACTTTTTATTATGTATAACTTTACATAGATGAGAAATAATTTAAAAGGAAAAAAGTGAATCTTTACAAATAAGATATTTTAAACATTGTTTGGAGATTTATAGTATACAAATATTCTCATTGGACTGCTTCCTACCACAGTTGACGAGAGTTTAAGAAAGAAATACTTGTTTTGAATGGTAAAATATGTATCACGTTAAACATGAACATGACACAAAAATATAAAATATCTTTGAAATATGTTAATTGTTACCAAAATTTTAATGTTTATTCTGTTTTAATGTTGACAAGATATTTTCATACAAACTAACATTGGAAGGATTGATGCTGAAGCTGAAACACCAATACTTTGGCCACCTGATGCGAACAGCCAACTCACTGGAAAAGACCCTGATGCTGGGAAAGATTGAGGGCAGGAGGAGAAGGGGACGACAGAGGATGAGATGGTTGGATGGCATCAATGGATGGTTGGATGGAGACTCAAAGGACATGGGTTTGAATGGACTCTGGGAGTTGGTGATGGACAGAGAGGCCTGGCGTGCTGTGGTTCATGGGGTCGCAAAGAGTCAGACACGACTTGAGTAACTGAACTGAACTGAATATTGTTACATCTAGAAAAATCTTGTGAGGTAGGCAGTTATTACAAAGAAGAGAATATTGTCTCAGAATAACTCAAATAATTTCACTAAAATCACACGCCTTATACAATTAGAAAATACCCTGAAGTTTTAAAGTTTGCCTGAGTTTCACATAATCTCAAATTTGTTAAATGTAGCTTGATAGTTGAGATGAATTCCTAATGAGTTAGCTTAAGAAGCACCAATTGATCACCATATAGTGTGCTAAATACGGTGCTTGGTAATATTCAATTTGCAGTGACAAACTGGCATTTAGGTTTTAGTCTGGATAATACATTTCTAATACATAATAATAAACAATAATAAATAGATTGTCACCTTCATCCACCAGGTTTTGTACAATTTGAGAATATTGCATTGGTGTATTTCACTACCTCCAAAACAAATCTCTGTGTCTATAATACCTAGACCACTTTACTTATACTCTAATTGACATACTAATGGAATAATAAATTAGCATCATGCATGCATGTGTTTGGGTATGTGTACATATGTATGATATATTTTAAATCTATATGTTATAAAATATTGTTAAAATGGTAATAAAACTTTCCTTCTCATCAGGTTGAGACAATCTACTAAACACTCTCAGGCATTAGTACAGAAGAATGTGAAGCCTAAGAGTCAATCTTCTGTTATAATTCTTTTGGTTCTACCCTTGATTGCTAGGCTTAACCTCATTTTGATTTCTTTACATTACTTAACAAACTTTGTCTTCCTTTTTAAGTCAGTGCATCCTCCACCAGGAAATTCATTCTGTTTCTTTCTGACCACTACTTCATTCTCTGCTCCATTATTTAATAATTTTGATACTTTGGGTTTCACATACAGTCTTCTTCATCCAAGAGGGAAAAAAATTCATCCTTGACTGAAAACAGTGAAATATCATTCCCCATCAATTTACAGAAATTTAACCCAGGTGGCACTCTTGGTAAAGAAACTACCTGCCAATGTAGGAGATCTGAGACGCTGATTGGATCCCTGGTTCTGGAAGATCCCCTGGAGGAGGCCATGGCAACCCACTCCAGTATTATTGCCTGGATAATCCCCACGGACAGAGGAACCTGGTGGGCTTCAGTCCATGGGGTCACAAAGAGTTGGACACAACTGAAGTGACTTGGCACACACACACACAACTTTCTAGCAGCTTCCTAAATCATTCTTCATTGGTAATAACAGTCACAAAATGTGCTCTCTGCTTGTATCATTTATGTGTGTGTTGCAGACTTTGGAAGTCTGCCAGCTTCACTGCACACAAAAATATTAGGTTCACAAAAGAAAGTATTTAGTATGTGATGTTTAAATGTAAGAATTCATAAATAGTTTTTAATAAAAACAAGCTATAATTCTAATATTAAAAATATTCATTTTAGTTCTTCATTCAAAAGTTACTTGAACAATTAAAATTAGAAGTATAATTTTTGCTATTCCTTTTTTAAACTTTCAGTAGTTATGTGTCCTTTTATATCTCCATTTCTTTGTGTATTGCTTCTTTATTATTTGTGTATTCTTCTTTGTGTATTCTTCTTTATTCTCCCACTGCCTGCTAACTGTACTTTGAATACAGTACTCTAGGAATGACAATTAGAACATATAATTTTCATAAAGATTCTTTATCTCTTTAATTTGGGATCAAATGGAATAATGTTTCTGAGAACATGCAGCACTTTTGCATTTTTACTGAAGAGGGATCATTATGGGATCTTGACATCATTGTAGCAAATAGAAATGCTGCTGCTGCTAAGTCACTTCAGTCGTGTCCGACTCTGTGCGACCTCAAAGACGGCAGCCCACTGGACTCCTCTATCCCTGGGATTCTCCAGGTAAGAACACTGGCTGCTGCTGCTGCTAAGTCATTTCAGTCGTGTCCGACTCTGTGCGACACCCTAGACGGCAGCCCATCAGGCTCCCCCGTCCCTGGGATTCTCCAGGCAAGAACACTGGAGTGGGTTGCCATTTCCTTCTCCAAGGCACAAAAGTGAAAAGTCCAAGAGAAGTCGCTCAGTCATGTCCGACTCTTAGCGACCCCATGGACTGCAGCCTACCAGGCTCCTCCATCCATGGGATTTTCCAGGCAAGAGTACTGGAGTGGGGTGCCATCGCCTTCTCCATAGAAATGCTGCAGAATGCCAAAAGAAGTGTAAGATTTGACGGAGATTTTTCTAAAAGCATTTCAAAAACAAATTTGAAAATGTGTGCACAAGGTTTTGGTTTTTGAATATGCTTTTTTCTTTTTTAGAAATTGTTTTGTTTTGTGCACAGGTGGCCAGTTATTCAGAGGACCTTATAAAGCAATAGATTGTGTGATGTGCAAATAGAGATGAAAAATGGGTATCTAAGCATCCAGGTCAGTAAATTCTAGATACAACTGACAGACAGAAGGAATTAGAGGAAAAAACAGAAAAAATATAGGAGAAGCCTAATTTTGAATAGGACATGAAATGAAATAATATATCACAAAAGATTTTAAACAAAATAAAAATCAACATAGTAAGCCTCTTGAGGATAAGGATTCCTGTTTCTCCACTGGTGTATCAAATACCAGTAACACAAGAAACACAATATTTATTTCATGAATGAATGAATAAGTAGATAAGAAGTAGTTTCCAGGGCCTGGCATGATGAAAGCCATGAGATAAATCTCAAAAGAACAAAGGAAATAACAAAATTGATAGCCAAATATCAACCTAGGTAAACACCCTTAAAGTAACCTGAGTAAAACCAGCTATGAAAGAGTGAAGCTTCACTGACATTTTAATCATTATATGATTTTAATTCTTAACTATATATATATATATATACACACACACACACTTTTTTCATGCCACATTTACATTCAAGTTCAGTAGTGCCTGGTTCAGGATCAATGTCAAGTTAAAAATGTATCTGTTAACTCCTAAAGAGTTCTGAGGAGCTAGGCTTAATGGAGGGAGGAGTAAGCATACTGTGGAAATATTTGCCTTGAATGAAGTTGCTCAGTCGTGTCCGACTCTTTGCAACCCCATGAACTGCAGCCCACCAGGCTCCTCCATCCATGGGATTTTCCAGGCAAGAGTGCTGGAGTGGGTTGCCATTACCTTCTCCAGAGGATCTTCCCGACCCAGGAATCGAACCCAGGTCTCCCACGTTGCAGGCAGACGCTTTACCGTCTGAGCCATATTTGCCTTAGTGAACTAAATATAATGACCCTGATCAATTGTGTCCATGTATGGACCCATGGAAAGCAGAACCATTCACTGTTTTTAGTGTATTAAACATTAGGTCTGAGACATTCCACATGCAGTGACAAACTATAAGATTTCTAACATATATAAGGATTCAAACATTTGCTTTGGAATTTCTGAAGGTAAAGTGATTACGTGAACATAGGAGCAACAACTTTTCACCTCAACTTTTCTGAGATAAAATTATTTTCTGTTACAGAAATATGACAAAAGCCTGCTTCTCATAGTCCTCTTGAGTTATTGAGTGGGCAGAAAACCTGTTATTTTAGTTATTGTAGTTAACTCTCTGATCATAAGGGACATCCCCGAAGGCATCTTGAATCCCAAACTTCAGCCACTGTGACATCTGGGGGGGTGACACTTGAGATCTTTCACTGAAGAGGAAGCAACTCAATGACCTCTTCCTCTCTCGTTTCTGCACTCTGCATTCCTTAGTGTTAGGCTGTCTCATGACATCAGGAGCTGTTGAGAAGGAAGCAATATGCAAAGTCATGGTTCTCAGTAATGACTGCAAATCATCATTTCCTTCAAATCTTTATTTACTTATTTATTTTCATTTTTAATAACATTTGTTGCTTTTTCTAATTTTATAAGCAATACGTATGCATTGCAGACAACTAGAAAAACATAAAAGCATAAAGTAAAAATTAACAACCCGTAATTTCTACCCCCAGAGATAACCATCATTAGCATTTTGATGCATTTTCTCCAAGTGTCTACATATGTTGTTTAATTGAAATATAATTGATTGACAACACAATGTTCTTTCCAGGTATACAACATGGTGATTTCTATACATTTCAAAACAATCACCATGCTATGTCTAGTTAACATATGTCACTGTGCAAAGATAGCAATTTAATTGGATATAGTTCGTTCTCATTACTCATTTTTTTTTGTAACTGGAAGTTTGTACCTCCTAATCTTCCTCATCTCTTTCACTCATTGCACACCTCTTTCCCCTCTGGCCACCACCTATTTACTCTCTGTATCTATGAGTCTGTTCTGCTTTGTTATATGTTCATTTGTCTTTTGTTTTATATATATTCCACTTATAAGTTAAATGATACTGTAAATCTAACCAAATTATCAAAAATGGCAATAATTCATTAATTTTTATGACTGAAAATTATTCCATTGTATATTGGTGGCTCAACAAGGAGCTACTATATAGCAAAAGAAACTTTACTCAATACTCTGTAAAAACCTATATGGGAAGGTGAGTGTGTGTTAGTCACCCAGTCGTGTCTAACACTTTGCAGCCTCATGGACTATACTAGCCCACAAGGATCCTCTGTTAATGGGGTTCTCCAGGCAAGAATACTGGAGGGGATTGCCATTCTCTTCTCCAGAGGATCTTCCCAACCCAGAGATTGAACCCTGTTCTTCTGTATTGCAGGCAGATTCTTTACTCTCTGAGCCACAAGGGAAGCCCTTATATGGGAAAATAGTTGATATATGCATATGTCTAATTGAATCACTTTGCAATATACCTGAAACTAATACAACATTGTAAATCAACTATATGCCAATATAAAACAAACATTAAAAAGAATCCCTTCTGAATATTTGAAATTAAAAATCAATGATAATGTAAAAAAAAAAAAAAAAAACTGGTGTCCAACACAGAGATGGTGCTCATACATATATGTTGAGAAAATAATCAAAGGCATATTGTGTATGCCTAAGATGTGTTACTACTGGCAACTCACAAATTCAGCCAGCATTAGTTAAAAACCTACTGTTTGGTGCCAGGTGTGTGCACCAGATGCTGAATGTAATACATTAAAATGTAAGACATGATGGAAACCCTCTGGGACAGTTGTAAGTGGGAAACCAGATGTAGTTAGGACAATGAGGTGAGTGAAAATATGAGGCTCTCTATGTGAACACTTCACAGTGAGGGATGCAGAAAACAGATTTGAGATGGGCTGAGTACGCTGGGCTAGAGAAGACAGAGGTACCTAGTTTGCAAGGAAATAATATGACCACTGCTCCAGAGTGTCCATTTGCATGCAAGGGAAGACGAAAAGCATTGCCTTAGAAACTGGTTACATTGGTGTCACGCTTTCTCTAGTTTACAATGTTCCAGGCACACTTCCCTTTTTTTCAGGTTATTCAAATAAGCCAATTTTTTTTTTTCCTTTTTTCTCACCTGAGGGCCTTGACATGCAATTTTCTTTGCCTTAAATATACTTTGTTTCCTTTCTTTCTGTTTGATTCACACCAGTTTCCTTTTAGTTCTCAGCTGAAATTGTATATCTTTATAAAAAACTTCCTTCTCTTCTCTCTCTACTCACCCGAGACACTCACTCCCCTCACTCTGATTAAGCCAGCTTGCCCTACAGTATATTTTCATTGGATTTTATAAATCTTTGTGGGACACTTACAATAAATGTAATTAAATAAAATAATTAATTTTAATTTGTTGTTTCTTGTCTTAATTGTTTTATTGCTGGACTGTTAGCTCCATGCTTAATGAGGTTTTATCTTCTACATCAACAACTAGAAGAATAATTTTGATAGAAGGCATGCATTAAATTTTTATTAAATTACTCACGGCACATCAGCTTTCTAAAGTGTTTGTCCAAAGATGACAGGGTCCCGAAACTGTTGATTGAGTTGAGTCCCATAACCTCAAGGGTAAAATTTGATAGTCCACTATGGAAAATTTTGAGTCACCTAGATACATGGAGGGTTACTATTTTAAAAAGCTGAAAATTTAAGAACCCAAAGATTTTGGCCCACCAGCAATTTATAAAAAGTGATCGCTGCTGATGTTTTAGCATATGCTCAAACAATTCAGTAACAGTCATTATGAATGCTGAACAAAGATTTCTTTCTACTGATTTCTCCATGTTCCACCTGCTCCCTGGATGTAATCAAGCTTTAGAATATTCAGTCCTTCCCCACCCATGTCTCATTCTACCATCCTTGTCACTAAGCAAATGCAGTTCCTTTTGGCCAAAGTCATCTTCCTTATGTCTGTTGCTCCTGGTCCTGTCTTTGATTTTTCGAGTCTTCTAACAGATCTCAAGACTGAATGAAGCACAGGCTGGAATCAAAATTGCCAGGAGAAACATCAACAACCTCAGATATGCAGATGACACCGCCCTTATGGCAGAAAGTGAAGAAGAACTAAAAAGAATCTTGATGAAAGTGATTGTACTCCAACTATACCAAAATATCTGGAACAAACAACCTCATGGATGCTTGGGGCTGGTGCACGGGGATGATCCAGAGAGAGGATATGGGGTGGGATGTGGGAGGGGGATTCAGGATTGGGAGCTCATATACACCCGTGATGGATTCATGTCAGTGTATTGCAAAACCAATACGGTATTGTAAAGTAAAATAAAGTAAAAATTAAAAAAAAAAATTTATAAATCTGAATGCCTGGCCAAAGAAAAGATACAGATAGTAAATCAGCATATCAAAAATACTCAAAATCATATATCATTAGGAAATTACAAACTAAAACAACAGTGAAGCAGCACTGCACACCTATCAGATCCAGTAAACTCAAAAAAAGGGGTGGGGGCGGGGCTTCTCTGGTGGCTCAGTGTTAAAGAATCTGCTTGATGATGCAAGACACTCAAGTTCGATCCCTTACCCAGGAAGATCCCACATGCCAGAGAAACTTAGCTGGATTTTTCCACAGCTAAGCAAGGCTCACCTGTGACCTGAACACTACACCTCTAGCACTTACTAAACAGCTTTGAAAAAATGTCCAGACAAAAAGTATCACACAATTATACACAGCAGCTCTACTTGTAACAGCTAACAACTTTCAAATATCAGGATGTCTTCAGTAAAGGTCTGTGTAAGCAAATTGGGATACATCCAAAGTGAAGGGGAGCAAATGCTACCCCAAAATATACCTCTTCAGCATGAGAATTAGTTGGACCTAATTAACTTTTTTTTTTTTTTTAAGAGGACACATGATCATCTCTGAAACCCAAGTTCAAGACGGCTCTTCTGTGAGTCACATTTACAAGAGAAATCTCACTTCAAAGGAATCCTTGGTATATACCAGATAGAAGTATGACAATCTTGTGAAACTCTTTTTTTTTTTTTAATCAATAGGGAAAGCTAAGATGTAAATCTGTACAACAACCATACCCTTCATTTCCTTTGGTTTTATTTTTTTTAATATTGATTTGTTTTTGTATTTGGCTGCACCAGGTCAACTTTCATTGAGGCAAGCCAGATATTTAGCTGCAGCATGCAAACTCTTCATTGTGGCAAGGGAGATCTAGTTCTCAGATCAGGGATTGAAACTGGGCCTCCTTCTTTGGGAGTGTCCAGTCTTAGCCACTGGACCACCAGGAAGACCCTGTTTTGTTTTTAGATGAAGATGGTATCTAAGGTGATATCTTGGGCCATTTCAGTCACTAACTCAGTTTCTTGAGTTTCTCCAAAGCACGCACAAGGTACACATTATTAAACTGGTTTGCAAAACAAGTAAAGGTAGTTCAAATATCTAAATGGTAAATGGCATGTTATTTATTTTTAATTACTATGTGGAAAAAAAAGAATGCAGGATTCACACATTTTACAACATGAATAAACATTAAAACAATCTTTAGTGAAAAATATCCATATAGAAAAGGCCACCCAGATCCCATATTCAAAATGTCTGCTTTAAATCCATCATAACTGAAAATAACTGAAAATCTCAGTAACACTCCAGACAGAAGATGAGATGGCGGGATGCCATCACCGACTCAATGGACATGAGTTTGAGTGAATTCCGGGAGATAGTGATGGACAGGGAGGCCTGGCGTGCTGTGATTCATGGGGTCACAAAGACTTGGACACGACTGAACGACTGAACTGAACTGATGAAAGTGAAAGAGGAGAGTGAAAAAGTTGGCTTAAAACTCAACATTCAGAAAACTAAGATCATGGCATCCCATCCCATTACTTCATGGCAAATGGATGGGGAAACAAGGGAAACAATGACAGACTTTATTATTATTATTATTTTGGCTCCATAATCACTGCAGATGGCAATTGCTTGATCCTTGGAAGAAAAGTTTTGGCCAACCTAAACAGCGTATTAAAGAGCAGAGACATTACTTTGCCAACAAAGATCCGTCTAATCAAAGCTTTGGTTTTTCCAGTATATAGTCAGTTATGGATGTGAGAGTTGGACTATAAAAGCTTAGCACCAAAGAACTGATGCTTTTGATTGATTCTCCAACTGTGGTGTTGAATACTCTTGAGAATCCCTTGGACAGCAAGGAGATCAAATCAGTCCATCCCAAAGGAAATCAGTTCTGAGTATTCTTTGGAAGGACTGATGCTGAAGCTGAAGCTCCATTACTTTGGCCACCTGATGTGAAGAACTGACTTATTGGAAAAGACCCTCATGCTGGGAATGGTTGAAGATGGGAGAAGGGGACGACAGAGGGTGAGATGGTTGGATGGCATCACCAACTCAACAGACATGAGTCTGAGTAAGCTCCGGGAGTTGGTGATGGACAGGGAAGCCTGGTATGCTGCAGTCCATGGGTTCAAAAAGATTCAGACAGGACTGAGCGACTGAACTGAACTTAATTGAACAGCTCTCAACTCTCCCTCCATAGTTCTCAGCATATTTACATTTGCAGTAATCTTGTCTACATTCCCTCCTCTTATCATATGTAATCTCTACCTGCTTGCCTCAATCCTCAACTACAACTGCATCCTCTAGGGAGAAGGGCACTTTTATCCTTGAGAGGGGCACTTTTCCCTTAAGACAGACTTTTTAATGTTCCTTTAAAATGAGAACACTTTTCTCTCTCACATCCCAGAGTTGTGGAAGTCTAGAGACATTATCTGCAAATTTCAGGCTCCTTATCACTAATTTTAAGACAGTGATTTTTGTGTTGTTGCTCAGTTGCTAAGTATTGTCCAGTTCTTTGCTACTGCATGGCCTGCAGCATACCAGGCTCCTCTGTCCTACACTGTCTCATGGAGTTTGCTTAGATTAATGTTCAGTGAGTCAGTGATGCTATCTAACCATCTTATCCTCTATTTCCTCCTTCTCCTATTGCCTTCAATCTTTCCTGGCATCAGGGTCTTTTCCAGTGAGTTGGCTCTTTGCATCGGGTGGCCAAAATATTGGAACTTCAGCATCAGTCTTTCCAATGGATATTTAGGATTGATTTCCTTTAAGATTGACTGGATTGATCTGCCTGCAGTCCAAGGGACTCTCAAGAGTTTTCTCTGGCACCACTCAGCCTTCTTTATGGCCCAGTTCTCACATCTGTACATGACTACTGGAGTACTTTTCCACTTGCTTAAGACAAACAACCCATAACAACCAAAACTTCGGAAGTTCTTAATCGTTGATTTTACTGTGGTGGAATCAATCCTTCTTTGTTGAAGTCATCAAGAAAGCTATTGTCATCCATTTCCACTCACTGACAATTTTGACAATTAAGCCCTAGACACTGTATATCCCAAATTTCTATCATCATTGAGATGATATATTGTGCATGTGGTTGAACCATAGAATAATAGAGCTTCAGTAGTCCATATTGTGTTCAAACCAACAAATTTGATCTCTTTCCTCTTCAACTCTTTCCAACGCTTTTCTTTTTACATATATATATTTTTTGTCATTTCAATATTCATCTCCCATTGCTACACATTGGAATATATCAACTACTATGTTGTGGCATAATATTAAGACTGAAATGATTTTACAGATAAAATCCAAGACGAATTTAGAATAAAAACCTTAAGTTTACCTTCTTTGCCTTGGTAATTGGAAGCCTTCAAAGCAGCTTGCCTTCGAAGGACAAAATAACTATTCATACCATGGTCTTGTTTCCATTGAACTAACACTCTTAAGCTTCCTCACTGTGTTCTGGATGAATAAATGCTTGTTTAGTTCTGATGTGTGCTTGAATAACACGAAGCTGAGGAATCTCTGCTTGCTTGCTCGCTCCTTGGAAGAAAAGCTATGACCAACCTAGACAGCATATTCAAAGGCCGAGACATTACTTTGCCAACAAAGGTCCATCTAGTCAAAGCTATGTTTTTTTCCAGTAGTCATGTATGAATGTGAGAGTTGGACTGTAAAGAAAGCTGAACACTGAAGAATTGATACTTTTGAACTGTGGTGTTGGAGAAGAGTCTTGAGAGTCCCTTGGACTGCCAGGATATCCAACCAGCCAATCCTAAAGGACATTAGTCCTGAATATTCATTGGAAGGACTGATGCTGAAGCTGAAGCTCCAATACTATGGCCACCTGATGCGAAGAACTGACTCATTGGAAAAAATCCTGATGCTGGGAAAGACTGAGGGCAGGAGAAGGGGACAACAGAGGATGAGATGGTTGGATGGCATCATCGACTCAATGGACATGAGTTTGAGGAAGCTGTGGAGATGGGTGGCCATGGACAGGGAAGCCTGGCATGCTGCAGTTCATGGGGTCGCAAAGAGTTGTGAGAGACTAAATTGAACTGAGCAGTCTCTGAGGAAAAGGCACTCCAGTGCAAGAGGACAGATAGATTTACTTTACTGAAAACAATAAGGATTTTTCTGATTTCCCACAAAGCCATGCCTGGAAGGTTATTTTGCATTCCACATCTGAAATATCTAAAGTCCACTCTAGAGACTGAACTTCCCAGGTGGCCTAATGGTGAAGAACCCACCTACCAGTGCAAGTGACATAAGAGACGTGGGCTCAATTCCTGGGTCAGGAAGATCACTTGGATGAGGGTGGAGGCATAACAACTCACTCCAGTATACTTGCCTGGAGAATCCCATGGATAGAGGAGCCTTGCAGGGTCCATGGGGTCTCAAAGAGTCGAACACCACTGAAGCGACTTAGTACACATTTACATTCTAGAGATTACCTAAATCAAATTTGTTTCCAAAAGGAGTAGAAATCTTCACATCTAGTGAGACAGAATAATGCAATTTAAAATTACCAATTTATTTAGCTTTATCCAACTCATTGTTAGAAATTAGATAAATTAAGAAAATCAAAAGAAAAAAAATAAAGGAAAGAAAAAGTGTTTACTCAAGTTGGCAAAGTCCCTCTCTTTCCATCAACAGTTAAGGAAAGCAGATATGGGAGTAAGTATCAACCTAGTCTCATTCCAACATGACTTATATTTTAGATCATACGTAGAATATAAATGTTTCAGTTCTATTCAGTTCAGTTGCTTAGTTGTGTCTGACTCTTTGCGACCCCTTGGACTGCAGCACACCAGGCTTCCCTGTCTGCCACTAACTTCCAGAGCTTGCTCAAACTCATGTCCATTGAGTCTGTGATGCCATCCAACCATCTTATCCCCTCTTGCCCCCTTCTCCTTCTGCCTTCAACCTTTCCCAGCATCAGGGTCTTTTCCAATGAGTCAGTTCTTTGCATCAGGTGACCAAAGTATCAGAGCTTCAGCTTCAGCATCAGTCCTTCCGATGGATATTCAGGACTCATTTTCTTCAGGATGGACTGATTTGATCTCCTTGCAGTCCAAGGGACTCTCAAGAGTCTTCTACAACACCACAGTTCAAAAGCATAAGATTTTGTCGCTCAGTTTTCTTTATAGTCCAGTTCTCACATCCATACATGATTAATGGAAATGTTCTGCAGTCTTCACTGCCAATATAATAGACCCTAACAAGATGTGTTTGAGTGCTTGAATGGTGTTTAGTGTTACTGAATCTTTGCATTTTAAATTTTACTTAAGTTTAATTTGTGTGAATTTACATTTATATAGCATGTGTGGTTAGTGGCTACTATAGCTACATAGCTGGAAACTGTTTTTCAGAATTCAGTGCTTTTCCACACCCACACTACTGACTGGAAATTGTGAACTTTTTCCTCTTATTACTTCCTCTCCACAATATGAACTTCATATGATTTACTTTTTTGCCTACAATGATTCATATAGAGTCTGACACATATTAAATGTTCAAAAATGTTTATTAAATGAATAACTGATGAATAGATAAACTAAAAAATTGCAACTGTTTCAATTTTTTAAAACATTTTACTAATTCAAGTGTCTTTAAGAATGTTGAATGGCCATGTTAAGGCTATCAGAATCCTATTACCTGTCCAAAAAAAAAAAAAAGACATAATTTTGTCATGTATCTATTTTTATAGAGATTAAAGTATTTCTAAAATTTTATTAAAATGTCATGAATCTAATAAAAACAAACAGATATTGAAATAAGAGATGCAATTTCTGGGGGTAAACTACAAGAGAAATAAAAATAGATTACAAGAGGTATTATATCT
>SJYT01002726.1:82620-120655 GCA_006410635.1 Cephalophus harveyi
CCCAATCCCTCCCAGCATCAGGGTCTTTTCCAATGAATCAACCCTTCACATGAGGTGGCCAAAGTATTGGAGTCTCAGCTTCAGCATCAGTCCTTCCAATGAACACCCAGGACTGATCTCCTTTAAATGGACTGGTTGGATCTCCTTGCAGTCCAAGGGACTCTCAAGAATCTTTTCCAACACCACAGTTCAAAAGCATCAATTCGTCGGTGTTCAGCTTTCTTCACAGTCCAACTCTCACATCCATACATGACTACTGGAAAAACCATAGCCTTGACTAGATAGACCTTTGTTGGCAAAGTAACATCTCTGCTTTTGAATATGCTATCTAGGTTGGTCATAACTTTCCTTCCAAGGAATAAGTGTCTTTAATTTCATGGCTGCAATCACCATCTGCAGTGATTTTGGAGCCCAAAGAAATAAAGTCTGACACTGTTTCCACTGTTTGCCCATCTATTTGCCATGAAGTGATGGGACCAGATGCCATGATCTTCATTTTCTGAATGTTAAGCTTTAAGCCAACTTTTTCACTCTCCTCTTTCACTTTCATCAAGAGGCTTTTTAATTCTTTCCTTTCTGCCATAAGTGTGGTGTCATCTACATATCTGAGGTTATTGATATTTCTCCCAGCAATCTGGATTCCAGCTTGTGCTTCTTCCAGCTCACCGTTTCTCATGATGTACTCTGCATATTAGTTAAATAAGCAGGATGACAATGTACAGCCTTGATATACTCCTTTTCCTATTTGGAACCAGTCTGTACTTCCATGTCCAGTTCTAACTGTTACTTCCTGATCTGCATATAAGTTTCTCAAGAGGAAGGTCAAGTGGTCTGGTATTTCCATCTCTTGAAGAATTTTCCACAGTTTATTGTGATCTGCACAGTCAAAGGCTTTGACATAGTCAATAAAGCAGAAATGGATGTTTTTCTGGAAATCTTTTGCTTTTTCAGTGATCCAGTGGATGTTGGCAATTTGATCTCTGGTTACTCTGCCTTTTCTAAAACCAGCTTGGACATCTAGAACTTCACAGTTCATGTATTGCTGTAGCCTGGCTTGGAGAATTTTGAGCATTACTTTACTAGCGTGTGAGATGAGTGCGACTGTGCAGTAGTTTAATTGTTTTGCATTGCCTTTCTTTGGGATTGGAGTGAAAACTGACCTTTTCCAGTCCTGTGCCCACTGCTAAATTTTCCAAATTTGCTGGCATATTGAGTGCAGCAATTTCACAGAATCATCTTTCAGGATTTGGAATAGCTCAACTGGAATGCCATCACCTCCACTAGCTTTGTTTGTAGTAATGCTTTCTAAGGCCCACTTGACTTCACATTCCAAGGTGTCTGGCTCTAGGTGAGTGATCACACCATCGTGATTATCTGGCTCGTGAAGATCTTNCTTTTCTCCTTTGCTTTTCGCCTCTCTTCTTTTCACAGCTATTTGTAAGGCCTCCCCAGACAGCCATTTTGCTTTTTTGCATTTCTTTTCCATGGGGATGGTCTTGATCCCTGTCTCCCGTACAATGTCACGAACCTCATTCCATAGTTCTTCAGGCACTCTATCTATCAGATCTAGGCCCTTAAATCTATTCCTCACTTCCACTGTATAATCATAAGGGATTTGATTTAGGTCATACCTGAATGGTCTAGTGGTTTTCCCTACTTTCTTCAATTTAAGTCTGAATTTGGCAATAATGAGTCATGATCTGAGCCACAGTTAGCTCCCGGTCTTGTTTTTGCTGACTGTATAGAGCATCACCATCTTTGGCTGCAAAGAATATAATCAATCTAATTTCATTGTTGACCATCTGGTGATGTCCATATGTAGAGTCTTCTTTTGTGTTGTTGGAAGAGGGTGTTTGTTATGACTAGTGTGTTCTCTTGACAAAACGCTATTAGACTTTACCCTGCTTCATTCTGTACTCCAAGGCCAAATTTGCCTGTTACTCCAGGTGTTTCTTGACTTCCTACTTTTGCATTCCAGTCCCCTATAATGAAAAGGACATCTTTTTTGGGTGTTAGTTCTAAAAGATCTTGTAGGTCTTCATAAAACCGTTCAACTTCAGCTTCTTCAGCATTACTGGTTGGGGCATAGACTTGGATAACTGTGATATTGAATGGTTTGCCTTGGAGACGAACAGAGATCATTCTGTCGTTTTTGAGATTGCATCCAAGTACTGCATTTCGGACTCTTTTGTTGACCATGATGGCTACTCCATTTCTTCTGAGGGATTCCTGCCCGCAGTAGTAGATATAATGGTCATCTGAGTTAAATTCACCCATTCCAGTCCATTTTAGTTCGCTGATTCCTAGAATGTCGACGTTCACCCTTGTCATCTCTTGTTTGACCACTTCCAATTTGCCTTGATTCATGGACCTGACATTCCAGGTTCCTATGCAGTATTGCTCTTTACAGCATTGGACCTTGCTTCTATCACCAGTCACATCCACAACTGGGTATTGTTTTTGCTTTGGATCCATCCCTTCATTCTTTCTGGAGTTATTTCTCCACTGATCTCCAGTAGCATATTGGGCACCTACTGACCTGGGGAGTTCCCCTTTCAGGGTCCTTTTTGCCTTTTCATACTGTTCATGGGGTTTTCAAGGCAGGAATACTGAAGTGGTTTGTCATTCCCTTCTCCAGGAACCACATTGTGTTTACAATGCTAGAAAGAAACAAGGAGCTGTTAGTTGCAATATAATACAAATTAATAACACTAGAAAATATCAATTTGGCAACCATCATAGAAATAATTGCTTCAGACAGGAATCTTAAATGACCATTAAAATCATGAGTGAAAACTTGATGAGGAACTAGATATTTATTTACCCTAGCTCAAATTGTCCCTATAATTAACTCACTAATTACGAAGAGAAAGAATAATAACTGTGGAGAAATCTTGTGGACACCGCTTAACCAAATGATTCAAGTTGATGTGACCAACAACAGGTTGAACCGATATCCTGTGTTTTCTAATGCGATATACTAATAAAGAGTTAGTATCGCTTCTGGTGTTTTGGCTAAAAATGCATCAGATTCATCTTTTTATAACAAATGAAAGACAACCTTAAATTGAGTACAATCTACCAAATAACTGTTGATCAATCAAATAACTGATTTGCAAATATAACAAGGTCATGAAAAATAGCAAGATAAAGAATGCAAACATACTACGTATTAAAGGATGCTAAAGAACCATAACTAAATTTAGCATATGATCCTAAACTGGATTGTAGATTGGGAAAGAAAAGGAGCCATGGAGAATCTTATTGGAACAACTGATAAAAATTGAAATATAACTTGAAAAGAAATATTTATTTTAATATATTCTTGAAAAATGTTGAAAATATTGAGTATAATTTTATACTCCCTGCTCTACATCCACAGTTGTGCACTCACACGTTCAACCAACCACAAATAATGTAGCACTACTGTAGTATTTATTGAAAAGTAATTTGAGTATAAGTAGTCCTACACAGTTCAAACTGCTATTGTGTCAATTGTATAGATGTATCCTGAGAATAAGAGCACCAATAATTAGCACCAATGTTAATCCCAGTGTGAGGGCCAGAGAAAATGAGATGAGACATTCTGTATCAAGCAGTCATACAAGTATAAAAGGAATGATTTGCTCCTTGTTCCACTGTTTGTTCCATTCAGGCCCTCAAGAGATCAAATGATGCCTATCCACACAGATGAGGATAATCTGCTTTACTGAGGTCACTGATTACAATGCTAATCTCATCCAGAAACACCCTCATAAACACACCCAGCAGTGAGGTTTAATCTAGGCACACCATGACCAGTCAGCTTGATACTTAAAATTAATCATTGCAAATGTGGAGTGTAGATTAGATAATAGAAATATCAATGTTAATATCTTGCTTTGATTATTATAATATAGCTGTAGAAGTAAACAGTAAAATCTTTATGTATAAGATTCACAATATCTGCAATTTAATATCAACTGATCCAGAGCAAAGAGAACTGAAATAATAGAGCAATGGATCAATTAATGCATCTGGATAAAGGGTATAGGAGGGTTCTTTGTGTTACTCTTAAGTCTTAAGTGTTAGTTGCTCAGTCCTGCCTGACTCTTTGCAACCCCATGGACTGCAGCCCACCAGGCTCCTCTGCCCACGGAATTCTCCAGGCAAGGATACTGCAGTGGGTTGCCATTTCCATCTCCAGGGAATCTTCCCAACCCAGGGATTGAACCCTGGTCTCCTGCACTGGAGGCTGATTCTTTACCCACTGAGCTACAAGGGAATATACCCAAATAAAAGTCATGGCAATTCTTACTGGGAAAAAGTAACATGTTTTATAACTCAATATCTGACTTGAACTTAATTCCATGAAAAGATGAATTAGGATATCACTGATTTTTCAGGTACACAGGGAAGAACTGCCTCTTATCAATACACTTAAAAATCCAATAATAATTAGAGAGTATTATATAACTTTAAAATTAAAGCTCACAATGTCCAGTAACATTAAATAATTGCTTAGACCATGAAAAAAAATTATTGTTTGACCTCAAGAATTTTTACAGATAACAGAAAAATAAGTATTATTAAGCTCCAATGTTATTTTTATCTTTTCAAGGGAAAATGATTTTCATTCTGTGTAAGTAGAAAGCACATGGCCAAGTGAAAAAGTGTCTGAAGATATATGACTAGGGAGCACTAAGCTAGATTTAAAGGTTTGGTTTTTAGGCCAAAAACATTGTCTCCATGGTATTGAATGAAAGGGGAAATGCAGTTTTTGATAAAATATATTGGCATTTAATAAACCATGGAGAATATGAAACATGTCAGAGCCAAGAGATGCCCACCTGCTACTTAGCTGTCTAAAAGAAATTAAGCAAATGTTGCAATCTATGGAACCATAAATTTGACAGTACAACCCCCTTTGGATCCTGAAATTTTATTTGAGATTTCTGAATAAATAAATTAATGAACCAACATAGCTAATCTATTTTTTTTTTTTTTTACAAGTGGCAGGTCAACGTAATAACTTAGATTTGGAGTAGCATGATTCAAAAATGCATTAAAATGACTTTCACTGTACAGTTGTAGATAATGGATAAATAAGGGCCAGAACCCATGGATATGGAAGGTTGACTTCCCGACACAATTGTACAGAGAGGACTTCAGTACCTGTCAGTTTTGGCATCCCTCAAGATAGCAAGGAATGACTGTCCAGTTTTTCTGTCACTGAAACCAGTATCAGCTAAAATTGTCAAGATAAATTTCATGTGACATCTAACAGCAAAGTAAATTTTGTTACTTGAGAAACTCATTTGCCATCACATACTAGAATATTTCCAAGATCCCTTTTAATTCTGAAGTTCAATATTCTCTTATATTCAAATTTTTAGTTTTGAAAAAACTTCTAAAACATCCATTTTCTTTTTTGCATTTATTGGATTAGATGATGAGCCTTCTGATGCAAACATATGTGGCTTCATAAGCTCAAATGCCTTGTATCCTTGTAATAGTACTTTAGGAAATTATGTTCCACAGTTATGTTAATTATGTTTCCTCTCAATGGACTAACCACAAAAAGCCAAGAGCCTCTTGAAGTCCTCAATTTAAATGATATTGCTTTAATAGCAGATTTGAAAACTCACTAAATATTAACATGCGGATCAAATCCATATAGAGGCAGAGATAAATCAGTGCTTCTAAGTCTTTAACAGCTGAAACTGTGTACTTTTGTGACTGAGTCCTCTAAGTTGAAAATAATCCTGAAAACAGAAGCTTTTAATAATGTGTAGACTGTGTAATAAAATAAATATTTTTAAATATTATGAATACTTACTGAGTCTCTGTTCTACCCCACCACATACTATCACAGGTCTGTTCTAGAAAGAGCCCTGGACAAACACATGGTGAGATCCATTAAAGTATGTATTCAAACCTTTTGAAAATGAATAAAGAATTTATAATAAAGTTAATGAAATTTGAAAAATCAAGAGTAAGAATTAGAAAAAGATGCTATGATTTGGGCATCACTTTTGTTTCCAAGCCTGTGTAATAAATATGAATAGAGAAAATATAAGAATTTATCTCTTTATTAAAAGGGAGAAACCATATTGGTTATTTGGGGGTAAAGCAATAATAGATACTGAATTATATTCACAATGTTTGGAACCCTCTTTTACCTCTCCTCTTACACCATATTTTTAAAGTATAGTGAAAGTTGCTCTGGAGTCAATTAAATCCTATTAAATAAAAATTAAGTAATATTTAAATAAAACACTAGAATAAACTATCAAAATATTAACTGTGATGAACTCTCAGTTGTGGCATTATGATGATTTAATTTTATTCTATATATTATATTTATAATCAGAAAAAATAATACATTTTAAATCAAATAATAAGAGGCAACTAAGTAGTAATTAGAAACAGTGTCAGACTTTATTTCTTTGGGCTCCAAAATCACTGCAGATGGTGATTGCAGCCATGAAATTAAAGACGCTTACTCCTTGGAAGGAAAGTTATGACCAACATAGATAGCATATTCAAAAGCAGAGACATTACTTTGCCAACAAAGGTCCGTCTAGTCAAGGCTATGGTTTTTCCAGTGGTCATGTATGGATGTGAGAGTTGGACCATAAATAAAGCTGAGCACCGAAGAATAGATGCTTTTGAATTGTGGTGGTGGAGAAGACTCTTGAGAGTCCCTTGGACTGCAAGGAGATCCAACCAGTCCATTCTGAATTTCAGCCCTGGGTGTTCTTTGGAAGGAATGATGCTAAAGCTGAAACTCCAGTACATTGGCCACTTCATGTGAAGAGTTGACTCATTGGGAAAAACTCTGATGCTGGGAGGGATTGGGGGCAGGAGGAGAAGGGGACGGCAGAGGATGAGATGGCTGGATGGCATCATGGACTCGATGGACGTGAGTCTGAGTGAACTCCGGGAGTTGGTGATGGACGGGGAGGCCTGGCCGTGCTGATTCATGCGGTCGCAAAGAGTCAGACATGACTGAGCGACTGAAGTGAACTAAACTGAAAGTAAAACAAATGGAGCCAGAAATAGCAGCAGGAATCAGGCGACAAGAATAGGTTTGGAGCCTGGCTCCCTCACCACCTCCCAGAAGGCACCATCCTGAGTCATTCAGTAAAGCACAGGGTGACAGCCCAATCATCACTGCTGGTGACCTGGGGAATCACTCCTGGCACATTTGATAATTCAAGGATTGAAAATATATAAGGGGAAACGATGCATACAAAGCCAGTAGTTGGCTGATTACTGCTAAGTGGTTTTAATCAGAGACTGAGGTCATTAGCAAATAGTTAGGGCTTAACTGTAGATCAGAGAGATTGTTTGATAGCTTAAAGACATCTTTATCATCTGAACTGGAAAAGCCAGAACAGCTGAACAGAAGCTAAACTAACAGAGTTCCAGACCTATAGAGACATAAAAATGCCCAAGCAAGGTAAAGCTTTTATTTTAAATCCAGGATCCTAATTAGCAAAACTGGGACCCTGAAATGTGAATGGAGGTATCTAGGTGGGATCCTTGAAAAATGGCTCAGCAGATCTTCTTCCAATCTCAGCATTCCGAGAGGATAGCCACACTTCCCTAGTGCAAGCTCGTACTCCTCTGCTGGAAGGGGCTGCAGCAGCCTTGCCACTGCAGAACAGCAGGTGTCTCCTTGGAAGCTACTCAGATCTTCTATCCTGTGACTAGACTGATAACTTGAGTTAAATCTCAACAGGAACATGCTGAGCCTAATGAGGGAAGAAACACATTATACAGTATAGAAACTGAAGCAATTAATGTGCATGTTTGGACAGAACCAAAAGAATACTCTAAGGATGTAAGAATACTCTAATGATGTGATGTTAAGGGTATATGACCAAGTTGATCAGAATGGACAGAAATCCATTGACTTTTGTGCCTGTATATATATATAGGATTTATTGTGCATATATATATAAGTGCATATATATAAGACATATATCTTGTGCAAGATATAGGATTTAGCAAAAAGATACAAAATAGAGTCAAATTGTTCTTTCATTTATTTATTATTTTTATATGGATTTTGGAGCTAGATAGGTCTGCATTTTACTAACGACTTCAAATCAACTGCATGCTGGGAAGCTAGTTGCTTGTCTCTCAAAGCCTAGGTTTCCACAACTGTAAATACAATGTGGATGTCGACATCGCTAACTGACAAGGTGGTCCTGAAAGCTAAAGCAAAGAGCAAATCACTCCTTGAGTGACTCTTAGAAGCCTGGAAATCTGGAAAATAATGAAAGAAGTAATGTCTAAATTGCTTTGGTAGACACCCTAAAAATAAAGAGAATAAAGTGGAAATGCCAGAATGAGTATACTCTGTGAAACAAAAAACCCACCAGAGTATTATGTTCCTTGGAAGCACCCAGAGGACACAGTCTTCACCAAGGCTACTGGGAACACTCTGCTGAGAGGGGACTCAGCTTCACAAAAAGTTCAGTAATAACTCTCTGGTGTAGGCAACTGCTTACAACAGGAGAGATGGCACACAGTTGGGCTCATGAATATCTAATAAAATTATGGGATCCCATGTAATTGAGGTCACCTAACATCCAGAAGTCTGAAGACCTCAATCATTAGCAATATTAAAAAGGAAGCTAAGGGAGCTTGATCTACAGGGAATTGTGGAAATGATTAATAGAGCATGTTCTCCCTGGAGGCAAAATAGATGAGCAGCCAACAAAGGTCCTACTTAACATCTGTGTGATTGTTTAATTTATGCATCAAATTGCTGGGCTAAGGGATACCCAGATAGTTGGTAAAACTTCTGCTGCTGCTGCTGCTAAGTCGCTTCAGTCGTGTCCGACTCTGTGCGACCCCATAGACAGGAGCCCAACAGGCTCCCCCGTCCCTGGGATTCTCCAGGCAAGAACACTGGAGTGGGTTGCCATTTCCTTCTCCATTGTGTGAAAGCGAAAAGAAGTGAAGTCGCTCAGTCGCATCCGACTTCCAGCGACCCCATGGACTGCAGCCTACCAGGCTCCTCCATCCATGGGATTTTCTAGGCAAGAGTACTGGAGTGGCTTGCTTTATCCAATCTGCTGAGGGCTTGAATAGAACAAAAATATAGAGGAAGGATACATTTGCTTTCTTAATGCTTGAGCTGAGACATCCATCTTTTCCTCAGGTCAGTTCAATTAAGTTATTCAGTTATGTCCCATTCTTTGCAACACCATGGACTGCAGTATGCCAGGCTACATTTTTCAACACCAAACCACCGAGCTTGTTCAAACTCATGTCCATCGAGTCAGTGATGTCATCTAACCATCTCATTTACAGTAGTCCCCTTCTCCTCCCGCCTTCAATCTTTCCCAGCATCAGGGTCTTTTTCAATGAGTCAGTTCTTTGCTTCAGGTGATCAAAGTATTGGAGTTTCAGCTTCAGCATCAGTCCTTCCAATGAATATTCAGGACCGATTCTCTTTAGGATCGACTGGTTTGACCTCCTTGCAGTCCAAGGGACTCTCAAGAGTTTTCTCCAACACCACAGTTCAAAAGCATCAATTCTTCAGAGCTCAGCTTTCTTTATAGTCCAACTCTCACATCTGTTTGTGACTACTGGAAAACCAAAGCTTTGACTAGACAGACCTTTGTCAGGAAAGTAATGTCTCTGCTTTTTAATGTGCTGTCTAGGTTGGTCATAGCTTTTCGTCCAAGGAGCAAGTGTCTTTTAATTTCATGGCTGCAGTCACCATCTGCAGTGATTTTGGAGCCCAAGAAAATAAAGTCTGTCACTGTTTCCATTGTTTACCCATCTATTTACCATGAAGTGAGGGTACTGGATGCCCTGATCTTAGTTTTCTGAATGCTGAGTTTTAAGCCAACTTTTTCAATCTCCTCTTTCACTTTCATCAAGAGGCTCTTTATTTTCTTGTCACTTTCTGACTTAAGGGTGGTATCATCTGCTTATCTGAGGTTATTGATATTTCTTCCAGAAATCTTGATTCCAGCTCGTGCTTCATCCAGCTTGGCATTTCACATGATGTACTCTGCATATAAGTTAAATAAGCAGGGTGACAATATACTGCCTTGATGCACTCCTTTCCCAATTTGAAACCAGTCAGTTGTTCCATGTCCAGGTCTATCTGTTGCTTCTTGACCTGCATACAGATTTCCCAGTAGGCAGGTAAGATGGTCTGGTATTCCCATATCTTGAATAATTTTCCACATTTTGTTGTGATCTACACAGTCAAAGGCTTTGGTGTAACCAATAATGCAGAAATAGATGTTTTTTTGTCAGGTATTCTGTTGCTTTTTGATAATCCAAAGGATGTCAGCAATTTGATCTCTGGTTCCTCTGTCTTTTCTAAATCCAGCTTGAACATCTTGAAGTTCACAGTTCACGTACTTTTGAAGCCTAGCTTGGAAAATTTTGAGCATTTCTTTGCTAGCATGTGAGATGAGTGCAACTGTGTGGTAGTTTGAACTTTCTTTTGCTATGCCTTTCTTTGGGATTGGAATGAAAACTGACCTTTTCCAGTCCTGTGGCCACTGCTGAGTTTTCCAAATTTGCTGGCACATTGAGTGCAGCACTTCAACAACATTATCTCTTAGGATTTGAAATAACTCATCTGGGATTCTATCACCTCCACTAGCTTTGTTTGTAGTGATGCTTCCTAAGGCCCCCTTGACTTCACATTCCAGGATGTCTGGCTCTAGGTGAATGATGACACCATCATGATTATCTGGTTCGTGAAGATCTTTTTTGTATTGTTCTTCTGTGTATTGTTGCTACCTCTTCTTAATATCTTCTGCTTCTGTTATGGTCCATAACATAATGTTCCATACCACTTCTGTCCTTATTGTGCCCATTTTTGCATGAAATGTTCCTGTGGTATCTCTGATTTTCCTGAAGAGATCTCTAGTCTTTGCCGTTCTATTGTTTTTGTCTATTGCTTTGCACTGATCACTGAGGAAGGCTTTCTTATCTCCCCGTGCTATTCTTTGGAACTCTGCATTCAGATGCTTATATCTTTCCTTTTTTCCTTTGGCTTTAGCTTCTCTTATTTTCATAGCTATTTGTAAGGCCTCCTCAGGCAACCATTTTGCCTTTTTGCATTTCTTTTTCTTGGGGATAGTCTTGATCACTGCCTCCTGTATCATGTCAGGAACCTCCATCCATAGTTCTTCAGGCACTCTGTCTATCAGACCTAATCCCTTGAATCTATTTGTCCCATCCACTGTGTAATCATAAGGAATTTGATTTAGGTCACAGCTGAATGGTCTAGTGGTTTTCCCCACTTTCTTCAATTTAAGTCTGAATTTGGCAATAAGGAGTTCATGATCTGAGCCACAATCAGCTCTCAGTCTTGCTTTTGCTGACTGTATAGAGCTTCTGAATCTTTGGCTACAAAGAATATAATCAGTCTGATTTCAGTATTGACCATCTGGGGATGTCCATGTGTAGAGTCTTCTCTTGTGTTGTTGGAAGAGGGTGTTTGCTATGACCAGTATGTTCTCTTGGTAAAACTCTATTAGCCTTTGCCCTACTTCATTCAGTACTCCAAGGCCAAATTTGCCTGTTTTTGTCTTGACTTCCTACTTTTGCATTCCAGTCCCCTATGATGAAAAGGACATCTTTTTTGGATGTTAGTTCTAGAAAGTCTTATAGGTCTTCAGAGAACTGCTCAGCTTCAGCTTCTTCAGCATTACTGGTTGGGGCATAGACTTGGATTACTATGATATTGAATGGTTTGTCTTGGAAACAAACAGATCATTCTGTGATTTTTAAGATTGCATCCAGGTACTGCATTTTGGATTCCTTTGTTGACTCTGAGGGCCACTCCATTTCTTCTAAGGGATTCTTGCCCACAGTAGTACATATAATGGTTATCTGAATTAAATTTGCCCATTTTAGCAATCAAGAGATCAAGAGATGTGTCACCTCCAGAACCACAGGAATCAATTTCTATAATAAATTTTTTATCTATCATCTCCTATTGATCTGTTTCTATGGAGACTGATGACTAATACCGTCTACAAACAGAAAATGAGAAGAATGATGAGGCAGAAGACTTAAAGGGTAGTAGCCCCAGTACAAAGTTATGATCCTTTGACAATTTTCTGATTTAGAATCCATCAACTGGAAAGGATGAGTACTGGCTGTTCCCCAAACCAGCTGTTGTGATGGAAACTACATTTGTGCAATTTCTCTTTATCCTCCCTTGTCTAAGTTTTCCCCTTAGAAAAATAACCCAGGAGGGATTATATATAGAGACAGTTTGCTGACTGCATGATGAAGATGATCTATGCTCTGCAAGTAGTGACATGTGGTCTCGAAAATGCACTGTTTAGGTCTACTGTGAGGTGTGTTGTTGGCTGATAGTTCCAACAGATTTCATGAAAATTTAGGATGGCATTTGTGCCAGGACTTACTGTGGTAGAGATGGGCTTCATAGGTGGCTCAGGTAGTAAAGAACCCACCTGCCAATGCAGGAGAGGTAAGAGAAGTGAGTTCCATCCCTGGGTTGAGAAGATCTCCTGGAGGAGGGCATGGCAACCCACTCCAGTATTCTTGCCTGTAGAATCCCATGGACAGAGGAGTCTGGTGGGCTACAGTCCATAGGGTTGCAAAGAGTTGGACACAACTGAAGTGACTTAGCATGCACGCATGTGGTAGAAAGACTATTCTGGAGCATTCCTATAAGATACAGGATTCATCTGACAGGCAGCTCTGACACGTAGACTCTCTACTTACCTAATCAAACTTTCTCACAACTGAGCTGAAGTCTGAGACACTTCCTAACTGAATCTTTTTCATTCCCCTACTTCTTCAAAGTGTCAGAATTATATGCTGGTTTGAACATTCTAGATGCCTTTTCATGTATTCTCTTCTTTATTTCCCCAAAACCCCCAATAAATCTCTTGCACATATAATTATGTCTTGATTTCTGTTCATCAAATAACCTGAATGAACTAACAAGCCATAATAGATTATAAGAACATCTTGGAGAAGAAACTATGTCTTAACTCTCTTTTAAATGAACTCCGTACCATGTACAAAGTAAATATTTAATAGTTGCATGTAAATTTTACATATATATGTAGATAAAAACCTGTAATCTTTCATAATTATTTCTGTTCTTTACTACGATCTATAGCTGTGATGTGACATAACAGAGCAGCAAACACAAAGTTAAAGGATGAAGCAGTGTGTTAAAATCCGTAATTCTCTCATTTAAATTCTTCCAAAAAGCTAAGAGAACATTCAGAAATTATTGCTTTAACTATGCTGAATAGTTTAAAAAGTAATCAGTACTATTTAAGTAGAACCTAAAATTCAGTAATTGTTGTGCTTTGGGAAAAGTTGTATTCATTTACATAGATACATAAGACTTTGTACACACAATTATTTAGGTGGAACCCAATAGGATGTCAGCACCACAACTGATAGTATGAAAAGATCTCTACCTATGGTGCTGTGAATTTGTTAGCCAGTGTTTCTTCTACCTGGAAGGTTGTGAAAATGAAGGGGAGAAAATCAATTATGAGTGAAATGACATGCTTAGCAGCTCTTTACAGCAGATCTTTTAAAGCTGCAAAAATTCTGCCACAGCTGCAAGTTACTGCCAGGCAGAATGTGAAAAATTGCCTTTGGCAATTAACAAGTGTTTATTAACTTCGGTAACCCTGGTATGAATAATTATAATGACATAGGTATCAATTAACAGTGCAGCAAATGTAATTGCATTGTTTTGGTGCAATGCTATGTAATGCCCCCCTTTTCTGTTGTCAGGCTGTTATTTAGGCAGGTGTTTGTTTCCTTTGTCTTTTTTTGTGATACAGTAAATAATTAGACTTGGCTATTATTCTTTTTACTATCAACATGCAGCATAATATTTTAAACTGTCATTTAAGAGATTGATTGGTTGATTTTATAGCAAGGACATTTAACATGAGCTCTAACTTATTTACAAAATTTTAAGCGTACAGTCCAATATTGTTTGGACTTCCCTGGTGGCTCAGAGGTAAAGAACTCCTGCCCATGCAGGAGATGCAGTCTCAGTCCTTCACTGGGGAAGATCCTCTGGAGGAGGAAATGACAACCCACTCCAGTATTCTTGCCTGGGAAATCCCATGGACAGAGGAGCCCTGTGGGCTGCAGTCCATGAGATAGCAAACGAGTTGGACACAACTTAGCAATTAAACAATAACAACACGATATTGTTTACTATAGAACTCTCAAATTTATTCATTTTGCATAACTGAAACTTTATACCAGTTGCACATCAATGCCCATTTTCCCCTAACTCTAGAACCTAAAAACCACCTTTCCATTCTCTGCTTCTATGAGTTTTACTTCTTCACTTACTTTATACACACTGATTCATATAGTATTTTTCTTTCTGGGCCTGATTTCTTTCACTTAGCATAATGTCTTCCAGGTTCATCTGTGTTGTCACATAAACAAGATTTTCTCATTTTAAGGCTGAATAATATTCCATGTAGGTATATACCACATTTTCTTTATCTACTCATCCATCAATGGACATCTATTGTTTGTTTCCAAATCTTAGTTACTTTGAATAATTCTGTAATCAGTGCAGCTATCTCTGGATTTCAGTTATTTTAGATTGAAGTGAGATTGATGGTACTTCTATTTTTAATTTTTTCCAAAACTCCACACTATTTCCCATAATTGCTGCACAATTTTGCATTTCTTTTTTTAAACTGCTTCATTGATTTATTAATAATCACTGACTGAAATCTTAGTATGTCTCATTTAGCATGAACAATTTTACATTTCCATGAGGGAGGAGCCTGGTATGCTACAGTCCATGGGGTCGCAAAGAGTCGGACACGACTGAGTGACTTCACACACACCATGAACAATATACAAAGAATCTCAATTTCTTCACCAACATTTGTCTTTTTAAAAAAATAATAATTATTCTAACAGTTTGAATTCCAATCCCAAAGAAAGGTAATGCCAAATAATGTTCAACCTACTGTACAATTGTGCTCATTTCATGTGCTAGCAAGGTAATGCTCAAAATCCTTCAAGCTAGGCTTCAACAGTACATGAACGAGAACTTGCAGATATATAAGCTGTATTTTGAAAAGGCAGAGGAACCAGAGATCAAATTGCCAACATCTGGTGGACCATAGAAAAAGCAAGGGAGTTCTAGAAAAGACATCTACTTCTGCTTCATTAACTACACTAAAGTCTTTGACTATGTAGATCACAGCAAACTGTTTCAAAGAGATGGAAATACCAGACCACCTAATCTGTCTCCTAAGGAACCTGTATGCAGGACAAGAAGCAACAGAACAATGGACTGGTTCCAAATTCAGAAAGGAGTATGTCAAGAATATCATCACTCTGCTTATTTAACTTATATGCAGAGTACATCATGAAAAATGCTGGGCTTGAAAATTCACAAGCTGGAATCAAGATTGCCAGGAGAAAGATCAGCAGCTTCAGATATGCAGACGATAACTCTCTAATGGCAGAAAGCAAAGAGGAACTAAAGAGCCTCTTGATGAGGGTGAATGAGGAGAGTGAAAAAGCTGGCTTAAAACTCAACATTCAATAAACCAAGATCATGGCAACTGGTCCCATCACTTCATGAGAAATAGATGGGGAAAAATTGGAAACGTGACAGACTTTATTTTCTTGTGTTCCAAAGTAATTGTGGATGTTGACTGCAACCATGAAATTAAAAGACATTTGCTCCTTGGAAAAAAAGATATGACAAACCTAGACGGTGTATTTAAAAGCAGAGACATTACTTTGCCAACAAAGGTCTGTATGGGCAAAGCTATGGTTCTTCCAGTAGTCATGTATGTATTGTGAGAATTGGACTATGAATAAGGCTTAGTGGCGAAGAATTAATACTTTCAAACTGCAGTGTTGAAGAAGACTCTTGAGGGGCCTTTGGACAGCAAGGAGATCAAACCAGTTCAATCCTAAGGAAATCAATCCTGAATGTTCATTGGAAGGAACGATACTGAAACTGAAGCTCCAGTACTTTGGCCACCTGATGTGAAGACCTAAGTCATTGGGAAAGACCCTGATGCTGGGAAAGATTGAGGGTGGGAGGAGAAGTGAGCGACAGAGGATGAGATGGTTGGATGACATCACCAACTCAATGAACATGAGTTTGAGCAAATTCCAGGAGATAGTGAAGGACAGGGAAGCCTGGTGTGCTGCAGTCCATGTGGTCACAGAGTTGGACATGGCTTAGCAACTGAACAAGAACAGTAGTGAGGTGATACCTTTTTGTGGTTTCACAGCATCATACTTCCTGGTTCAAAATATGTTACAAAGCTGTGATAATAAAAATAATATAGAATTAGTATAAAACCAGGCATATTCTGTGGAACAGAATAGAGGACACAGAAATGCCCCCACACATGTGGTCTGTTGATCTTTGTCAAGCGTTCCAAGAATGCGCATGGGGGAAAAATAGTCTTTTCAATTAAGAGTGTTGGAAAAACTTGTTATCAACATGTAAGGGAATGAAATAAACTCTTATGTCATAAACAAAATCAGCCTAAAATTAATTAAAGACTTAAATATGACACCTGAACCTGTAAAACTCCTAAAAGAAAACAGGGAAAAGCTTCATGACATCGGTCTTGTCAATGATTTCTTGAACACAAAACCAAAAGCACAAGCAACAGAAATAAAAATAGATGAAACTGCGTCAATCTAGCAAGCTTCTGTATATGTATAAAAAAGAAAAGAGTCAGAAGACAACTTACAAAACGAGAGTAAATATTTTGCAAACCATATATTTGATAAGAATTTACTATCCAAAATATATTAAAAAATTCCTACAACCATGAGGTCAGAAAGAGTCAGACACAACTGAGCGGCTGAACAACAACAACAGCTCAACAACAACAGCAACAAAAAATACTAATAACTCAGCGTGATTCTAAATAGGTTAGACCTGGCTGATCCCAGGTAATGCTGTACTGTTACCATTTAAAATAGGCACTCCCAGAAGACCTTGACTATTTGAAGACTAATTTGGGTGACTTAAAAATAAGAGTATCATTGACTGAGTATTGAATAAATTGTTTTTTATCAACTTGATTCTGATATAAATTTTGTATAACAAACTGCATCTATTTACAATGCACATTATTATTATTTTTTAAATTTATATTTATTTATTTTAATTGGAGGCTAATTACTTTACATTATGAGCTTTGACACTGTGTGTACCTGTGGAACTACAGTCACAATCAATATGCAGAACACTTTCATCATCCACAAAAGAATCCTCATTACACCTTGCAGTCAGCTCTTAATCCATCCTCAGCCCCAGGCAAGCACTGGTCATTCTTTTATCACCATGTATTAGTTTTTATTTTTAAAGTTTTCGTTTATAAGTGGAATTGTACAATGTCCTATTTGTTTGCATCATAATTTTAAGGTTCATCAGTGTTGCAGTTTGTATAAGTACCTTGTAACTTTATTGCTGACTAGTATTATATTGCATAAATACACCAAGGTGATTTCATTCATTCACCTCTTCTTAGATACTTGATTTATTTCCATGTTAGCTGGAAATAGCTTCAAAAATGGAAATAAAACTTCAAAAATAGATAGAAATAAAACTTCAAAGAATATGAAAACACACCTTTGTTCATGCATATATTCTCATTTCTCATTCTCATTTCTCTTACCAAACTTAGAATAGATATATCATTAATATTTAAGAAACTAGTGATATCATTTTACATTTCCACCAACTATATGATGATTCCATTGCTTCATATTTTGATAAAGAGTTGATATTTTCAGTCAGGAGTTTTGATTTGCATTTCCCTAATTATTGCTAACTTGGTATAACTTTTTTTATGTGCCAAGAGATTTATTCATGTATTTTCAATTGAAAAGTGTTCACATATATTGCACCTTTTACATTTGGTGGTCATTTCTGTCACTGAGTGGCAAAAGTTGTACAAGGATATAGATATTCCTATGGAAGACACTTGTCAAATAAGTGATTGTGAATATGTCTTCCTAGTCTCTGTTGTCTTATTTCCCCATGGTGATTTTGAAAGAGTAAGTTATTTAATTAAAAAATGATTAAACTTATTCTTTTTAATTCATGCTTTCTGTTTGTCCCATCTAAAATATCTTTACTTTTGCCAAAGTCACAGAGACTTTATTTTTTTTTTCTCTAGAGGTTTTACAGTTTTAATTTTTATACTTAGAACTATAATTTTGAACATGTTTTTCAGATAGTATGAGAGAAGAATTGATAGTTATTTAAAAAAATATGGATATGTAGTTGTTTCAGCTGGAGAAGGCAATGGCACCCCACTCCAGTACCCTTGCCTGGCAAATCCCATGGACGGAGGAGCCTGGTGGGCTGCAGTCCATGGGGTCACAAAAAGTCGAACACGACTGAGCACCTTCACTTTCGCTTTTCACTTTCATGCATTGGAGAAGGAAATGGCAACCCACTCCAGTGTTCTTGCCTGGAGAATCCCAGGGACGGGGGAGCCTGGTGGGCTGCCGTCTCTGGGGTCGCACAGAGTCGGACACGACTGAAGCGACTTAGCAGCAGCAGCAGCAGTTGTTTCAGCAGCATATTTGAAAAAGCCTTTCTTTACTGTGTTATGTTGCCTTGGTTTGTCTGTTGGAAATTATTTGACAGTGTGCATGTAAGTGTATTTTTGGAATCTCTATTCTTCCATAGAGCTTCCCTAGTGGCTCAATTGGTAGAGAATCCATCTGCAATGCCAGAGAGCCAGGTTTGATCACTGTGTGGGAAAGATCCCTGGAGAAGGAAATGACAACCCATGCCAGTATTCTTGCCTGGAGAATTACATGGACAGAGGAGCCTGGTGGCCTATAATCCAGGGGTCACAAAGAGTCGGACACGACTTAGAGACTGAATCACAACCATCATTCTTCCATAGACTTATAAGTCTATACTGACGCCACATCCACACTGTCTTAATTTGTGTATCTCTTTAGTAAGCCTTAAAATTAGGTGCATGTTCCAAGTTGTGTTGTTTTTTTTAATTGTTTTGGTTCTTCTAAAATATTTGTATTTCCATATAAGTTTTAGAATCACCCTGTTAGTTTCTACATAGCATCCTACTGGAATTTGATTTGGATTAAATTGAATCTATTGATCTATTTGTGAAGAATTGTCACATGAACAACATTACTATCTTTATTTAGATCTTTCATTTCCCTTAGTATGCTGTAGTTTTCAGTCCAAAGGTTTCATATTATTTTTGATAATTTACTCTTAAGTACATTGTGTTTTTCAGCACTTTAAAAAAGTAATTTCATCTTCATCTTGTTATTATTTTCTGCTAGTATAAAGATACAATTATATTTTTAAATATTAGCAATGCATTTGACAAATTTGCTAAAATTCCATATTAGATTTGGCAGCAATCATAGTGATTAATAATACATACTTCGAAATCATTTACGTCTGGGTTTACATTCTAACTCCTTCCCTTATCACCTCTGTGACTTTTGAGAAATTTGTCTAAGCAGTCCAAACCTCTCTTTTGTTAATGTATAAAGCAAATATAAATCATACTGAGGGGCTTTTGACAGGAGCTTCCCTGATGGCTCAGACAGTGAAGAATCTGCCTGTAGTGGAGGAGATCCGGGTTCCATCCCTGGTTTGGGAAGATCGTCTGGAGAAGGGAATGGCAACCTACTCCAGTATTCTTGCCTGGAGAATTCTGTGGACAGAGGAGCCTGGTGGGCTACAGTACACGGGGCTGCAGAGAGTTGGACACGACTAAGGGATTAACACTTTCACTTTTCTTTTCAAATAATACTGACTACCTTGTTGAGTTGTGAGGATAAAAACATTAGTTCTTATAAAATTCTCATAAATTATTCTTTCAGTTACCCACACCACTTTTTGGCCACCACTATCCTGCTCAGGTCATCCAATCTCCATCTTCCAGCAGTAGTATCTCTTTGCTGGAGGGCTTATCTAGCTACCTGAGGCTGCTTGCTTGTAGATGTAATAGATTAGAAGTTCTGGGGAATTGTTCCTTGAAAGCTGCTGTGAGCCTGTGATTGACAGAGTAGGTGGCTAAACATTTCAGGAGCTCTTTGTCTGCTAGAGTGGAATAACTCTAAGAAGTGTTTTATATTGACTCCCAGAGTCTCCAGTAGGGTTGAGATCTCATCGACTAGAGTAGCAACATGTTTGATCATTCCCTCTTGACTGGTTTTCTTCCCTTCCCTGTCTCATAAAATATGGTTTGATTAAAAAGGTAGAATCACTATGAGTGAAATCAAAGAATCTGTTATAGCGATTGGAATTTACAAAGTTGTGACAGCTGGGAAAACAAGATAAGGAAGGTTATTGCCTCTGCTTTACTTGGGGACCTGAAGTTGTGCAATGTCAGCAAGGCCTGAAAGTCAGGAAAATAAGTTTGATGTGACGAGAGGGAAAGAGAGGCAGAGTGGAATCCATGAATACTGACTGGAACCCACGTTTGTCTCACACTGTCTCTGACCTTATTGGCACAAATGATTCATAGAAAAAGCTGGAGCTATATTTACCACACAACTGTTTGCATTCAGAATGTATCCCACATTCTGAAAGGCTGGAGAAGAGATATCATGGGATCAGCAGGAGGTGCAAACCTAGCTGCTGGCACTCACTACCAAAGTGACCCAGTAGATCACTGAAACTTGGTGGAGCCACAGAAATGCCTGGCACTCTCTGCTGGCCTCCTAAGCATGATAGCTGCTCCTTCGCTCTTGCCTACCAGTCTTGTGCACTTTCATCTTGCAGCTGACTTTAACCTGGGACCATGCATGGAAGATATGGTGGGGACCACAGTTGCCATGGTACAAAATCACCACCCAAAATAGCATTTCCTTCATTTTTAAAATAAGCCATTTGTACTCAGTTTTTGTTGTTGTTGTTGTTTTGGTCTTTGAGTCTAGGGTGTTCTTCTTGATGGGAACTCAGTTTAAAATATGATATTACTTAACAGATGATATAGTAAAAATGAAAAAAGTCTTTGTTATCTAGGATCCTAGTCAAAGCAATGCTGCTGCTAAGTCGCTTCAGTCGTGTCCGACTCTGTGTGACCCATAGACGGCAGCACATGAGGCTCCCCCGTCCGTGGGATTCTCCAGGCAAGAACACTGGAGTGGCTTGCCATTTCCTTCTCCAATGCATGAAAGTGAAAAGTGAAAGTGAAGTCGCTCAGTCGTGTCCGACTCTTAGCGACCCCATGGACTGCGGCCCACCAGGCTCCTCCGTCCATGGGATTTTCCAGGCAAGAGTGCTGGAGTGGGGTGCCATTGCCTTCTCCGAGTCAAAGCAATAGTCCCTGATAATTGTCAATATAAATGTGTGTTCTCTTCATCTTCCATACCCTACTGTCCTTGAAACTGAAATGGTTACCATATTTTAGTGGGTATGTATATACCTGCTTGGTGTATATGTGTGAGTATCTATCTATACATATACCATTTTATAAACATATAGAAATATAGAGAGATAGATAGTCTTTTAGAATCCCATTCATTGAGAATATGATTCAGGAAGTACTTTAATGGTTAAAAACATCTAAATGTTAAGTATACACCCTGGTTGGTTTTGATAAGGGTGATCCATGGACTACATTTTCAGAACATCTGTTCTAATGTATATATTCTATGTTGTGTATAGATCTTTTAAGTTTTACTGTATAAAATGAGGAATTGGGGGCAGGAGGAGAAAGGGATGACAGAGGATGAGATGGATGGATGGCGTCCCTGACTTGATGGACATGAGTTTGAGTGAACTCCGGGAATTGGTGATGGACAGGGAGGCCTGGCATGCTGCAGTTCATGGGGTCGCAAAGAGTCAGACACGACTGAGCAACTGAACTGAACTGAGCTGATATACAATGTTGTAAGTGTTTTTAGGTTTTTAGTTTTAGAAAACATGTGGTTTTATCTATTTATACCTGATTCCAATGATGAGGAAGAAAAAGAATAAATGAAAATAGAAAATAAACTATTTTACATTTTTCCTCGCCAAGAAACAAGAGATTGAATTATCGGACAGACAAATACCTGAAATGTTTATCATTTAAGTATTTCATCGTATTATTTAAAAACACCTACCTAAAAATATACTTAAAAGGAATCTTGTTGTTTAACAGAAGACCATTTCAAACTCTCTCATCAACTATCTCAAAATATATACAAAATTGTAAATTTAGCAACTATATTATAACTTCCCACCTTTGAGAAATAGTGTAATTGCTTGGCACTGACATTGTAGTTGGCAGGTTTAAAAGGGAACCCATACAGCACTGCAAATTTTGGCAGGATTTCCCTTTTTTTCTACTCATACTATGCAAATGACTATCACAATCTAAGAAACCAGTTCCAGGAAGGAGGTTATAATTAAAATGGATCATTGACCTCTTCTTAGAGACTTTCAGGATGAATTCACCCTGTCTTATACCTGTTGTATAACAGGTATAACAGTGGAAATACTAACATATAGGATATGCAGTGAGGCAAATTTTATTTGAAGTTGGGGTATTAAAATGAGTGAAATGGAAAGAGTAGGCAGTCAATGGAAACGGCGATGCTTTAAGAAGTTTGGAAGATGTGCAGTTACTAGAATGAAGAAGATAAGGCCATGGTGATGTACAAGGCTAATCTCAGTAATCACAGAATATCCAGTATTCATAGTTTATGCTTCATTCATCTCTGTAAACTCTTTCTGATGGTATCTTCCTGATTACCACAACTTTTTATTTATGACCCCTAGAATTCATAATATGGCTTCAGCAAAGTTGCTTCTTTCCTAATGTCCTGTCTGAATTTCTCCTTTCTCACCCTAACAGAAAACTGGATGTCCTCTGGGGACACTGCCTGACATACTAATACAACTTTACATTTCAATCTAGAGAATATGCCAGCTAAATCTTATATTTGCATATGACTGTTACTCTCTCCTCCCTGTCATCCTCATTTGAAGCGAATTACATCAGGTTATATCGCCTTTATCATACCTGTTCCTAGAATCTTTGATATCCTCCTTCCTTTCCCAATAATATTCTCTCTGTCTCTCTCCTCTCTCTCTCCCCCTCCAGTTTTCTAGCTTCTTACAACTCTAGGCTCTCTATCTCCTGCAACCCACAGTCCCCTTCCTAACATCACCATGGCCTTATCTTCTTCATTCTAGTAATTTCACATCTTCCAAACTTCTTGAAGCATCATTCTTTCCATTGACTGTCTATTCATTTTCCATTTCACTCATTTCAATACCGCAACTTCAAATAAAATTTGCCTCACTGGCATATCCTATCTGCTAGTCTTTCCATGCCTATCATCTATCTTGTATTCTTTTTCTACTCTTTTCCTGCTTTATCTTCAATAAGTTAATCGTCACTGTCTTAACACTGTTGCCTCTATTTCTGAGTGAGAATCCATCTAACATACCTCCAAACTGAGTTCAGTATTGCTATTTCTTCACTCTTTCCCCATCGATACAGAAAAATAAGCAAGCTAAAAACTGGTCGCAATTTAAATTTATAACCATATGAACCTTCAGTAGATGCCACATATTCTACTTACATAAACTGGTGAATTCATTCTCCTACTCTCTTACACATGTATTTCACACATCTTGACTCTTCAAACTTCCAACATGCACTCCCATGTCTCTTTCCCTTGAAGAGAATAAAGAAATCAGAAAAGAACATCCATATGTTTTCAGTACCGAATCAGGGAGGGTGATGTTTCCTCCTTCATTCTTTCTTAGGATTTCTTTGGTTATTTGGGGTTTTTGTGGTCCCATAAACATTTTAGGATTTTTTTTTCTACTTCTATAAAAAGTCATCATTGGCCTTTTGGTAGAGTTTTTGTTGCATCTATAGGTAGCTTTGGGTTATGTGAACATTTTAACAATATCCATTCTTCTAATTTGTGAACATGGGGTATTATTCCATTTATTCCTGTCTCTCCCAGTTATTTTTACTGCTGTCTTGTAATTATCAGTATAGAGATCTTTCACCTCTTTGATTAAGCTTATTCCTAAGTATTTCATTGTTTTTGACATTCTAGATATATGTTTGGTATTATAGTGTTATAGAAACACAGATATGCAGATGGCACCACCCTTATGGCAGAAAATGAAGAACTAAAGAGCCTCTTGATGAAAGTGAAAGAGGAGAGTGAAAAAGTTGGCTTAAAGCTCAACATTCAGAAAACAAAGATCATGGCATCTGGTCCCATCACTTCATGGCAAATAGATGGAGAAACAGTAGAAACAGTAGCAGACTTTATTTTTCTGGGCTCCAAAATCACTGCTGATGGTGACTGCAGCCATGAAATAAAAATATGCTTACTCCTTGGAAGAAAAGTTATGACCAACCTAGACAGCATATTAAAATGCAGAGACATTACTTTGTCAACAAAGGTCCGTCTAGTTAAGGCTATGGTTTTTCCAGTAGTCATGTATGGATGTGAGAGTTGGACTATAAAGAAAGCTGAGCACCAAATAATTGATGCTTTTGAACTGTGGTATTGGATAATACTCTTGAGAGTCCCTTGGACTGAAAAGAGATCCAATCAGTCCATCCTAAAGGAGATCAGTCCTGAATATTCATTGGAACAACTGACGCTGAGCTGAAACTCCAATACTTTGGCCACCTGATGCAAAGAAATGACTTACTTGAAAAGACCCTGATGCTGGGAAAGATTGAAGGCAGGAGGAGAAGGGGATGACAGAGGATGAGATGGTTGAATGGCGTCACTGAATCAATGGACACGAGTTTGAGTAAACTCTGGGGGTTGGTGATGGACAGGGAGGCCTGGCGTGCTGCAGTTCATGGGGTCACAAAGAGTCAGACATGACTGGGTGACTGAACTGAACTGAACTGATTTAAACTTTAAAACCATTGTATGCAGCTCACCTCAACATATGTTTATTTATTTTCATTTCAAAATAATCTATCGATTCAATTTTTAATTTCCTCAATAAAGTACACTTACTCTTTAAATGTTTAAGGTTGCAGTACACAACACACCTTCAAATATTTCAGGTTAAGATATATTTCATGAAGAATAAAATTATATACAGCCTATGATTATGGATATGCAAATTTGTTGATGCATATATTAAAAACGCAAATGGAGCAAAGATATAAAAAGTTGATTTGCGGGGAAGTGCAAATTGTTTTTTCCTTTTGATTTTTGGTATTTTTATGATGCCTCTAGAATCCTTTTAAAACAAGACAGTATAAATGTAAATACCCTTAATAGACTATACTGTTTTCTACTCTCTAGTATGTGTCTACCTGATTATGTTCTGAGCCTAGAGAGATGGAGAATCAAATGGCAAGATCAGCAGGGGACTCAGAGGCAACCAGCAAATGGTTTTTGAAAATCTGCTCACTGAACTAGGCATAATGGTAGCTACATAGTAATAAAGACACTGTTTCCTTAACTTAACACATTTAGTCATGTAAGAAATAACAAATTTTATTACTGCAATGCTTTTCTTTGTTTGTTTGTTTCTTTGCAGGTGCCTAGTCTCAATCTGCCTCTTCCTTTGCCACTGAAACTTAAGTAGAAATAATCATACTCAGAGCATTTTAAAGCTAGAAGACATGGTGGAAACTGTTATTTTCAACTGTATCTTAGATACACGTCCAAAGCCAAGAATAATCCAACCTACTAGTCTTCACATAGTTGCTTCAAAAATAAGCTAGTAAAAGTTTTGAACTTTAAACACTCATAATTAACAGAATAATAATTTGTTCATTTCTGGATGTTGAACAGTATGCCTTCTACCAAAGACTGCTGCTCGAGGCAAGATTTAGCTTTCTTGTATAATTTATAGCCTTGGGATTTGGCTGTGTAACACTTCCTACTCACTGTCACTCAGTATTTTTGCCTGAGTTAATTACAGTACAGCACACTAAAGTCAAGTTGAGCTCAGTGGCCATCTAGGGCAGTAACTGTGAAAGAAGTCCAATGTGTTATTTCCAGGAAGAGTAGATTTTGCTTTATTATTGTCATGATCATATAAATACTGACAATAGTCCCATAACAAAATGTCTATAGGGAAAGAAATTGTATATGGTTCATTTTAAACATTTTAGCTTAGTAGTAGTTTACAACATAGCTGAAAAGTACACCAGAGATTCTATATCCACAGGTAAGGCTGCCTTTTCATACCAAAACAGAAAATTAGTTCATTCTTTTTAATGCTTTCATAGTATGTCACTGTATACATCTACCTAAATTTATTTGAATTTAGCTGAGAGTGGCAGAAAGACAAAGTCCAAAAACTGTCTATGTGATTTGGTAATTGGGAAGTCACTAATGACATAAAATACCAGAATAGAAAGCAAAATTACATCGGGCTGATGACTGACACAAAGTGAGAAAAGATGCACTAATATTTTTTGAGTCATGTGACTTGGAAGAGAAAAGATATTGAATCACAGCCAAGGGGAATTCAGGAAGAGAGGATGACATATTGTTGAAAAAATTAGATGAAAGAATATAAAATACATAACAGGGACTGATAAAACTTAGGAAACATTAAATAGTAGAAAAGTGCAAAGAGAACTGAAAACTAAAGAAGACAGCACAAAAACAGATATAAATGAAGGAATTAGGAAGCAGTGTAAAAAGCAGAAATAAAAAAAGTAATGAGCAGATAAAGATTTGCACTTAGGCTGTAAGACTGAATAATAATAATAGTTTATAGGCCTGATGTTACTTGGAGTGGAAATAGCATTTATAATCTTGAAGCAGAATAATTCTAGGGAATAATATTAACTCAAGATGTATACTCTATAAGTTCACTGTAGATATCTTTAGAAGAGGAACATGAATCGTGACAAGTGAAGAAAGTGACTCAGTCCTATATACTTTTATCAGCTAAAATACCATCAACTCAAGGAAAAGATACAAATTTAGCCCATGTTTCTCTTGCTTGAGATAGATATAATTACTTGCAAATATTTCCTTGGTATATTTAGTCACATTATGATTTTGCTTATAATTGAATGTGTAATTAACTACAAGAATTTCAAGTCCCAGGCCATGACTCTAGGGCCATGTGATACTATGAATGAAAGTGTAAGTGAAAGTAATTGTGTCTACCTGATTATGTTCTGAGCCTAGAGAGATGGAGAATCAAATGGCAAGATCAGCAGGGGACTCAGAGGCAACCAGCAAATGGTTTTTGAAAATCTGCTCACTGAACTAGGCATAATGGTAGCTACATAGTAATAAAGACACTGTTTCCTTAACTTAACACATTTAGTCATGTAAGAAATAACAAATTTTATTACTGCAATGCTTTTCTTTGTTTGTTTGTTTCTTTGCAGGTGCCTAGTCTCAATCTGCCTCTTCCTTTGCCACTGAAACTTAAGTAGAAATAATCATACTCAGAGCATTTTAAAGCTAGAAGACATGGTGGAAACTGTTATTTTCAACTGTATCTTAGATACACGTCCAAAGCCAAGAATAATCCAACCTACTAGTCTTCACATAGTTGCTTCAAAAATAAGCTAGTAAAAGTTTTGAACTTTAAACACTCATAATTAACAGAATAATAATTTGTTCATTTCTGGATGTTGAACAGTATGCCTTCTACCAAAGACTGCTGCTCGAGGCAAGATTTAGCTTTCTTGTATAATTTATAGCCTTGGGATTTGGCTGTGTAACACTTCCTACTCACTGTCACTCAGTATTTTTGCCTGAGTTAATTACAGTACAGCACACTAAAGTCAAGTTGAGCTCAGTGGCCATCTAGGGCAGTAACTGTGAAAGAAGTCCAATGTGTTATTTCCAGGAAGAGTAGATTTTGCTTTATTATTGTCATGATCATATAAATACTGACAATAGTCCCATAACAAAATGTCTATAGGGAAAGAAATTGTATATGGTTCATTTTAAACATTTTAGCTTAGTAGTAGTTTACAACATAGCTGAAAAGTACACCAGAGATTCTATATCCACAGGTAAGGCTGCCTTTTCATACCAAAACAGAAAATTAGTTCATTCTTTTTAATGCTTTCATAGTATGTCACTGTATACATCTACCTAAATTTATTTGAATTTAGCTGAGAGTGGCAGAAAGACAAAGTCCAAAAACTGTCTATGTGATTTGGTAATTGGGAAGTCACTAATGACATAAAATACCAGAATAGAAAGCAAAATTACATCGGGCTGATGACTGACACAAAGTGAGAAAAGATGCACTAATATTTTTTGAGTCATGTGACTTGGAAGAGAAAAGATATTGAATCACAGCCAAGGGGAATTCAGGAAGAGAGGATGACATATTGTTGAAAAAATTAGATGAAAGAATATAAAATACATAACAGGGACTGATAAAACTTAGGAAACATTAAATAGTAGAAAAGTGCAAAGAGAACTGAAAACTAAAGAAGACAGCACAAAAACAGATATAAATGAAGGAATTAGGAAGCAGTGTAAAAAGCAGAAATAAAAAAAGTAATGAGCAGATAAAGATTTGCACTTAGGCTGTAAGACTGAATAATAATAATAGTTTATAGGCCTGATGTTACTTGGAGTGGAAATAGCATTTATAATCTTGAAGCAGAATAATTCTAGGGAATAATATTAACTCAAGATGTATACTCTATAAGTTCACTGTAGATATCTTTAGAAGAGGAACATGAATCGTGACAAGTGAAGAAAGTGACTCAGTCCTATATACTTTTATCAGCTAAAATACCATCAACTCAAGGAAAAGATACAAATTTAGCCCATGTTTCTCTTGCTTGAGATAGATATAATTACTTGCAAATATTTCCTTGGTATATTTAGTCACATTATGATTTTGCTTATAATTGAATGTGTAATTAACTACAAGAATTTCAAGTCCCAGGCCATGACTCTAGGGCCATGTGATACTATGAATGAAAGTGTAAGTGAAAGTAAGTAGTGCCTGACTCTTTGCAGCCCCAGACTATACAGTCCGTGGAATTCTCCAGGCCAGAATACTGGAGTGGGTAGCCTTTCCCTTCTCCAGGGGATCTTTCCAACCCAGGGATTGCACCCAGGTCTTCTGCACTGCAGGTGCATTCTCTACCAGCTGAGCCATAAAGGAAGCCTGATATAGTGAACAAATATTACTTATTTAGGTGAATGACTGTGACCAGCTTAATAGATTCTTATGCTTTAGTTTGTCATGTATAAAATGGTAAAAGTAATGCTTTTCCTTTCTTGCCCAGAAGGTTGTTGTGAGGATCAATTGATAAGGACGTGTGTGAAAGTATTCTATAAATTAGGTTTTCAATACCGTTATTAGTCTGACTGCAACAATAATTTTAAAAATTACTATTATGATAAATTAAGGTACTGAAACAAGAAGTCATCTTGAATTTACTGTCTTTCATAACAACACAGACTTTTAAACTGCAGTAAAATTATAATCTCTGTAATTTACTCACCTATGTGTTGGGTTTTTCTATAATAGAGTCACTGAAAATAATTAAAATATACTAGTGCCGAATTTTGTAGGATAATATGACATCATAATTTCTTGGTAGATTGAAATACACATTTCCTCCTTGGTAGATTGAAATATACTTTTGATCTCAGTAGTGAACCCTGAATAATAACTCATCCATTTGACCTTGTTCTTTTTTATAAATAAATTATTTCAGTTCCTACATGTCCTAATAAAGTAATAGAATAGTTTAAATAAACATATGTAATAAACTAGGCCACGTAAATTTTATTTTTTATCGGTAGGAAACAATAAGATCTGAAGCTGGCCAAACAAAAGGTGACAGATTTTCTTTTTTGCCTGGTGAACAGTTTCAAAAGAGCACAAATTAAATGAAATCTTATTAAACATTTTGAAATGGATTTTGAACTGTAAAATGCACTGCTTTGAGGAACATCTTCATTTAGAGGGTTTATAATTCAGGCTATTTAAACTTGCTAATGTACAAAATCTATTACTTTTGTGTTTTGTTCTGTCTCCTACTTCCCATCAAGCAGAAGTTCTCTCCCAATAAATTCCCATGGAACACAATGGTTATTTTCTTATTCTACTTTTAAGCAACTCTGATTTATTGAATATTTACTTAAATGTTCATTGTCTTGTTAGAGCAATTTCCCATGCACTTAAACTAAAATTTATTAGTTTGATTGCATCATACTCATATTCATATAGCTATATGCCTATTCATATATTCTCATATTAGGATATATTTTCCAAATTTTGGATGTTTTGATCAATCAGGCATCTACTCAGTAATTTTTTTTAGCTTCTTTATTCTTCATATTTTCCTCTGTGAATTACACATGTATCTTAAAACTATTTAGCTTCTAATAACAGGCATAAGTGAGTCCTTATTTTGCATAATGAGTCAAAATTTTTAAAAAATCCCTGGGTTGGAAAGATCCCCTGGAGAAGGGAAAGGCTACCCACTCCAGTATTCTGGCCTGGAGAATTCCACGGACTGTATAGTCTGGGGCTGCAAAGAGTCAGGCACTACTTACTTTCACTTACACTTTCATTCATAGTATCACATGGCCCTAGAGTCATGGCCCTGTCTCTTATACACATCTTATGTGGATATTTGGAAACAATTATTAGAAATGACAGCCATATGTATTTTCTTAATATAAAAATATTGATACTTTGGGGAAATGTAATTTACACAAAGAAATACATGTTGAACTTCTAATAATTGTTTCCAAATATCCACATATAGGAATTTAAGCATCAGTATATATTGTTTTGCAACTTTGTGAGAATATTGAATATCTGATAGTGTATGAGCTGATGTTACTTTTAAGTGTTATAAACACTTATAAGATAGTCTATTTGGGGGAGCAGTCTGTTCCTGGTTCTTTCTTAAAGATCAACAAAAATGATGTTTTAAAATGTTAATGGAATAGACTTGGTAGTGGTTATCACAGAACTTATGTTTGTTCTTTAATGAAAAACATAGAAAGTTAAGTTGTATTTTAGAACAGATTCAATAAGAACTTGAGTAAATTGAACTTCGCCTATTTCAATGTTCCCTAACGCACCTCATATTTTGATGGGATACTTTTTGTCAGTTACCTAAAAGGAAAAATAAAGGTATAATATATTTGGGGACACGAAAAAAGAAGAAAGTAACATTAACTTAACCCACCTCTCCCTTTTCCTGTCCTTGGCTTTAAGGATAACTTGTTAGGAAGGACTTTGTTCTCAGATACTGCAAGTCAGACTGGATTCAGTGGTAACGACTCCTCAAGGACAATGACTCAAGGGCACTAATATCTTCAAAGACTCTACTCAGGGGCAGTCTGAGATATAAGCTTGGGTGGTGTCCCGGTAGAACCAACTCTGGCTCTCTCATCTCTCCAACTCCTGGTAGCTCCTGGTCTCTTCCTCTTTCTCTTATTACAGGTATGTAGGTTTGAGTGGCTTAGGGGAGAAGAGTAGTACTTTATCAGATTGTCTTTTTTCATTCTGCAACTTGGTCATAAAATTGCAGCTTGAATTATTTTTAATAAACTGTTTTGTTTTAGTTATAGAAGCAAGTTTAATAATTCAAAATATATTTAGAACTTGTTGACTATTAACAGATATATCGGATTCTTGAAAGATGTTAAAATACTTGGTATCTTATTTTAGAATCTTTGCTAAATAAATATATTCTGTTGTTATAAAATAAAATAAAATACTCAGTATCTGAACTCTAAATGTATATGCTGTAAGTTTTACTCTCCATGCTTAAGGAGGGACAATTAATATTATTTTAATATTTCATTAGGATTCAAGAGATAATTTTGAATGTGGGCAAAGTAGTAGCTTTGCCTACTAGTTGAGTGACTTTGTATTCTCAATTATGAGCTGAAAAATTATTGAATAATATCATCTCACTTTCTCTTTAGTATCTAAATGAGTCTGTATTTCAGTGTCTTTCATTCATACTGAATTAAACTACAATAGTCTTCTTTATTACAGAATATTAGCTTTCAGAGTTTGAAGAAACCTTGAAGTTCATATACTTCAAATATCTAATCAGTGTTTGATTTCTCCCTATGTGCTTTATTTTTTTTCTCTAAGTTGCTGTTCAACTTGTTTGTTCCTTTCATTCTTATAATGTTGCTCTCATTCTTATAATGCAAAGCATTAACGTAATGAATAATATAATTGTTAAAACAGACTTTAAAAAATATTTTCCTAGTGACTCCCACCAAATGATCTTCGTTCTACCCTCTAGACAATACAAGTCGACTCTCAGTTTTCTTCCACAGAGCAGTTTCCAGTATCTGAAGGCATTGTTAGTTGCTTCGTGTTCTCTTGGTTTGAGTTTTTCACATTTAAATGTTCTTGAACTCAAGTTACTTTTCTTAACTAGCATTGCCAGAATTAGCTACATGATTTGACTGAGAGATTCTAAAAGTTTGGATACAAGGGCTCTATTCCTAGTTCTGACATCATCTTATAGATTTTCCCAATTGTCTAGATAAGGGTGAGTATCAAAAATTGAAAAATTTCCAACTCCTCATGGAGATTTATTTTATAGTTTAAAGAGTAAGCTAAAATCCCAAGAAGGTAATAGTATATGTTTCCCCAGATTTGGCTTAAGAGATTTCCATATGTTGTGCCATTTTATGCTGCACTAAAGAGATGCCACTCCCTCTGCTGCAAAAAGTCATTTGTCATGCCCTTTAAATATCCCTCCCCCCAGGGCTAGAAATTCCCTAACTGGCATCTGCTATGGATTAAATTGTGACCCCTAAATTCTATCCTTGGAAGTGTGTATTTGTAGCTGGACAGTGGGTGCTATTCAAGCATGTTTTTGAACATTGCAAGAGATAAGCATTACGAGTACTCTGAAGCACATGATTATGTACATAGACCATGAAGGATCTTCTTCATGTGAGTCACTTTAGCAGGTCATATAAGCTGATGATGAATAAAAATTTTGGAGATAGACTGACAAGGGTTTTACTATTTATTAACTGTGTTATGTTGGAATAATTAATTTAATATTTTATATCATAGAATCCTCATCAATAAAATAGTGCAACTGTAGCATTCATCTTTTAGAGCTTCTGTATGTATTAAAATAAAGATAATGAACATGATACAATTACAGAATGACTATCATAGTGCCTGGCATATAGTTTTTTCAGTTCAATTCAGTTCAGCCTCTCAGTCATGTCCAACTCTTTGTGGCCCCATGGACTAGAGCATGCCAGACTTCCCTGTTCATCACCAACTCCCAGAGCTTACTCAAACTGTCTCCATCAATGATGCCATCCAACCATTTCATCCTCTGTCATCCACTTCTCCTCCTGCCTTCAATTTTGCCCAGCATCAGAGTCTTTTCCAGTGAGTGAGTTATTCGCATCAGGTGGCCAAAGTACTGGCGTTTCAGCTTCAGCATCAGTCATGCCAATGAATATTCAGGGATGATTTCCTTTAGGATTGACTGGTGTGATCTCCTTGCAGTCCAAGGGACTCTCAAGAGTTTTCCCCAATACCACACTTCAAAAGCATAAATTCTTTGGTGCTCAGCATTCTTTATAGTCCAACTCTCACATCCATACGTGACTACTGAAGAAACCATGGCTTTGACTAGATGGACCTTTGTTGGCAAAGTGATGTAGCTTTTTGGCCGTCCTCAAAGAATATATCAGCTTTCTGAGATTTATATTAAGCAGTAAGTTTACATGGCCAAAATAGTTCTCAAAAATGGCTTTATATTACCATTTGACTTTGAATGTAATTGTGTTGTATATTATATTTGGTCATTACATTTTTTTTTTCTTTTCCTTTCCCTTGATCTCATAGAATCCAATATATGCACTTTAGATGTTGAAAAGTGGATTGGAAAGTAAGGTGAGTTTTGTGTTCATTTATTTGAATACCAAAGACTCATATGTTTTACAAATATATATAAAACTGAAAAAAAATCATGATATTATTTTTTCTGAAGTTTTAATGACCATGAAGTTCTTACATTCATCAAATATAAAGTGTTTGATGCAAAACTTTCTGCAAAAACACTTTCTGGGCTTTTAGAATGGGAAGTTTTAATAATATTTAAATATATGTAGGTCAGAAAGCAACAGTTAGAACTAGACATGGAAAAACAGACTGATTGCAAATAGGAAAAGGAGTACATCAAGGCTGTATATTGTCACCCTGCTTATTTAACTTCTATGCAGAGTACATCATGAGAAATGCTGGGCTGGAAGAAGCATAAGCTGGAATCAAAATTGCCAGGAGAAATATCAATCACCTCAGATATGCAGATGACACCATCCTTACGGCAGAAAGTGAAGAGGAATGAAAAAGCCTCTTGATGAAAATGAAAGAGGAGAGTGAAAAAGTTGGCTTAAAGCTCAACATTCAGAAAATGAAGATCAAGGCATCTGGTCCCATCACTTCATGGGAAATAGATGGGGAAACAGTGGAAACAGCGTCAGACTTTATTTTGGGGGGCTCCAAAATCACTGTAGATGGTGACTGAAGCCATGAAATTAAAAGACGCTTACTCCTTGGAAGGAAAGTTATGACCAACCTAGACAGCGTATTGAAAAGCAGAGATATTACTTTCCCAACAAAGGTCCGACTAGTCAAGGCTATGGCTTTTCCAGTGGTCATGTACGGATGTGAGAACTGGACTGTGAAGAAAGCTGAGCACTGAAGAATTGATGCTTTTGAACTGTGGTGTTGGGGAAGACTCTTGACAGTCTCTTGGACTGCAAGGAGATTCAACCAGTTCATCCTAAAGGAGATTAGTCCTGGGTGTTCATTGGAAGGACTGATGCTGAAGCTGAAACTCCAATACTTTGGCCACTGCATGTGAAGAGTTGAGTTATTAGAAAACACTCTGATGCTGGGAGGGATTGGGGGCAGGAGGAGAAGGGCACGATAGAGGATGAGATGGCTGGATGGCATCACCGACTCGATGGGCATGAGTTTGAGTGAACTCCGGGAGTTGGTGATGGACAAGGAGGACTGGTGTGCTGCGATTCATGAGGTTGCAAAGAGTTGGACATGACTGAGCAACTGAACTGAACTAAACTGAAAATGTTTCTTATAAAAACTGGCCCATGTTATAATTTATAATAAATTATTATAGGTAATATTTTCAAAGTAATTTTTTGCAATAGATTGTAAATATTCATTTACTGAGGCAGAGAAAGAAATGATATGGATAGTTTTTTCTAAAAGGTATTTTTTAAAATGTTCTTATTGTTTTATATATTAGATGATGGATTTAATTGTGGGATAAAAGGTTCTGAGATTCCTTAGTGTGTCCATTTCTCAGTGACTAGTTCCATTCAGAAATGTTTCAAGCAAAAGAACACATTACAATTTATCCTCATGGGAATATTTGCATAACCTCCACATGATTTTGGTCTTACCCTTTGAAAAATTTCATACCTGAATGGTCTAAACCACTAGACCATTCAGGTATGATGTAAATAAAATCCCTTACGATTATAAACTGGAAGTGACAAATAGGTTCAAGGGATTAAATCTGATAGAAGGCCTGAAGAACTATGGATGGAGGTTGGTGACTTTGTAAAGGAGGAAGTGATCAAGACCATCCCCAAGAAAAAGAAATACAAAAAGGTCAAATGGTTGTCTTAGGAGGCCTTACAAATAGGTGAGAAAAGAAGAGAAGCTAAAGCCAAAGGAGAAAAGGAAAGATATACCCATCTGAATACAGAGTTCCAAAGAATAGCAAGGAGATATTAAAAAAACCCTCCTCAGTGATCAGTGCAAAGAAATAGAGGCAGAGATCTCTTCAAGAATGTATACACAATGGAGTATTACTCAGCCATTAAAAAGAATTCATTTGAATCAGTTCTAATGAGATGGATGAAACTGGAACCTATTATACAGAGTGAAGTAAGCCAGAAAGAAAAACACCAATACAGTATACTGACACATATATATGGAATTTAGAAAGATGGCAATGATGACCCTGTATGTGAGACAGCATAAAAGACACAGATGTATAGAACGGACTTTTGGACTCTGTGGGAGAGGGAGAGGGTGGGATGATTTGGGAGAATGGCATTGAAACATGTATACTATCATGTAAGAACGAAGCACCAGCCTATGTTCGATACAGGATACAGGATGCTTGGGGCTGGTGCACGGGGATGATCCAGGGAGAGGATATGGGGTGGAAGGTGGGAGGGGGATTCAGGATTGGGAGCTCGTATATACCCATGGTGGATTCATGTCAATGTATGGCAAAACCAATACGGTATTGTAAAGTAAAATAAAGTAAAAATTAAAAAAAAAGAAAAAAGAAAACTAATACACACACACACACAAAAAAAAGAAAATTAGAGATACCAAGGGAACATTTCATGCAAAGATTGGCACAATAAAGGACAGAAACGGTATGACTAACAGAAGCAGAAAATATTAAGAAAAGGTGGCAAAAATACACAGAATGACCCGGATAACCATTATGGTGTGATCACTCACCTAGAGCCAGACATCCTGGAATGTGAAGTCAAGTGGGCCTTAGAAAGCATCACTAGGAACAAAAACTAGGAGGTGATGGAATTCCAGCCAAGCTGTTTTAAGTCCTAAAAATGCTGCTGTTAAAGTGCTGCACTCAATATGCCAGCAAATTTGGAAAACTCAGCAGTGTCCACAGGACTGGGAAAGGTCAGTTTTCATTCCAATCCCAAAAAAAGGCAAAGCCAGAGAATTTTTAAACTACCACCAAATTCCACTCATCTCACATGCTGGCATACTTTCCTGGTGGCTCAGATGGTAAAGCATCTGCCCACAATACAGAAAACTCACGCTCAATCCCTGGGTCATGAAGATCCTCTGGAGAAGGAAATGGCAACCCATTCCAGTACTCTTGCCTGGAAAATGCCATGGACAGAGGAGCATGGTAGGCTACAGTCCATGGGGTCACAGAGAGTAGGACATGACTGAGCGACTTCACTTTCACTTTCTTTCACATGATAGCAAAGCAATGCTCAAAATTCTCCAAGCCGGGCTTCAACAGTACATGAATCAAGAACTTCAGATGTCAAAACTGAATTTACAAAAGGCAGAGGAACCAGAGATCAAGTTGTCAACACCCACTGGATCATCATAAAGCAGGAGAGTTCCAGAAAAACATCTATTTCTGCTTTATTGACTATGATAAAGCCTTTGACTGTGTGGATTACAAAAAAGAGTGGAAAATTCTCAAAGAGATGGGAATAGTAGACCACCTTACCTGCCTCCTGAGACATCTGTATGCATGTCAAGTAGCAACAGTTAGAACTGAACCTGGAACAGACTGGTTCCAAATAGGGAAAGGAGTACGTCAAGTCTGTATATTGTCACCCTGCTTCTTTAACTTATATGCAGAGTATTTCATGTGAAGTGCTGGGCCGGATGAGGCACAAGCTGGAATCAAAATTGCCAGGAGAAATATCAATAACCTCAGATATGCAGATGACACCACCCTTATGGCAGAAAGTGAAGAGGAACTGAAAAGCCTCTTGGTGAAAGTGAAAGAGGAGAGTGGCTTACAACTCAACATTCAAAAAACTAAGATCATGGCATCTGGTCCCATCACTTCATGGCAAATGGATGGGGAAACAATGGAAACAGTGACAGACTTTATTTTCTTGGGCTCTAAAATCACTGCAGATGGCGACTGCAGCCATGAAATTAAAAGACACTTGCTCCTTGGAAGAAAAGCTATGACCAACCTAGACAGCTTATTAAAAAGCAGAGACATTACATTGCCAACAAAGGTCCATCTAATCAAAGCTATGGTTTTTTTCAATAGTCTTGTATGTATGTGAGAGTTGGACCATATAGAAAGCTGAGCACCAAAGAATTGATACTTTTGCACCTTGGTATTGGAGAAGACTCTTGAGAGTTCCTGGGACTGCAAGCTGATCCAACCACTCCATCCTAAAGAAAATCAGTCCAAAATATTCTTTGGAAGGACTGATTCTGAAGCTGAAGCTCCAATACTTTACCATCTGATACAAAGAACTGACTCATTTGAAAAGACCCTGATGCTGAGAAAGATTGAAGGCAGGA
>SJYT01002728.1:0-173396 GCA_006410635.1 Cephalophus harveyi
GGTCCCTTTCCCTCCCTGCCTCCTTTTTATGAAACTTGAAAACTTGAAGGACTGCTGTGTATTTGTAAATAACAAAACTATTGTGCCCTCTGTGCTTGTAAATGTCCCTCGTCCAAACTGCTACTTCTGGAGCCCGTCTCCCCGAGGATGTGGTCTGTTTTTGATGTTCTCCGCCCAACCCCACTCTGCCCCCCACCTCCAGTGTGAACGCGTGGGACCAGACCCTTTCTCGGGCACACCCAAGTCACTTTAACCCCAAAAGGCCATCGTCATCAGGGTAAGGTCCACTCTCCACAGAGACTTGCAAGCCTGGCCAAGGGGCCCTGTCCTGGCTCGGCTTGTCAGAGGCCAAACGGGCTCTTTTTAATGGCCTGCCAGTTTTTAAATTGCGTTGCCGTTTCTTTCTTTACGGGGAAAAGAAAATTGTTCCGTTTAATTTATTTGCACAAATGCAGAAGACTTATTCTAGCTAAATTATTACATAAATATTGGAATGTATATTTTTCCACGGGGGTGGGCGGGAGGCGGGTTCTCTGTTGATTTGTCTGTTCTATGATCATGCTGCTGCCAAACTGTGCAAGGTAGAGTTTAGGGTGGCTGGAACCCAGGGACCATTGGATTTCCAAGCTTGCTTTTTTCTGTTGTTCTTCTCTCTCCCCCATTGTCCCGCCCCTGCATGGAAAGTGCGCTCCGCCTTTCTCACACCTAGAGCTCTCTCCAGGCCTTTCTATACATATTTATTTATCTGAAAGGGCACTGACCTCAGTGAGCAGAGCACCTGATGTCGTGATCACCTTCTCTTGGGTCTGTCTTTTGAGAGAGGCTGAATACAGGGCAAGACAGCCGACCGCATGACCACAGGATAGGACCCCAGGGACACTCGGCCCAAGTAGGTTCCCCAAGGGTCCTGGAGCGGCCCCCATTCCTCCCTGCAGCTGTGTCTCGCTCATCCTTGGTTGATTCTGCACATGGACCAGGCAGGTGTCATGGGGGAGGCACCCGTCTCAAGGGGGAGGGCTGTTGGAGACGCAGCGTCCAGCACCTCTGCCCTCCCTATTCTGGTTGGTTCCTCCACCCACACCTCACAGAGTCTCTTGGGATTCCTCAGGCCCTGTCCGCCAGCTTGTCACAGCAGCTTGAGCTCACTCACCCCAGGAGAGAAGGGCTGGCAGAAACGCCTGCCTATCTGGGGAGCAGTGTTGGTCCCAGTGAGGCTTCACCAGCAAAGGAACTGTGAGCATTGTAACACCAGGGAGAACATGTGAGCTTCTAAGCCAGGGTCTCCCATGGCCTAAAACTAGCCTTTCCTTTTCTTCTGACCTGTGAATTTCCGCTCTGAACCACCTTAACTACTAACAGCTCAATTCACACACCTTCTAAACAATAGTAGTTGCGCTTTCTGCTAACCATAACGTTTGCAACTGTTACCAAGAAACAGAGATTTTTAAATGCTGAAGCATCTCTTATCAGAAGGGATAGGATATTTTTTCCAAAGTCTCTAAAACAGAAAAGCCCCAGTCGGCTGCTCCCTTTCCTTCTGTCCTGATGGGGTTGGAAAAGGTATCTAAAGTAGGCAGGGTACCTACTAAGGATCTTTCTGGGCTCTGTTGGCTGAGCCATTTCACCGAGCCTGGCTGCGAGAGAGAGCAGCTGGAGCGAGAGAGATTTTAGGACATGCTTTTCTCCCCCCATGAATTTTTTTTTCTTTTGGTTGATTTTTATTGTTTTGCCCTTTACTTACAAGAAAATAAGGTTGCAACCCCTCCTGGTAATAATGATTTAGTAGTTCCTTTTCATTTCAGTTTTTGTAAATTAGGAGATAATTCTAAGAGTTACTAAGGATGATTTATTTAAGAGAACTACGTCAAATAGCGAATGAGTTATGGGTAACATTAGATGAAAATAACCTTTCCCGTGGGAAAGGTTTCTTGAAGGCATGGATGCAAATATAAAATATAAACAAAAAAAATCTAAATAAAGCTTATTTTAAAATATGATCGAATTCTATGTTATTTGATTGCTTCTATCGTACTCCGGGTGGGAGGCAAAGCCCGGCATGACCTGCCCCTTGGAATTTCAGGGCTGGGTCCTGTGGGGGTGATGGGAGGGGCCGAGGAAAGCTGGCTGGATTCTGGGCCCATGGAGGGGCTGAGGCTGGGGTGGCCTCTCAGAAACATCTCATCTTTGCCACCCTGACTGTAATTTGGAGGAGCCATCAGCATCCAGGGCTGCCCGTGGTCCTAAAGCACCACCTCCAAGCCTGGCACCCTGACCCTGCATTCTCCAGCCCAGTGGCCCCAGTCAGCTTTCATCTGCTTCCTTCTCCCCCCAGCGCTCCTTCAAAAGACCCGGAGCAGGGCCCTGTGAGTTTGGGGCACATTGCTTCCCGCAGACCTCAGTGGGCCTCTGCATTGCCCTGACTTCCTGCCTTCCCTGGCAACTGAGAGGAGCTTGAGAGAGAAACTCAAGGAGCCACAGGGCTTCCCTAATGAAGCCAGAGTGGGCTGGGCTTTTCTGAGCCCCCATGAGAGCGCCCCCAGATGCAAAACCCAGTCCTCCTGCAATGAAAACTCTGCAGTATAGCCTAAGAAGAGGCCACCTGGATACCCCAATCCACAACTGCAGCTATGCCTTCAGCCTCTGCCTCCCAACTTAAAAACAAATCCTCTCCAGCAGTAAGACTGGAAGACTAGCCTTTTAAAGCCCCCTTGCGTTTCTACTAGAAGAAAGCTCAAAGTACCATAAATGTATAGACCATGCCGAGAAGTTACAGAGTGCAAGACTGCCAGGAACTGAGGGGCATGTGCCCCAGTAGCTGTCAACCTGGCCACACATTAGAATCACCTGCAGAGCTTTCAAAACAAAAAATGACCAATGCCAGGTGCTATATTGCTGAATCAGTGTGGTAAAACCTCCTCTGATACAGCCAGGGTTGAGAACCACTGGGCTTATCAGGAGCGCGAATGGCCCGAACACACGTGCCGCAGCTCCTCTCTCTCCCTGGTCTCAAAACAGACATCACTGAACAATTAAAGAGCCCTTCCCACCCAGCCCAAAATGACCTCTCATGTCTTCACTTTACAAAGCCTCCTACAGCCACTGCCAATCAATCAGCATTGGCATTCAAAGAGAAAGCCAATTTGCCTCCTCAAAACTAACCCAACCCCCTACACTGAACAGATGAGGGAAAACTTGGCCCAGAAAGGAGCGATTTAGCTAAGATCCTTGCCATCGGTGTTGCAATACCATGGCCTTCTCAAGGGCCTGGCCACACCTGATTCAAATCCATATAGCTCTACTCAAAAGCCACACTCCCCTCCTTTGTTAATCAGACCTTGCCCCAAAAGGTCCAGCTTCAAGCGTCACTATATTAGTCAGAAGTTGGGGTAGGGCTGTCCCGTCTGCAGGATTCGTGGACAGCTGCACAGGTTGTGCACTGCATTACCACGTGGATGGTACGCAGTATGCAGCCTGCATAGCTGTCCTCAGCGGCCCTGCTGCATGCTCTCCCACCCATGCCTGCAGGCTCCAACAGGTGCAACCTAAAAGTAGTGATAACAGTAATAACATCTAACATTTGTTGGGCACTTACCATGGGCCAAGCTCCATGCTCCATGCTTGACACGTATTAACTCAGTTAACCCTCCAAAGCCTCCACTGGCAATGGGAAAACAGGCAAAGTACATCATCTGGGATCAAGGAGCCAGGAAACGGAACTGGGCTTCCAACCTAGCACCGTAGTGCCCTGAACGACTCCTCCGAGTGGGCAGTGAGGGGCTGGGACCAAGCTCGGTGGGTGCCTCCAGTCCCTCTCCTGGGTCTGGTTTGAATTTGACTCCACCCCTACTTTTACCCACCAGTAGCCTCTGGCACAGCCTAGCACTTTCCTGGCTTTTGTGACAGAGTCTATTTCTGTTAGTCTTTTTCTGCCAGGCCCAGAAAACGCCCTCGCAGAGAGGGACTGGAGGAGAGGGCAGGACAGAAACGCACTGTGGTTCAGCACGAGCTCTCCATCTCAGGCAGGGCATGGCCTCCATCTGCCCTGCTATGAAACCCCTCTCTGTACCAGAGCTGCCGCTTCCTGGTGGGGACGAGGCAGTGGGGCGGACAGGAGGTCCCCTCCTGGCTACAGGAAGGCCCGGGGGTCCCAGGAGCCTCTCCCGACACCTGTGCGCACGGTTATTGGGCAGCTGCTAAGTGCATCACTCAACCTGGGCTCCTGGGGAATCCAGGTGTAGTGCAGCTGCAGGAGATGGCATCATCAGGCCTGTGACTATATGAATTTAAAAGTGTCAACAGGCCCTCTCACCAAAACCCTGCATTTCCTCCCAAACACCCTACCCCCTCGCTCATCTGCTCTGAACAAATGACTCAAGCTTTTTCAACTCAAACCCCATCAGGGGGCGCAGAACCTACTATGCCCCCAGACTTCCCACTTGTGCCTAAGGAAAAAGAACCTTCTGCTAATGAAGAATCAAGAGGGAATATATACGATTAACTTTATAAGAGGATGCTGATGTGCTCAGTCGTGGCCGACTTTTTGCAACCCCATGAACTATAGCCCACCAGGCTCCTCTGTCCATGGAATTTTCCAGGCAAGAATACTGGAGTGGGTTTCCACTTCCTTCTCCTATTAGAATAGGTTCATAATTTTATAATATAAAAGAATGCCCTATAAGCTTAAAAATAACTTAGGGGTTTGATCTTGACCCAATGTTAGAAGTTGTTGAAATATCGAAGTCATAGCACATCACCAGGGAAGTGTCACTGTATAGAGATTGAGGGGATATATCCTGATGCTAGCTGGTGTATGGAGAACCCATACCTGAGCCACAACTGTGTGGTGCCTTAAAGCCCATTTACCAAAAAATACGCAGATATGAACCCCTGCACTCTACTTCCCCAACAAACTGAATCCACAAGAAAATTATCCCAAGAGGATTAATCTCTTAAGAAGCAAGAATAGCAGCAACTGAAAACCTTGACCTTTCCTTCTTGAAAATGGCAGGACTCCTAGTCCCTAGCATGCCCCAAGGGGCAGCCTTTGACATTGTCAGAGCATCAGCCATGCTTCTGAATCAGAGTCCCTGGAAAACGCGGGCTGACTGCTTGCTTGCATTTCTGAGTTTCAGGCTTTGGAAATCTTTGACTGTTTTCTTAATGGGTTACCAGGCACTAGCAGTTAATTGCACCTAAACAAGAGAATCTAAGATTGCCTGTCTTGCTCCATCTGGAGGACCCTTGCAGGCCACCGGTGGGGCTGGGCCAGGCCCAGGCCTGGGTAATCAACTGCTCTAGCTCTGGACCAGCATCTGATTTCAAGCTAGTCGATTAACCTGTGCGCCTCAGTGTTCTCACCTGTGAAGTTTGTGTAACAACCCTTTCCTCCTTGTGGGCTCAGAAATGCCAGCTAATTGTGTTCTGGAGCCTGGAAAGCACTGGCCTCATGGCCTGTGTTCCCCAGGATTTGAATAGATTTAAGTTCAACCAGAGATAGGAAGGGCTTCCCTGGTAGCTCAGATGGTAAAGAATCTGCCTGCAATGCAGGAGACTTGGGTTCGATCCCTGGGTCAGGAAGATCCCCTGGAGAAGGAAATGGCAACCTACTCCAGTATTCTTGCCTGGAGAATCCCATGGACAGAGGAGCCTGGAGGGCTACAGTTCACTGGGTCACAAAGAGTCGGACATGAGTGAAGCGACTGAGCACGTATGCACGCAAGGGCACCCGGGACTCCCTGCCTACCCTCCTCCCCATCGGAGAGGTATACAGGGCCCTTCCTGCTCAACCCTGGCAGAACTGGGAAGTGGGAGCCACTCTTGGGCCCCCCAACTTCTGAAAGCCTGCAAATTGAGGACTGGAGATCCTCCCAGGCCAGGCACATTTCCCTGGATGAACCACAGCGAGACTGCATTGAACAATGCCACTCCCAACTCACAGCGCTTGACAGTTTATAAAGCCCTCTCACAGGCAGGCTAGGATCAAGGATAAGATGTAGATTCTGGGCAAACTCTCTGGGTGCAAACCTCAGTCCTGACATTTGCTACCTAGTAACCACAGGCAAGTTCCTTAACCAGGCTGTGCCTCAGTTTGTTCACCTGTACATAGGAACAGTAAGATATTGTCAGAGCGGCTGCAAATGAGTTACTATGTATAAAAGGCTTAGCCCAGGTAGCGATAAATGTTAGCCATAACATTGATGTTAACGGTGACAAGGACAACCTCATTCTGGCCTCTCACCAGCCCTGTGAGACAGGCAGAACAGGCCCCTCTGTACACAAGCCAAAGCTTGGCCCAGGTTAGTTCAGCAACTCACCCCACCTACTAGGGCCCGCCCAGGTAGAGGGCTCGAGGGAGCAGGAATCTAAGAGCCGAGAGGGCTCTTGATGGCCGCTCTCCTGCTCCCTTCACATCACAGCGAAGCACAGCATCAGTGGCTGAGCCAGTTCTGGAACCCGAGGCTGCTGACTCCCAGGCCAGGGCCCCGAGCTGGTACAGACCACAAGATTCAGCTGGAGAAAAAAAATATCCCTGGGTCAATAAGTTTTAGAGACAATGAAATGGCAACCCACTCCAGTATTCTTGCCTGGAAAATTCCCTGGACAGAGGAGCCTAGAAGGCTATAGTCCATGGGGTCGCAGAGAGACACGACGGAGCAAAGAAGCACAAAGTATATTCAACATAAACACTAGCTTTTCAAGGCTCTAGCAAGTGGCACCCTACTCCAGTACTCTTGCCTGAAAAATCCCATGGACGGAGGAGCCTGCTAGGCTGCAGTCCATGGGGTCGCCAAGAGTCGGACATGACTGACTGACTTCACTTTCACTTTTCACTTTCATGCATTGGAGAAGGAAATGGCAACCCACTCCGGTGTTCTTGCCTGGAGAATCCCAGGGACAGGGGAGCTTGGTGGGCTGCTGTCTATGGGGTCGCACAGAGTCGGACACGACTGAAGTGACTTAGCAGCAGCAGCAAGTGAAGAAAAATAGTTCACTGCTTTCCACGTCGTGTTCCCAAACTTAACTGAGCACAGAACAACGTCTTTGAACCTGGTTCCATGGAGCACTCTGTGGGGCTGTCGGGATGGGTGGCTCCACAGCCCCCCTTATCCTGTGCTTGGAGATACTGAGTCAATGGTCCTTTGGTGACCTCTAAACAGGCTTCCCAGGTAGCACAGTGGTAAAGAATCCGCCTGCCAGTGCAGGAGACACAGGTTAGATCCCTGGGTCGGGAAGATCCCCTGGAGGAGGAAATGGCAACCCACTCCAGTATTCTTGCCTGGGAAATCCCAGGGACAGAGGAGCCTGGTGGGTGATGGTGAGGGGGTTGCAAAAGAGTTGGACACGAGTTAGTGACTAAACAACAACAGGCAGACTCACTTCTGATGGTTGAGCCACGGAAGCCCCTGTGGCTCATGTGGGATCCCCATGAGCCTGAAGAAGTGAGGTGAGGGACCTCTCTGGTGGTCTAGTAGTTAAGACCTCGCAATTCCAATGCAGGAGGCATAGGCTCAGTCCCTGGTCGGGGACCTAAGATCTCATATGCCACATGGCACAGCCAAAAAAAAAAAAGTGAGGTGAGGTGAGCTGGGCACTGGGCCAGGTGGAGTCAGAACCTTTCCTGAGCATCTCCTTTGCTAGGAAAGAAGCTGAGTCAGTGAGCAGCATCTGCAGAGGCAGAGAGGCCCCCACAGAGTGGCTGAGAAAGTTCAGTCTCAGGTGTTCATTTTGCCGCTGTCCCAGGTGTAGACAGAGGAGCCAAGTCTAATGCCACAGGGCCCCGGGGCAGGAACAGAAGTGCACACACCACCCTGACAGACATCTGGCCCACCTGCCCTGTCCCCGACCAGCTCTGAGCTGCCTAATTGCTTTCCCTGGGACAGGCCAGCGGGGCTGAAGTCACATCCAAACTGACCCCCCGCCTGCCCAGGAACACCAGCTTCCTTCCTTGTTAGGCAGCAGATGTTTCTGGGGGTGGCATGGAGCCCGTGATAAGGAGGACCAGGGCCAGGGAGGGGAGAAGGCCGACTGTGTTATCACGGGGACCAGCGCTCTGGTGACAGACGAGGAAGCTCTCTGCAAGGCAGGGCAAACTGAGGGTCAGAGAGCGCATCTCGGGACGGTGAATCATTCACAGGGCCCCTCCATCTCCTCACGCATGTTTAAGAAACACAAATTCACTTTAGTGACAGCCTGAACCAGCAGAATTGATCAAAACCAAGTCATTGTAGGGGGCGGTAGGGTAAGTACTTCCCTGGCTGCTCAGACAGTAAAGAATCTGCCTGCAATGCAAGAGACCTGGGTTCAACCCCTGAGTTGGGAAGATACCCTGGAAGAGGGCATGGCCACCCACTCCAGTATTCTTGCCTGGAGAATCCCCATGGACAGAGGAGCCTGGCAGGCTACAGTCCACGGAGTCGCAAAGAGTTGGCCACGACTGAGCAACTAAGCCCACACACAGACAAGCCATCGGGGAGAGGAGTCGAGGAAAGACCAGGTTTTGGAGCCAGATCTTTGGGTTTGAGTCCAGAGCCAGCACTCAGCTGTGTGACCCTAAGCCAGTCCCTCAGTCCCTCTGAACCTCAGTTTCTCCCTCTGTAAAATGGAAATCAGACTGCCTACCTCACAGGCTGTTGCAAAGATGGACTCAGAAGTGGGTAAAAGTATCTGGCATATGGCAGAGCTCGATTCTCCTCATCTGTAACATGGGCCTCTAGGAACCTGTGTCCACTTTCGGGTGAGGACACAGTCCATTCACAGCCAGGTATCACGAAGCACTAGGCAGCCAGGCCTGACGGGGAGGCAAGTGAAGTGATCGCTGCTGTCTGCTCTGAGCGTCTCCGCAGCAGGGTCTGAGTGACAATGATGAGGACCCACCTCTGTGAGCACCCTCATGGCCAGCCCTGTGCTGGGCTCACACCTGCCCCCTCCCGTCGAATATAAAGGTAGCAGTCATGCCGGGCTCCAGTGCTTCCAAAGCGCCTGGTTTTTTCATGAGAAGCCAAAAATGTCATGATACACCCCAATTCTTTAATATCAGCATCTGCTTTTAAGTTTAGTGTCCTTGGTGTGTGCTCAATTGTGTCCAACTATTTGCAACCCCATGAACTGCAGCCCACCAGGCTCCTCTGTCCAAGGGATTTTATAGGCGAGAATACTGGAGTGGGTTGCCATTTCCTCCTCCAGGGAATCTTCTTAACCCAGGGAGCAGACCAAGTCTCTCATATCTCCTGCATAGGCAGACGAGTTCTTTACCACTAGCATCACCTGGGTATCCTTTGAAAGTGAAAAGTGAAAGTCGCTCAGTAGGGTCTGATTCTTTGTGACCCCATGGACTATATAGTCCATGGAATTCTCCAGGCCAGAATACTGGAGTGGGTAGCCTTTCCCTTCTCCAGGGGATCTTCACAAAACCAGGGATCGAACCTAGGTCTCCAGCATTGCAGGCAGATTCTTTTACCAGCTGAGCCACAAGGGAAGCCCACGAATACTGGAGTGGGTAGCCTATCGCTTCTTCAGCAGATCTTCCCAACCCGGGAATCGAACCAGGGTCTCCTATTGAGCTATGAGGGTATCCTTTAGGGGGAAAAAAATTCCATGACCTCAATATATCTCCAGACCACTGGCTCCACCGCCTCCCGTCTGGACTCTCTGTGGACTGGTCCAGTGTTGACAGTCCTTGTCTTTCACCCTGGCCAGAGAGTTCCTGGGCCTGCCTGGTCACAGATCCCCATTTCATTGGCCCTATCCTCCTTCACCAGAGGGCCTTCCTGCCCATCTCTCCCTGGGCCGCCAGGCAGCAGGGGGACCACTCATTTCTGACCCCAAGAAGTGTCCCCAGGGCTTGGGGTGTTTGGGGAGTAGCAGGGGAGCTACCCTCAGAAGCCTGGAATCAGCACAGGAATCCTGAGGCCCCGGAGGCCAAATATGGCTGGCAGGACTCAGGGTCAGAGCACCTGCAGCCTGAGTGCCCAGCCAGACCACTAGACCATTTCTCATGGGTATGGCCGGGCTCGTGGGACTCGGAGATGGAGCGGGTATTGGGGAGGGAGTGCTCCACCTTCAGGTGAAGGCACTGATGAGCCTCACAAAGGGGTCACTCTTTGCTCTCCCAGAAAGCCTAGCAGGATGCACAGTCATCAAGGTGGACACAGCTGTCACCCCGAGGCCCAGGGATATGGAGAGGGGTCAGGCGGAGGACTGAGGCCAAAGACTGGCTTCTGGGGTTGGTGGGGGTGGGGTGTATGGGCAGTGATGGAAGCTGGGAGCGGAAAATACTATATGACTTGCTGACTTTCACTGAGGGCCTGCATGGAGGCACTTCACATACACTCACTATGTCATTCAACAAACACAGGGTGACCACTGTCTATGTGCCAGGCCTAGGGCTAAGGGCTGAGGATGCAGACGTAAACAATGAGATCATTCTAACATAGCCCTCACCAAAATCATATGAAGTGTGTGTTACTATCTCAACCTTACAGCTGAGAAAACCAACGCCCCAAGGGGCAACATAAACAGCCCAAGGAGATGTAGTCAGCAATGGAACAAGGCTAAGAACTGGGGTCCAGCAGACTACTGCCCTACACCATTTTCCAAGCAGATATGAGTGAATCTGATAAAACCATGAGCCTTTAGAACAATTATAGTCCTAGAGGGACGCAGAGAAGGGGTGTCACAATTAAAGGAATTCATCTAAAAGCAGGGAGAGGCTCAGTTCCCCAAATGGGTGGAAACTTCCTAGGATACTCTGCCTTGTGCCAGGGCTCCAGCTAAACATACTGATGGGCTTGAACGGGGTGTCCGTCCACAGTGGGCATGGTGGCCGCCAGCCCTGGATACAGATAGCCCCGGGAATCGTGTTTCAGGATGCATGAGGAATGGCCATGACCAGCATCAGTTTTCTCCTTGACATTTCCTGTATCATCTTAAATTGTGAGAAGGCCCCCAAAATGAACCTTATCAAAACACCCTTTATTTTGAAAGAAATTAAACAGATACTCGGAGAAGGCAATGGCACCCCACTCCAGTGCTCTTGCCTGGAAAATCCCGTGGACGGAGGAGCCTGGTAGGCTGTAGTCCATGGGGTCGCTAAGAGTCAGACACGACTGAGCGACTTCACTTTCACTTTTTACTTTCATGCATTGGAGAAGGAAATGGCAACCCACTCCAATGTTCTTGCCTGGAGAATCCCAGGGACGGGGGAGCCTGCTGGGCTGCCATCTCTGGGGTCGCACAGAGTCGGACACGACTGAAGCGACTTAGCAGCAGCAGCAAACAGATACTACATAGCTCAGTTGGTAAAGAATCTACCTGCAGTGCAGGAGACCTGGGTTCGATTCCTGGGTTGACAGGATCCCCTGGGAAAGGAAATGGCAACCCACTCCAGTATTCTTGCCTGGAAAATTCCATGGACAGAGGATTCTGGCAGGCTATAGTTCTCAGGATCACAAGAGTTGGAGGCCTACTAAACCACCACTCTTAAATGTCTTTCCTGTTCCTATTGGCCTTGGGGCAAGAAATATGGTTGCTCACCACTGGGGCAAGAAATTTCCCGGAGGCAATTACAAGGCATTTTGAGGAGGTAGGGGGTTGGAAAGGTGCATTATTCAATGAGGATGATCCCAAAGGAGGCCTCATCTCCAAATGCCACACCCAAGCTGGAGGTTCATGGATCTGACTCAGCAGTGGTCCCCTGTCCCAGCAAGTGAATGGGTGGGCCAAAGCAATAATCACTATCCCTGGGGCTCATGGAAGCAGGCTAAGCAGAGAGGTCCTGAGGCCTGAAGGGGAGATGGGAGGGTCAGTGAAGGGAAGAGGCAGATCCATTAGGGTTCCTCAGACCCCAAAGCTATCCATCACTCTCCAAGTATCCACTTCCCCCAGCTTTGCCTCCAAGAACTGCACAGATGCAAACGTGCACTGTCCCTACATGGACACGTGGGTAGGAACCCTCCTCCTGGCAATGGCCTCTGCTCAAAGAGCCCCTTCCCTTTCCACAGAATTCACCTTTAAGGCCCACTCACCCATAGAGAAGTTGGCCAGGAAAGCAGGTTGGAAAAGAGGATTAACCGTGGGAATACACGCAGAGGCCAGCAGCCAGCTGGTGAAAGCAAAAAAGAGGAGAGAAGCCCTCTTGTCTTCTGACATGGCCCACACCCTACGGAGTATGCAGAATAAACCTGCTTTCACTCCACTTCGGCTCGCTAGTGAACTCTCTCCTGCATGAAGCCAAGGACCCTCACGCATGGTGGCCCGTCCCAGGGACTCGCCTGAGGCCTGGGATCTGACCATCCTCTCGCGTCCCCTTTTCCTGCAACAGTAGTATCATGGTCATTTCCTGGAGCAGAACACAGAAGACATGGGTGTTTCAGGAAACTCGGAGAGGCCTGCCCTGTTGTAGTGATCAATTCTTTGAAGTTCTAGCAAGTCCAACTTCCACCTTTAGGGTTTCAGGAAAAGGGCACTTCTGGTTCTCAGGGATGTCAAATCAGGAAGGTAGGAGGGGGGAAAAAAAAAAAAAGGTGGGGTGGGAGACACCAGTTGCAGATTAGACTCTAAGAAGGACTTCTCTCCCAAATGTGAGCACTCATCAGCATGACAACAGGCTAGCAAGGAAGAAAAAGGAACATTATGGCACTTGTTTTTTTTAAAGCATACAGCAGTTGTCATTGGATCATAGCACATTTGCCTTCCTCGGACCTCTTCTGAGCACCTTCCTCCAAAGTAAAACTGGGAAATACTTGCCTAGCACATACCTGGGAAATGAGTGTAGAGCAGGGTGGAGCCTTGTCAACTCAACAGGTGCCCTGCTGTCTGGGAAAGTTCTTGGGGTGTGGGGAAGAGGGGCTGGCAGGAAGCGTGGCTGGAGGAGAATGTCCTCCAAGGCTGGGGACAGGGACTTGTGGGGCTATACTGTGAGCATAGCCTACGTCCTTGCTGGGCAGCAGCATCACAAATGAGGGGGAAGGGAAGTATTTGACTTTTTTAAACCAGAAAGTAGTTGTCATGGGTAAAAGCAGAGCTCTGGGGTTTCTCAGGGTGCCTCATGGGTTAGTATATTTGAAGAGACACTTGGGGAGAAAGAGCTATCAGCTCCTAGCTCAGGGCCTCCAAAGGCCCGCTTGGCTCTGGGATCGGGGTGTTGGGGGCGGCCCACTCGGGGTCCCGCCATCATTCTAACAGCTGCGCAGTTAGTGACTCGAGGCCACTTAGACCGCACGGTGCGGTCCTGGTGGCCCGGGCTCAGGAGGCCTGACCATTGCACCTACTATTTCACAGGAGCTGTGACCGAGGGCTTGGGGAAAGCATCTCCATCCAATGCAGTGGCCATTATCAGGACATAAAACGTCACTATTTCACATTATAATACAGTGTTTAAAAAATGAGAACTCAGCGTTTGGCTTGAAAAGTGCTGACCGGGGCTCCCCCATTACTGCCCAAGGGCAGGGAGTTTTAACTGGAGTCGACTGTCTGAGCGGGGCTGGCCCAAGGCCGGGAGGGGCCCAGGGTGGAAGGATGGGGGCGCTGGCAGCAACCACGCCACAGGTTCACTGGCCTCTGGCGGGTGGAGGCCAGGGATGCTGCTGAACACAGGACAGCCCCCATGACAAAGAATGGTCTAGTCTCAAATGTCATTCAATACTGCCAAGGTTATCTAGACAAACGGTGCTGATGAACGTATTTGCAGGGCAGGAATAGAATCACGGATATAGAGAAAACAGACTTGTGGACACAGCAGGGGAAGGAGAGGCTGGGAGGAATCGCCAGAGGAGCACTGCTGCGTGTACACTGCTGCAGCTGCCCCTGCTCAGCCGCTAAGTCGGGTCTGACTCTTTGTGACCCCGTGCCCTGTAGCCCACCAGGCTCCTCTGTCCATGGGATTTCCCAGACAAGAATACTGGCTGTGGGGTGCCATTTCCTTCTCCAGGGGATCTTCCTGACTTAGAGATCATATAATCGTCTCCTGCGTGGCAGGCGGGGTTTTTGTTTTGTTTTTACCACTGAGCCACCTGGGAAGCCCCATATATACACTATCTTGTGTAAAATAGAAAGCTAGTGGGAATCTGCCACAGGGATCTCAGCTTGGTGCTCTTCAATGACCTAGAGGGGTGGGATCTCGGGGTGGGAGGGAGGCTCAAGAGGGAGGGAATATATGTATACTTACAGCTGATTCTTACTGATATATGGCAGAAACCAGTCCAACATTATAAAGTGATTATCCCTCAATTAAAAATAAAGAAAAAAAATGTTAAAATACTGCCAAGGTTGAGAGTTCCTGAGACCATGTGTATGTTTAAAGAGCTACAAGCATCTTAAGGTGGCCTCGATGGGGTGGGGCTGGGAGAAGGTCAGTCAGAGAGGGAGACCTGCTCCCTCCCTCACCTCCCCCCCCCCCCCACTTACTAGGAATCAGGGATACCTAGGGAGCAGACCGGGCTCAGCTCCTATCCTTGTGGAGTTGATATCTAGTGGGATGGGAAGTCAGACACTCTTCAAACAATTCAGTTCAGTTCAGTCACTCAGTCGTGTCCGACTCTTTGTGACCCCATGAATCGCAGCACGCCAGGCCTCCCTGTCCATCACCAACTCCCAGAGTTTACCCAAACTCATGTCCATCGAGTGGGTGATGCCATCCAGCCATCTCATCCTCTGTCGTCCCCTTCTCCTCCTGCCCCCAATCCCTCCCAGCATCAGGGTCTTTTCCAATGAGTCAACTCTCTGCATGAGGTGGCCAAAGTACTGGAGTTTCAGCTTCAGCATCAGTCCTGCCAGTGAACACCCAGGACTGATCTCCTTTAGGATGGACTGGTTGGATCTCCTTCAAACAATTACATAACTGTTAACAAACTTCAGCTCTGAGAAGTGTAGGCTCAGTGTCTGGGATTATGAGAGTTTGTGTGAGCATAAGTGTGGGCTGGGGGCCATGGAGGGGGTGTGTGTTTCAGGGAGTGACTGGCCTAGGCTAGGTGACCTGGAAGAGGTAACATTTAAATAGGGCCCTGATGGCTTTGTAGGCAGATTAGACAACAACAGATCACCTTTCGGGCAGAGCACAGCCAATTAGGTATGAGGGCTAGGAGAAGCAGGAGGGGACTGAGGAAGTATTCCTAAGAAGCCCAGGGAGGGGTGAGAGACGGAGGAGAAGCTGATGAAGTTGGCAAGGGTGGGCCACACAGAGCGCTGTTATGTAAGGGACTTGGGTTTTATCCAGGCAGCTGGTGAAGGGTGTTGAGCAGAAGAGATCCTGGGTAGATTCAAATTAAAAACAAAAGTATATTGTCCCTCCCTTTCCTATAGGCTTTGGGGTTTACCGCCACTAATGGCATTAAGCAGCACCATGAACCAGGCCTGGGTAATAAAGAGATGGATAGGTTTGTCCTCTGACTGAGGGATTTCCTTTGGGCAGAGCAGGTGAACAGACCCATGCACGTGGTGCCAGCAGAACAGGAAGAGTTCTGGGTGGACAGTGCCCATCGCAGGAGGGATGTCCACTTGGGCAGTGAGGGGTAAAGCGGACTCTGAAGGACCTCCCTCTACAAAAACCACTAAATCTGAAACAAAACATACTTTGTAACACATCACCGGCTTCATCAAAATTCCCAAGGCACTTCCATCGGAAAACAAAAGGCCATAATCAGAGCAGTGAGCAATAACCAAATGCAAAAACTGGGGCTTGTCCTAAGGACAGATGCTGACATCAGGACCAGTGACAGGGGAGTAAGCCTTGTTGTTGCTGTTCAGTCACTAAGTCGTGTCCATTGCTTTGTGACCCCATGGACTGCAGCAGGCCAAGCTCCTCTGTCCTCCACTAACTCCTGGAATTTGCTCAAATTTATGTCCATTGGGTCAGTGATGCCATCTAACCATCTCGTCCTCTGCGGCCCCCTTCTTCCTTGGGATGTGGCAGAGTGAAGCATCAGAACGTGCAGCTCTTATCCTCCTAGGGCCTCTGACAGCGAGTGAAGTGGCCCCTGCTCCAAGGGGTCATCCCCACTCCCTATCTCATCCCCACCCTGGCAGAAGCAATGTCCATCCTCTCTGGAGGAAAACACTGCTATTTAGAAGCCAGAAATTCCCATAAGATCAAATATGAGTTCATGCATGAGAGTCAGCAGAAAGATTAATAAACAGCAAACTGGACCCTCCAAGCCCTTTCAGACACAGTAATTATCAATGTCAAATACATGATAATGTGCATGCAATATTTAAGATTAAATATTTAAGGATATTTAAGGAAATCTAAAAAATCATAGACCTGAACAAAGAACATGAGACTATCTGGGAAGACCAGGCAAAGTTAAAAGAGAACCAAATAGAAATTTTATAAATTAAAAATATATATAGCTGGTAACATTAAAAAAAAAAAAAGGATTTACTAAACAGCAGACTAAATAGCTGAAGAGAGACTATTAAAAATGGAAAATAAGTCTAAGGAAATTACCCAAATGTAATACAGAGAGAGAAGCTGATGAAACCCATAGAGGAGAAATCTGGTCTGTAGCAATAGCCACCAGCCACATACAGCCATGTAAACTTATATTTGAATCAATTACAATTAAATTTATAAGTCAGTTCCCCAGTTGCACTAGCCACATTTTAAGTGCTCATAGCCACATGTGGTTAACAGCTGTCATACTGGACAGTGTATATTGCAGGCAGACCTCAAAGATGTTATGGTTTGGGTTCCAGACCACCACAGTAAAGTGAATACCACAATAAGGCAAGTCACATGAAATTTTTGGTTTCCCAGTGCATATAAAAGTTATGCTTACATTGTACTGTTTTCTATTAACTGTGCAATACCATTGTCTAAAAAACAGTGTACATACCTTAATTTATAAATACTTTATTGCTAAAAAATGCTAACCATCATCTGAGCCTTCAGCAAATGGTAATCTTTTTGCAATAGTAACATCAAAGATCACTGAGCACAGATCACCATGACAAATGTAATAATGAAAACGTTCGAAATATCAAGAGAATTGCCAAAATTTGACAAAGAGATATGAAGTGAGAAAATGTTGGTAAAAGGGTGCCAATAGACTTGCTTGACACAGGATTGCTACAATCCTTCAATTTGTAAAAAATGCAATATTTGTAAAGTATAATAAAATAAAGTGTAATAAGGCAAGATATGCCTATATGCAACATTTCCATCATCAGAGAAAGTTCTGTTGGACAGACCAGGTTGTAAGATAGGGAAGAAAGTCCAATCCCAGAAGTGGATCAAACAGAATGGAGAAGAGAAAGAAGTAATGGTTGAGGGATTTCCTCAGAGGTCCAGTGGTTAACACTTCACCTACCAATACCAGTAGTGTAGGTTCAATCCCTTGTCGGGGAACTAAGATCCCACATGCCTTGCAGCCAAAAAAAAAAAAAAAAATAAAACAGAAGCAATATTATAAAAAATTCAACAAAGACTTTTAAAATGGTCTTTAAAAAAGAACTGTAATAGTCTGTAAAAAGACTCTAAAAATGGTCTTTTTTACAATAAAAAAAATCATAAAAAAATAATAGTGGAGAACATTCAAAAACGAACCCACTGATGCAGGAAGCACAATTAATATAAATCAGGATGGATGAACAGAAATCCACATCTAGCCACATCATAATGAAACTGAACAAAAAAGACAAAGAGACAATCTGAAGAGTAGCTAACAAAAGAACAATCAAACTGGAGCCGACTTCTCTTTAGCAAAAGGAGACATATAGTCAGGTAATGTCTTCCAAGTGCAAAGGAAAAAACTGTCAACCTAAAACTGTGTACGCAGCAGAACTCTTTAGTAACAAGGGTGACATACAGACTTTTTTCATATAAACAAAAGTCGTAAGAGCTTACCAACGAAAAGCTCTTTATGGAGGAACTTTTAAAACATATTCTTCATAAATATGAATATACCTCTTCCTAGAAGTGAGGTCTGAGACATAAGAAGGAATGATGAACAAAGAAACTGGTAAGCATGTAGCTAAATTATTTTAAGCAAATATTACCGATACAAAGTAATCACGATGACAGGGTCTAAAGTGTATGCGTGTGTGCTCAGTCATGTCCGATTCTTTGAGAGCCCATGGACTGTAGCCTGCCAGGCACCTTCGTCCACGGGATTTTCCAGGCAAGAATTCTGGAGTAGGGTGCCACTCCCTTCTCCAGGGGATCTTCCCGACCCAGGGATTGAGCCCAAGCCTCTTGGTCTCCTGCACTGGCAGGCAGATTCTTTACCACTAGTGCCACCTAGGAAACCCATAATGTCTAAATTAGAGCTGTTGTTGTTTGTTTGGTTTTTTTTTTAAGGATGGAATTAAAATATTGGACATGGTAGTATAAGTCAGGAAGAATGATCAGAATTAATATATTTTTAATAACTCTTACTATTTAGGAGAGGGCATTAAGATATTGATCAATCCTAGGCTTTATTAAGTTAAATATACACAGTATTTTAGAAGGTTCTAGAACATCCATAGACATCAGAATCCCCTGGAGGCCTGTTAAAACACGGATCGCTGGCTCCCACCCTCAGAATTTCTGTTCCAGGAGATCTGGGGTGGGTTTCTAGAATTTTCTTTTCTAACAAATTCCCAGGTGTTGTTGCTACTACTGGTCCAGGCACCACACTTCAAGAACTACTGAACCCAAAACAATAGTTTTGGAAATAGAGTGCTTAATTTCTAAACCAACAGAGGGGTGTAAAATGAAATGAGAAAACAAACAAAATTTTCCATCCAGACCAGCTTTGCCCAGTAAAAATATAATGTTAACCACGTTATGTGGTTTTAGATTTTTCTGGTTCAGTTCAGTCGCTCAGTCATGTCCAACTCTTTGCGATCCCATGAATTACAGCATGCCAGGCCTCCCTGTCCATCACCAACTCCTGGAGTTCATTCAAACTCATGTCCATCAAGTCAGTGATGCCATCCAGCCATCTCATCCTCTGTTGTCCCTTTCTCCTCCTGCCCTCAATCCCTCCCAGCATCAGAGTCTTTTCAAATGAGTCAACTCTTCCCATCAGGTGGCCAAAGTACTGGAGTTTCAGCTTTAGCATCAGTCCTTCCAAAGAACACCCAGGACTGATCTTTAGAATGGACTGGTTGGATCTCCTTGCAGTCCAAGGGACTCTCAAGAGTCTTCTCCAACACCACAGTTCAAAAGCATCAATTCATTTTTATTTTTTGGTACAAAGTCTTCAAAATCCAGGGCGTATTTTACACTATCAGCACTTCTCAATGTGGACTGACCACCCTGCGGGTACCCAATGGCCACACATGGTTTGTGGCTACAGCCCTGGACAGAGCGGGTCTAGACTGTAAGGGATGAGAGCCTGTAGAGGACAGAGGCCCCACACAGTCACTGAGTGCCCACGATATGCCAGACTCCAGGGTGAGCACTTTGTCCACATCATACATCATCTCCTTTTGTCCCCACATAGGCCTGTGAAATTAGCATTAGTATCACCCCAGATGGGGAATAGCAAGACTGAGAAAACTTAAAACATTTCTCCAGGATCATCTGGCTGGCAAGTGGCAGAGCTGGGCTTCAAAGCTAGGTCTCTCATAGTCCATTGCCAATGTCGGAACCTCAGGGTTTCTATAAAGGATTTTCTGTAACAGTTCAGTTCAGTTGTTCAGTCGTGTCAGACTCTTTGTGACCCCATGAACAGCAGAACGCCAGGCCTCCCTGTCCATCACCAACTCCTAGAGTCCACCCAAACCCATGTCCATCGAGTCGATGACGCCATCCAACCATCTCATTCTCTGTCGTCCCCTTCTCCTCCTGCCCTCAATCTTTCTCAGCATCAGGGTCTTTTCCAGTGAGTCAGCTCTTCGCATCAGGTGGCCAAAGTACTGGAGTTTCAGCCTCAACATCAGTCCTTCCAATGAACACCCAGGCCAGATAGTAAATAGCCTTTTGGGACCAATCTGTCACAACCATTCAGCTCTGCTCTTGTAACAAAACAGCATGCATGAGTGCTCAATCATGTCCAACTCTTTGTAACCCCATGGGCTGTAGCCCACCAGGCTCCTCTGTTCATGGGATTATCCAGGCAAGAATACTGGAGTGGGTTGCCATTTCCTCCTCCAGGGGATCTTGCCAACCCAGGGATTGAACCTGTGTCTCCTGCATCAGCAGGTGGATTCTTTAGCACTGAGGCACCTGGGAAGCCCCAATAGGACAGCAGCCTTAGACAATGTGTGAACAATTGAGCGTGGCTCTGTCCCAACAGCATTGCATGCTAGAGGGCAGGATCTGCCCTTTGGGCTGTAGTCTGCAATCCCTGTGCGAGGCTAACACAACTGGGCCTCTGCAGGCCCAGGTTTAGGGAGACCTCAGTGACTAATTGCTGATGTTCTGTAGTATGTGCATGTGTCGGGAGTGTTTCGAAGGATGAGACCCTCTCTTTAAAGAACCACCATGGCCCTCCCAATGTTCAGAAGGATCCAGAATGGCTATGTTTTGCTGGTACCTCCTCAGACGCTGCCAGGGACCCGGTCAGCCCCTCTAACTCTGTAGCCTCCACTGAGCTCCTGGCTATAAACATGAGTTATTCCCACTCTCAGGGCTGAGACAGAGGGGAAATAAAGGCCAGGACTGATGGAATCCCAGACATAAAATCTGACACCATAATGCCTACTTTTTGGAAATTGCCTTTAATTAATGGTTTATGGCTACAAAGATTCCCTCCCCACCCCCACCCCCCTTCATGCTTCTGTAGCATCTTCTCCCTGGTGATCAGTCCTGGGGATGGGAACAGAGAGGGGGTGAAAGAGGAGGGCTAGTGAATAGCTGGTTTCTCAGAAACCAAAATGTGTGGTTTTGCTTATATGAACCCAGCTTGGCCTCTGGCATTCCTCGAGCCTGGACTCCATAAATAATGTGAATTGAAAAGCCAGCTCCCTGCACAGGCCTGAGGCCTGTTAGCTACAGAATCACCCACACACACTCACAAAAACACATCAAGCTCAGGAAAACACACACTCACAAGTGTGTACACACACACACACACACCAGAAATTTGCTTTTTTATTTTTTTGGTCCACTTATCAGTCTCTCCTTCTTCCTGTTTATCTTGCTGTCTTTGTGTTCTGTGGCACTATTTCTTTCCTGAAGTTCTGCTCTTTGAGTCTCTCTTCCGTTCTCTCTCCTGTCTTTCCCCTTCCCATGCCTTTTGATCTCCCCTACTTGGGGACACACAGCCAAGCTACACAAACACACCCCTAACTGCCCACCTCGGCAGAGAATCCACAAATCCTCCCCTCCCATCAGACACCCCTGCCGCTCCCACCTGGACCATGCTTGACTCTAACCAGGACAATGATCTTCTGCCCAGGTGCAATAAGTGCAATTAAGTTCCCTCCCTTCCTCCCAGAAATACAAGGGGATGGAGGTAACTCTGCCAAATTCTAGGTGTAGCCAAAAAGATTGCCCAAGCCCCAGGGTAGAGGCCCTTTATTACCAATAATAGCCACCTTGACTGAGTGTCTACTATGGCCTCATATTCAGAATTTATAATAATCATGTTAACTTAAGAGGTAGATATTATTATTCCCATTTTATAGGTGGGAAAACTGAGGCTTCAAGAGGTAAAGGAATTTGCTTAAAACCAAAGTCTGTTCAATCCAAAGCCCAGTCTCTTCCCGCATGCTCAGTCGCTTCAGTCTTGTCTGACCCTGTGGATTGTAGCCCTCCAGGCTCCTCAGTCCATGGGATTTCCCAGGCAAGAATACTGGAGTGGGTTGTCATGCCCTCCTCCAGGGGACCTTCTTGACCCAGGGATCGAACCCACGTTTCCTGTGTCTCCTGCACTGAAGGTGGATTCTTTACCCCTGAGCCACTGGGGAAGCCCCGGTCTCTTCCCACAGGGCTGGTCCAAATAGACAACATGTGTTGTGTCTTGGGATCTGGAATAACCAGACTCAGCCACATATGGTCTCTCATCTCCCCAGAAACATGTAACAGAGACATGACTCCAATACAGGAATAAGGCAGAGGTTCTCAAGTCGAGCCAACAGGTGAACACACTGTTCGGATGCCAGTGGTCAGCAGCTGTACACCCAACCAGAAAGGCTTCCCTGCCAGTCAAGCCTGTCCCTGGGGGCCCAGCTGTAGCAGTGGAGGGAGGGGAACACCAAGGCTGAGGCTCCTAGCCAGGCAGGGACTTGGAGCCTCCCAGGCAGGGCCGCAGTGGCAGCCGCTGTTTCTGCATTCCCTGGCGCCATGGCAACAAGAGTGCTCAAATTGGTGACCCGCACAGAGTCTGTACCATCTGCTGTTTTCGGGGCTGGGGGTTGCATGGTCACCTTCTGCCTGCCTGAGAAAGGAAATATAGCAATGTGGCAATGACCTCTCACCCTGGTCTATGCAGTGCAGAAAGGCCCCATCAGCCCCACTGTCACTGAGTCCGCAGAGCAGCCCAGGGGAGGAGGCAGGCAGCAGAGAGCAGCATCATGACGACGTGCAGAGATGGACACTGAGGCATGAGCCACCATCTCTGCCCACCCTGCGTTAGGTCGTTCTGCCTGGCGCCCTGCTGGACCAGCCTGGCATCTTCCAGGCCAGGTGGCTGTGGGCCCCGAAGGGCTCTTAGCTGGGCAGTTAGGTGTTGGGAGAAAGGTTTCAGTGGAGCTGGGATGAGGGAGGTGGGCATGGTCACCAAGCTGCAGTTCCCCAAGAGTTATCCAAGGCGTTTCAAGGGAGGGAGGCAAGTGACTGGGGGAAAGGGCACTGTGACTTGAAGAAGTAAGGTCTTTAGTCTGTGGGTTTTGTTTTTTTTTTTTCAATTTCAAAAGTAATATAGCCAATGCAGAAAACTTGGAAAACAGAAAAATATGCACACACATTCTGGCACACTCACAAGTTCATGACACACATACACATGTTCACACACAAATCATCCCTTTCCAGAGATAAAGACTTTTAGCATTTAACCATCTAATACAATGTAATATATGTATATATTATATAGATACAATTATTAGGATTCCCAGGTGGTTCAGATGGTAAAGAATCTGCCTGCCATGCAGGAAACCTGGGTTCAATCCCTGTGTACAGAAGATCTCCTGGAGACGGGAATGGCAACCCGCTCCAGTATTTTTGCCTGGAGAATTCCATGGACAGAGAAGCCTGGCGGGCTGCAATCCATGCGGCTGCAGAAAGTCAGACGCGACTCAGCGACTAACACATGTATTATATGCACATTACATATATTATCATACATATTTTAGCATGGTTGGGATTATGTTGTACCTGCTATCTTGTACTGTGCTTCATTTTGCAATAGACTGTGCACATTTTCTTATATAAAATATATTCCCATGACAGGTTTTTCAATGAACTGCCTATATGCCGACATATAAATGAAGTATCATTCATTCAGATTAAACCCATAACCATTTATACTGCTTCCTAGTTTTTAAATGTGTCTATTTTTTTCATTATAAATTTATATATGTTTATTATGGAACTTTAATGATACTTAGAGGTACAGCAGGAGGGAAATAACCTCATAGAAAGTCAGTAACTATAACACTTTTGTGCTTTCCACACTGATTGTTTTACTATTTGTCTGATTTGATGGCTATGTAATTTTTACTTTGTTATAATGGTGTATAATATACAATATAGGGTCCTTTCAAATCAGGCTTATTTTTTAATATTTGTCATTTCTCACAGTATTGAGTTTATCCATTTGGGTTTTCATTTAACCATGCTTTGTAAAAAGATTCTTTTCCCTTCTCTGTTGACTCCTCACCACCTGAACTAGGTATATTCATCAAGTGTTGATGCAGCTGACCGTGGATTGAGGAATGGGGCTGGAAAATGCTAGTAGAAAGACATTTTTGCCTGTGAGGGCCACTCCGGAAACACATTTCAGTGTGTACAGGAATAGAGCTGGTGCTCCATTTATCCTAAAAATATGAATCACCCAGTTGCCCAAAAATGACTGTCTCTGTGTTGTTTACAGTAGTGAAAAATGAGAGACAGCCAGGCCCACCGACAGGAGGCAGGTGAAATAGATTATGGAGCATCCATTCCACGAATCCTGTGTGGTCAAAAGATATTACAGATCACTACTGAGACGGAGGCATGTCCTCCATGGTGTAAATGAGAACAGCATATTACAAAACAGGATGGACCATGTAAATGTGGGCATTTTGTGTGTGTGTGTGTGTGTGTTTTTCCAGTGGCTATAATGCTGTTTATTTTTTATGAGGATATGTAGTCAGATTAAGCACAGGTTAATACCACTTTGTTCTTTTCAAAGCAAAGCAAAAGCCCCGTAGACTTTTTATTTACTTTTTAATTGGACGAAGTGTCGGCACCTGTGTATCTCAAAGAATATTTAACTAAATACCAGCAAGTGCTGTCTCCGGGTAGCGTGGATTTGGGGGTGATTCTGTTTTATTTTTATTCTTTTTTGGATTTTTAATTCTTTAAATTCTTTTCCTTTTGGAGGGCATAGGTTACTAGTGTACTGGGGGAGGGGCAGCACAACAAAACAAAAGCCATTTTGATTCTGAAAAGAAGCGTATAGGGTGGGGAAGACGTGGGGGGCGGCACTCAGAGGGGGCCGCCGGCCGCCTGCCCTGCCCGTCACCCACTGCCCAGCGCGGCCCTGTGTGCTCGTGTGTTGCAGACTCCGACAGCCAGTGCAGCCCCACGCGGCAGAGCCTCAGCCTGTCGGAGGGCGAGGAGCAAATGGACCGGCTGCAGCAGGTGGAGCTGGTCAGGACCACGCCCATGTCCCACTGGAAGGCGGGAACCGTCCAGGCCTGGCTGGAGGTGGTCATGGCCATGCCCATGTACGTCAAGGCCTGCGCCGAGAACGTCAAGAGTGGGAAGGTAGGACCCCCGTGGGGATTCTCCCCTCACGCACACGCCCGCCTCCTCCCGCGCCACGCACACACCGGGGTTACAGGAGCTGGCTGAACCGGATTCACGCTCCAGAGACTCCAGTAAACCACTGTCTCTCCAACAAGGTTCATAGCTCTTCTGAGCCTCAGCTTCCTCATCTTTAAAGTGGGACTAATTTTCCCTTACCTGGCTGGAGGGAGGCAGGGCTGGACTTGAACACCTTCCAGTCCGTTCGGGGACGCCACCGCCTCCCGCGGCAGCAGCCCTCCGGCGAGGCGCCTGCAGAGCTCTTCCCCTGCTCTGCCCGGAGCGCCGGGAGGGATTCCCTGGGTACCCGCTCCCACGCCTCCTTCGGCGCTCAACCCCCACGCCCCGGGCGCAGGTGCTGCTGAGCCTGAGCGACGAAGACCTGGAGCTGGGCCTGGGCGTGTGTAGCTCGCTGCACCGGCGCAAGCTGCGGCTGGCCATCGAGGACTACCGCGACGCCGAGGCGGGCAGGAGGTGAGCCGGCGCCCGGGCCCCGGGGGCCCGAGCGATGGGCCGCCGGGGACACCCTGGCGGCGCTCTGGGCGGGCCCTCCCTGTAGAAAGATGGAGAACAAACTCTGCGGCTCCAAGAGCCCTAGGCTCGTCCCAGGGCGGGAGTCGGGGGTCTTCAGGCGCAACCCAGAACTCCTCTAACTCCGAGGGTAGGCCAGTCCTGGTGGACCTGCGAAATTTGGCCAAGATGTTTGTTCCGCCTACTCCCACCTCAAACCCCAGCTGTTACCATTCCAAGTAAGAGACAGCCTACAGGCTGGGAGGACGAAAAGAAATGGGCCTGATTTGGGGCCAGGTGCGAGCGGGTGTTTGAGGGCCCGGAGGGAAGGGGCGTCTATCAGCAAGCACACCTGGGAAGGGCTGACCATCCGCCCATCGGGTGTGTCCCCAGCGAGGCCGCCCTCCCGCCCCAGCTCCTGCCGGCCTCTCTCCTGACCTTTGTGAGCAGGACTAACTGGGGAGCCCCTCATTCACCAAGCAGCTCCGGGGAAAAGGAAAGGAGCCCCCTACCCAGTCCTCAGCGTGCAGAAGGGGAAGAAAACTAGCTGGTAAATCTGACACTTTCTGTGTTGCATAATTATCTCCTTCACTGGTTTCCCCATCATTTTTGTGCAGTTAATTAATCAAACCTGGTGGTGTGTGCTATTATTTGCAGAAGCAGCTTTGTGGATTAAAAATAAGAAGGGGCTGGGGGTAGGAACGCAGGCTGGTTTAGAAGCTGGAAAAGCAAATTGCTGGGTGTCCTAGGGAATGATTCCGAGGTGGCAGGGAAAAGAGATGAGACGGGATCTGAAACTCAGGCAGTAATTCCCAGGAAAGCCAAGTAACAAGGTCATGGCCCTTATCAGAAGGTCTGGACCTTCCTAAACCACATGGTGGGGCAGAGGTGGAGGAGTGGGGCGATTGCGGGGCGGGGAGGAGGGAAGGGCAGGGCAGAGCAGAGCTTGCGGTTCCGCTGAGCTTCCCCTCCTGAGTGTCCCACAAGCACCTCACATCCACCACAGACCCTTACCCAGTGTCTGCCCCGAGACACTGACCACTTACCACTCTGGGTCACCCAAGCTGGAAACCCCACCCCTACCCCACCCCCTTCCATTCCCAATACAGTCACTACTACTTGAGCAGGGTGGTGCTTCCTGCCTCACCTCTCAAAATTCAGAATCGCTGCCCAGGTGCCCCCCAAATCCAGCTGACCCCTGAGAACCTCCGAGAGCCAGAAAAGGGTTGGAGTCAACTCATCAGCCAGATGTGAATAGATTTTAAACATTTCTAAGAGAGAGTTGGACTGTGAAGAAGGCTGATCGCCGAAGAATTGATGCTTTTGAACTGTGGTGTTGGAGAAGACTCTTGAGAGTCCCTTGGACTGCAAGGAGATCAACCCTGGGATTTCTTTGGAAGGAATGATGCTAAAGCTGAAACTCCAGTACTTTGGCCACCTCATGCGAAGAGTTGACTCATTGGAAAAGACTCTGATGCTGGGAGGGACTGAGGGCAGGAGGAGAAGGGGACGACCGAGGATGAGATGGCTGGATGGCATTACTGACTCGATGGATGTGAGTCTGAGTGAACTCCGGGAGATGGTGATGAACAGGGAGGCCTGGTGTGCTGCGATTCATGGGGTCGCAAAGAGTCGGACACGACTGAGCGACTGAACTGAAGAGCCCCAAGTGGAGAAGGCAATGGTACCCCACTCCAGTACTCTTGCCTGAAAAATCCCATGGACGGAGGAGCCTGGTAGGCTGCAGTCCATAAGGTCGCTAAGAGTCGGACACGACTGAGCGACTTCACTTTCACGCATTGGAGAAGGAAATGGCAACCCACTCCAGTGTTCTTGCCTGGAGAATCCCAAGGATGGCAGAGCCTAGTGGGCTGCCGTGTATGGGGTCACAGAGTCGGACCCGACTGAAGCGACTTAGCAGCAGCAGCAGCAAGAGCCCTAAGCAGGACTGTTTCCCAAAACCAGGGCTTAGGCACTGGACACCCAGGGCCTCTGGAGCAGGGAGGAGCCTTCATTTAATGGCTCTGTTCTCTGCAGAATCCTGGCCTGTCTCTAACTTGCCCTGTGACCTTGTGCTCTGTGGAACTTGGTTTCTCCACCTGTGAAGTGAAGGGGGTTAGATCAGGACCGTGGCTCTTTAACCTTGAGCAGTCATGGCCTATTCGAGAATCTAATGAAAACTTCTGAAACTTGCCCCAGAAGAAATACAGAGACTTCACAACTTTGCATTCTGGGACTCTCTAACCCATCCATGGAACTTTGAGGTGTCTGAACTCTAGGGTAAGGACCTCAGTGAGGTCATCTTTGAGAAGACATCCTATGTGACTCTAGGCATGACATTACTCTCTCTGGGCCTGGTTCCCCTTATCTCTAAAATTTATTGTTGTTGTTTAGCTGCTAAGTTGTGACCAACTCTTTGCACCCGCATGGACTGTAGCCTGCCAGGCTCCTCTGTCCATGAGATTTCCCTGGTAAGAATATTGGAGTGGGTTGCCATTTCCTTCTCAAGGGGACTTTTCCAACCCAGGGATCGAACCTAGGTCTCCTGCATTGGCAGGCGGATTCTTTACCACTTAGCCACCAGGGAAGACCCTATCTCTGAAACACTAATGACAAAAATCCCCCAACCCCTGCCAACCTATTACTCATCGCTTTATGGACATTATTTTATTTGACCACCACGACATCAAGACAGGATAGAGATGCTTAGCCCCCTTTTAAAGATGGAGAAAATGAGACCAGAGAAATAATGGGTACAAAGTCATACTACAGAAGATTCAACTTCAAAGTAAATTTCCTTTCCACTCTCCCAAGGCACCTTTGTGTTAAAAACATCAGTGATGTATTAATAGCTCCTGCCACTATTCTTTGGAGAAGGAAATGGCAACCCACTCCAGTATTCTTGCTTGGAGAATCCCAGGGACAGAGGAGCTTGGTGAGCCGCCATCTGTGGGGTTGCACAGAGTAGAACACAATTGAAGCGACTGAGCAGCAGCAGCAGCAGCCACTATTCTTTCTGGAACACTGAATTCATCCTAGACCCCATGCTAAAGTCTTTACCCTCTCTTACCTCTTTTAGTCCTGGAGGCAAGCAGGAGTAGCCCCATTTTATAGAGGAGGAAATTGGGGTGCAATGTCTCAGGGTCTGGTCTGCAATGTCTCAAGATCTAAGGGTGATGGAGCCAGAAAGGCCTCATATTTTTTATGCTGAATAATGACTCAGATGACTTCGAAATTCTGTGCCCAAACTCACATTTCAAGATCTGACCTGTTTCCTGTTTGGGGAGCATCAGTGTCAAATTTTATAAAACGTTTGAATTACTTTTAAAGTCCTCCTGTTTTATTCACCTTCGGTACTTACAGTAGCTCATACCAACAGCTGGGCAAGTGTTGCCAAACCGAGGCCCCATGGGGACAACTTTAATGAAAAGAGAACTGTTTGGAAGGGCAGGCGTGCATTAATTATCAGCATGCAGCCTGATATTGCTGATTATAAATGGACCTCTCAAATAGGTTAAGCAAGGTGCCTCCTCCCATCCTGCGCCCCACATCCCAATGCACCACTGATGTGCCGAGCAGACCCTTCCTTCAGAGGGAAAAGAAGTCTTCTAGTCCCTATCAAAGCCCCAACAGCATATAATTCAGCCCCTTCCCTGGGGAAGAAACCAACAACAGCTGGGCCTGGCAAGAGTCCCTCTAAAGGGATGAGGCTGCAGCGGGTCACTCAAGCACCTTCCCATCTTCAAAGGGAGCTTGTTTGGGCCAGAAGATTCCAGCTTGGGAGCTAGGTTTCAGGGAGCCTCCTGGAAGACTGGAACTGGTGCCCCCCCCGACCTCGCCTGGCCTTGCTGTCTTCCTTGCGTGCATGCTTACGTGCATGCTGCCGCTTCAGTCATATCTGACTCTCTGCGACCCTATGGACTCTAGCCCACCAGGCTCCTCTGTCTATGGGATTTTCCAGGCAAGAATACTGGAGTGGATTGCGGTGCCCTCCTCCAGGGGATCTTCCCAACCCAGGAATCGAACCTGCATCTCTTATGTCTAACCTGTGTTGGCAGGTGGCTTTATCACTAGTGTCACCTGGGAAGCCCACTGGACTCTACATCAGAAGCTCCAGGGCATTAGCCAGGTGGAGAGCCACATGCACCACCCCCAGCCCTGCCCTCCAGAAATTGATGGTCCGGTGGGCCGCTGGCCTGCTGAGCAGCAACTACCCAGCATGACAGTGCAAGGGCTCCACAGAGACTCTGGGCACCAGGAAGGGTCCTGACCTAGCATAGGGGTCCTGAGGCTTTAGGCAGAACCACATCTCAGCAGAGTCTCACAGGAGTTAAGCAGGGGAAGAGGGTGGGATGAGAGGCCTGGAGGTGGGGAGGTCCTGGCTCTTTGGGGGCAGATTCAGAGGTTCTAGGAGGCTGAGGGGCAAGAGGAGGGGAGCAAAGCCGGGAGCCCACCTTCCTGCTCTCTGTCCGTCTTCCGATGAAGTGTCTGCTACTATGCGTGCAGCATCAGTCTGACTCAGCCTAGAGAACACAGTCCCTGTGCCCAGATAAGTCATTTGTGAAGTTCCACGTGTGATGGAACTCTGAAGGGAATTCTTAAAGAGGCAGAGTGAACAGGTCAGGGAGCAAGCTCAGACAGCACACAGCCAGCCTCTGCAACATGGGAGCTGACGCCTAGGAGGGGAGGAGAGAGCCCAGGCGGGGCTGGAAGAAAATGGTGCCTGGGAGGCAGAGACCCCACCATCTGAGGACGAGCACAGTGCATCCCAGAAGTGCTCCCAGCTCCAGCCCGGTGGGAGGGCGAGCCTGCACCCTGTGAGATCACCCCGAGGACTTCTGATTTTATCTCTGCTAAGGGGCGCCATGGGAGAGTTTCTTTGTTTTATTTAAATCTATTGTTCTTTTTTCCTCTTTTATGGACTTTTTATTTTTTGACCACTTTTGTGTGTGGGGGGGGGGTGAGTGTGGGTGTGGGTGTGAGTGGGATAGGGATCTTATAAGGTTCACTGACCAGGGGTTGAGCCTGTGCTTCGGTGGAAGCATGGAGTCCTCACCACTGGACCACCAGGGAATTCTGTTACTGACTTTTCATTAATTGAGTGTTGAACTATACTTCTTTTAATTATTGCTCTATAGTTTACAATATACACACTTCACTTAACACTATCTTCAAATAATATTATCCAACTTTGTGTGTAGTATAACATGCTTTTTTCCTTCTGCCATTGTGCTATCATTCACACACACATACATATGTGCCATAATACATTATTATTATTATTTTGTTGAACTGACCATTATCTTTGAAGATTAGCAAATAAGGGAAATATTTACCAAGATAATTTACCATTTCCAATCTGGGTTCAGTCCCTTGGTTGGGAAGATCCCCTGGAGAAGGGAAAGGCTACCTGCTCCAGTATTCCGGCCTGGAGAATTCCATGGACTGTATAGTCCATGGGGTCGCAAACAGTCGGACACAACTGAGGGGCTTTCACTTACTCAGCGGTGTTACGTACATTCACATTGTTGTGCAGCCATCACCACCATCCATTCCAATGGATGAAAATGGTGCCATCGTAATGAGTATGAAGTGGTATTTTATCATAGTTTCAGTTTGCATTTCCCCAATGATTAGTGAAGGGCTTCCTAGGTGGCGTAGGGGTGAAGAATACAACCTGAGGTAACTTGGGTTCAGTCCCTTGGTCAGGATTATCCCCTGGAGTAGGAAATGACAACCCTCTCAAATATTCTTACCTGGAAAATTCCATGGACGGGGAGCCTGGCAGGCTACAGTCCAAGGGGTCGCAAAGAGTAGGACACAACTGAGCACGTACGCACACACACACACACGATTAGTGATACTGAGCGTGTTTCCATGAGCCTGTGGGGGATCTTTATATCTTCTTTGCAGAAATGTCTCTTCGAGTCCTTTACCCATTTCTGAATCAGGGTGTTTGGTATTTTTGTTGAGTTCTATCGTTCAGTCACTCAGTCATGTCCAACTCTTTGCAAATCCATCGACTACAGCACTCCAGACTTCCCTGTCCTTCACCATCTCCCGGAGTTAGCCAAACTCATGTCTGGAGAAAGCAATGGCACCTCACTCCAGTACTCTTGCCTAGAAAACCCCATGAATGGAGGAGCCTGGTGGGCTGCAGTCCATGGGGTCACTAAGAGTCGGACACGACTGAGCGACTTCCCTTTCACTTTTCACTTTCAGGCACTGGAGAAGGAAACGGCAACCTACTCCAGTGTTCGAGCCTGAAGAATCCCAGGGACGGGGGAGCCTGATGGGCTGCCGTCTGTAGGGTCACACAGAGTTGGACACAACTGACACGACTTAGCAGCAGCAGCAGCATGTCCATTGAGTCAGTGATGCCATCCAGCCATCTCATCCTCTGTGCTTCTCCTCCTGCTTTCAAGCTTTCCCAGCATCAGGGTCTTTTCCAATGAATCAGCCCTTCGCATCAGGTGGCCAAAGTATTGGAGTATTGTTGAGGTTTAGGACTTCTCTTTATTCTTTTGTGTAGGCCAAATTTCCATGTGGTTATTATTAATATTTTCTTTCCTCCTGAAGAAATGCCTTTTACATTTCTTGTAGTTCATTCCTCTGATGATGAATTCTTTGAATTTCGCTTGCTTAAAAAAGCCTTTGTTTCTTCCCTCATTTCTAAAGACTTTATTTTTTAGAGCAGTTTTAGTTTCACAGCAAAACAGAGGGAAAGTTGGAGATTTCGCGTAAACCTCTTGCCCTCACACATGCATGGCCTCCCCCGTTCTCATCATCCTCCACCAGATGGACCATTTGTTTCAGCGGAACCGACACTGACACACCATTGTTACCCAAAGTCCGTAGTTTACATTAGGGTTCACTGTCGGTGCTGTGTATTCTGTGGATTTGGACAAACATGTAGTAGAGTGCGTCCATCATTACCATACAACACTGAATAGTTTCACCTCCCTAAAAATCCTCTGTGCTCCACCTATTCATCCCTCCCTCTCCCTCACACCCTGGAAACCACTGATCTTTTTGCTGTCTCCATAGTTTTGCCTCTTCCAGAATGTCATACTGTTGGAATCATACAGTATGTAGCCTTTTCAGGTTGGCTTCTTTCACTTAGTAATATGCATTAAAGGTTCCTCTGAGAGAGGGTTTTGAGTAGAGGGGTGACATGATCTGATGGATATATTTTAAAGGCCATCTGGCACCCACAGGGGAAATGGATTAGAAGGAGCAAAGGGGTGGGGTGGGGGCAGTCAGGAGCCAGTTGCAGAAATCTATGCCAGAGGTGGCCATGACTTGACCCCAGAAAAGGAGGCAAGGGGACAGACACACTGACCAGAGTGGTTGATAGATGGACAGGGTGGGGGAGGGGAGAGGCAGGGCAAGTGGGAGCCTGGACCTGGGAGACAGGACGGGCATTTCATCTGGAGCTTGTTAAGTTTGAGATGCCTGTGACAGCCAGGGGATGTCAAGAGGGCAGCCCATTAGGATCTCAGGCTCAGAAGAGGGAGGAGAGTTATGAATTGGGAGTGTCTGTTAACAGATGTGATCCGGAGCCCTAGAAATGGATGTCAGCCAGAGACTGGAGAGTGGGGGGGTGGAGAAAGGAGGGAAGATGTGCCCATTACAAGGCAGCATCTACCCAGATACAGAGCTCAATACACATTCTGGGAAGGAAGGAAGCAAGGAGCCGTGGAGGACAGCAGCAGGAGCAGCGGCATGATCCGCTAGCTCCACCCTGGGGAAGAGACTGCGGGGGCTCTAGAGGCATGGAGACCAGTGAGAGGACGAAGTTCAGGGGCGAAATGATGGTGCCTAGAGCGACCAGAGGAGAGGAGAAAGGAGAAAGCTGAGCCAGAGCGGGTGGAAAAGCCCACCTGCTCTCCAGCTTGGCCAGCAGGGTGCTCTCCTCACAGTCTCCACTCCACCTCCCTGTGGGGAGCGGGCTTGGGGCACTCCTTCTGCCAGCTGTGGGGGGCAGTGCCACTCTGTAGGCCCTGTCATTTCCATTTCACATCCAGATCCCTTCATGGTCCCCCAAGGCTCCTACTTAGGCAATGCAGTTCACTGCCTGGCACTCGGTTCAGTTCAGTCGCTCAGCTGTGTCTGACTCTTTGCGACCCCATGGACTGCAGCATGCCAGGCTTCCCTGTCTATCACCAGTTCCCAGAGCTTACTCAAATTCATGTCCATCGAGTCAGTGATGCCATCCAACCATCTCATCCTCTGTTATCCCCTCCTCCTCCTGCCTTCAATCTTTCCCAGCATCAGGGTCTTTTCCAATGAGTCAGTTCTTCTAATCAGGTGGCCAAAGTATTGGAGTTTTATCATCAGTCCTTCCAATGAATATTCAGAACTGATTTCCTTTAGGATTGACTGCTTGGATCTCCTTGCAGTCCAAGGGACCCTCAAGAGTTATCTCCAACACCATTGCTCAAAAGCATCAATTCTTTGGTGCTCAGCTTTCTTCACAGTCCAACTCTCACATCCATACATGACCACTGGAAAAACAATAGCCTTGACTATACACACCTTTGTTGGCAAAGTAATGTCTCTGCTTTTTAATATGCTGTCTAGGTTGGTCATAGCTTTTCTTCCAAGGAGCAAGTGTCACTTAATTTCATGGCTGCAGTCACCGTCTGTGGTGATTTTGGAGCCCCCCAAAATAAAGTCTGTCACTGTTTCCATTGTTTCTCCATCTACTTGCCATGAAGTGATGGGACCGGATGCCATAATCTTATTTTTCTGAATGTTGAGCTTTAAGCCAGCTTTTTCACTCTCCTCTTTTACTTTCATCAAGAGGCTCTTTAGTTCTTCACTTTCTGCCATAAGGGTGGTGTCATCTGCATATCTGAGGTTATTGATATTTTTCTCAGCAATCTTGATTCCAGCTTGTGCTTCTCCAGCCCGGCATTTCGCATGATGTACTCTGTGTAGAAGTTAAATAAGCAGGATGACAATATACAGCCTTGACGTACTCCTTTTCCTATTTGGAACAAGTCTGTTGTTCCATGTCCAGGTCTAACCGTTGCTTCTTGACCTGCATACAGAGATTTCTCAGGAGGCAGGTCAGGTGGTCTGGTATTCCTGTCTCTTTAAGAATTTTCCAGAGTTTTTGTGATCCACACAGTCAAAGGCTTTGGCACAGTCAATAAAGCAGAAATAGATGCTTTTCTGGAACTCTCTTGCTTTTTTGATGATCCAGCAATGTTGGCAATTTGATCTCTGGTTCCTCTGCCTTTTCTAAATCCAGCTTGAAATCTGGAAGCTCACGGTTCAGGTACTGTTGAAGCCTGGCATTACCTCAGTTCATTTTGTAAAGTCCTTCCTCAGGTGGGAGGCACTGTCCTCATTCCTTCTTCGAGGCTGCCACCCTGTGGTGAACAGGGGAATAACAGCTGAGGAGACCATCCTGTCCATTCGGGAAGTATTTCTTGTGCACCTACTACACACGCACACATTCGGCACTGGGCAAAGTTCAGCGTGGGATACAGAAAATCTAAGATACGGTGGTGAGGAGAGGAGTTGGAATAAGCAAAACTTAGGGTTTAAATCTGATTCCAACACGTGCCACTCTGTGACTCTGGGCGAAGTCCAAGGAGAGACTGGCCCCAGACAAGGTTCCACGGGCCTCCGGGATTCTGCAGCGGCCTCCGGGATGGGGGTGGGGCGGGGCGGGGGTTGGGAGGTACCCGGTCCCCAGAGGTGCTGCTTACTGCTGCGTTCATTCCTGCGGCTCTGTCACTGTCCCTTCCCATTCTCCGTGTGTCTGAATGTGGTCTTTCCTCTTCCTGTACCCTCTGTCTGTTGATTCTTTGTTATTCTTCGGGGCTCGTGCCCTGCGTCTTTCTCCCCCTCTGTCTCTGCCTCCCCTGTTTGTCTCTCCCCTCTGTGTCTCTCTCCTGTCTCCGTCCCTCTCTCCCCATGTCTCTCCCTGTCTCCTCCTCTCTCTCCCCTGCGTCTGCCTCTCCCTTGCTGCCCTATCTTTCTCTGTCTCTCCATCACTGTTCCTATCTATCTCTGTGACTTTCTTGGTCCCCCTCACCCCGTTATTTTGCTTCTCTCTCTGGTCATCTCTGCCCCATTTCTCCCTGTCTCTCTGTTTCTGCCACCTTTCCCCACCCATCCCTCTCTCCGGCTGTGTCTCTCCTCACCAGCCTGTCCAAAGCCGCTGACCTGGACCATCACTGGGTGGCCAAGGCCTGGCTCAACGACATCGGCCTGTCCCAGTACTCCCAGGCCTTCCAAAACCACCTGGTTGACGGGCGGATGCTGAACTCCCTGATGAAGCGGGACCTGGAGAAGCACCTGAATGTGTCCAAGAAGTTCCACCAGGTCAGCATCCTGCTGGGGATCGAGCTGCTGTACCAAGTGAACTTCAGCAGGGAGGTGAGAACCAGGGGGCAGGGCACCTTCTGCAGCCCTGCTTTCCCTTCTGGAATCCACTGTCTGTCCATCCAACCATCTGCCCATCCACACATCTCTGCATCCATCCACTCTCTGCCCATCCACATATCTCTCCATCCATGCATCTCTCCATCCATCCATCCATCCACCTTTCCATCAATCCATGCATCCATCCCTTTCTTTCCCCCTCCCTCCTTTCAACAACTGCTTATTAGGGATGGACCAGACCCTGTGCTCAATTCAGGGGAAAAGGGAAACACTCATTCTCCAGGAACTCACTGCATATTAGGGGCAACCACGAAGAAGCTTGTGGCCACAACATCATGGAAGGTTGTCCCAGTGAGGGAAGCCCAGGGTTTTATGAAAATCCAGAGGAAAAGCTTTTAGAGGGACAAGAGAAGCCTTTCCAGTGATAGTGACAGCTAAACTGAGACCTGAAGGGAGGAATTCCGGGTATCAGTCAATAGAAGGTATGAGGGGAAAAGCAATCTAGCAAGGGAATAGCATAGACTAAGACCCAGAAGATAGATCTATGGCAGCAGAACTGAGAGTCCTGTGTGCTTCTGTGCTGGGTTTGAGGTGGAGGAGTGAATAGGGATGCTGACAGGTAACCAGGGAGCTGGGGGGCACATTGTAGAGTTTAGACTCTGAGTGCCCCTTGTTCTGATCGCTGCCAAGCCAGAGAGCACAGGGTGTCTGCTTCAGCTTCCCCCAAACCTAGTTCATCTCCCCAGCTACTCCTCCTCGGGAGGGGCCTGGGCTGCCGGGGTGGAGTGCAAAGGGCTTACTCTTCTCAGAGCACTGTCAGAGCACAAATAGTTCAGGGTCAGGGGGAGAGGGACAGAAGAGGGAGCTTTGTGGCCTTCTCAAACACCCAACCCAGAGCCCTGGGCACAGGAAGTGACGAGGACACCAGCCCTGGCCCCCTGTGAGCCCCAGTCGGGTACAGGAGGTGATGTGTGGGAAGAACGTGACGGTGAAGTGTGGAAATAGGCAGCCTCATTTGGGGCATCCCTCAAGAGACATGCACGGAGCCTCTGCTCAGGTCAGGCGAGCAGGGGTGGGCTATACAAACTAGGCAGGTGGGGGCTGGGCTACACAAACCGGGCAGCTGCCGTGGGCCCCGCCTGGCCCCACACTCTGCATGCAGGTGGCTCTGCCTCTAGGCTCATCCGTCCCTGGGAGCGGGCTTCTCCCCATTTCCCAGAAGGAAAGGACTGACATGGCTAGAGCAGCCGTGGGTGAGCTGGCCAGGACCCCTCACCTCAGCATGCCGAGGTCCCTGCCAGCACCACAGACCCTCACTCCCTGTGTGATCTCGGCATGCCCCCTTGGACCCCCAGCTGACCCACTCTCCCTCCCCACAGGCTCTCCAGGAGCGCCGGGCCCGCTGCGAGACACAGAACATAGACCCCGTGGTCTGGACCAACCAGCGGGTGCTCAAATGGGTGCGAGACATTGACTTGAAGGTGAGGGGTGATGGCGGGCGTGGCGGGTGGTGACTCTTGGGCATATGCAAATCCCATGCCAGTCTGTGTGCAAATTCAGTATCCATCTTTGTGTGGGCTGGGCATCATTTCCCAGGCTGGCAAGAACAGCCTGCCTCCTGTCACTCAAAAGGCCAGAACTACTTCCCCTGCCCACCCCTTCCCATCCCAAAGTGAGGGTGCGGATGCTGAGCCATCCTCGCTCTCTGAAGTCAGTGGGGGGTTGGATCCACAGCCATCTTCTCCCTCAACAAGCATTGATGGGCCGCCTGCCTAGGTATGGAGTCTATCAGTGACAAAATAGCCCAGCCGCTATTCTGAAGGCCCGAAAAAGAGGGAGGCCGGGGTCCCCTCTCGGGATTAAACACACTAGTCCCCGGGGGGCGGGGTCAGGCCCTCGCTCTTGAGGACACGTTCCCCCTGGGGTACCCCCACCCTCGGGCCAGCAGGGCGGCCCCCCAGGCTCACCAGCGCCGTGCCTTGCCCTCAGGAGTACGCAGACAACCTGACCAACAGTGGCGTCCACGGCGCCGTGCTGGTGCTGGAACCCACGTTCAACGCCGAGGCCATGGCCACCGCCCTGGGCATCCCGAGCGGGAAGCACATCCTCCGGAGGCACCTGGCGGAGGAGATGAGCGCCATCTTCCCCCCGGCCAAGTGAGTGGTAGCTGCCGGCAGCAGCTTCCGGCTTTGGAAGCAGGTGGTTCTGACTTCCGCTTGGTCCCGGCCGCGCCCTTCCTGGGTCCCACTTGTTCCTTTGCGACACAGCGTTCTCCTTTTACGGATCCAGGCTCAGAGAAGTGAATGCTTTCGCCTCAATGTCATAGACTAGAAAGAGGTAAAGGAGGAGTCAATCAGCTTTTGAATAAAGTGTGTGGTGCTTCCCAGGTGGCTCTCGGGGTGAAGAATCTGCCTGCCAGTGCAGGAGAGGCAAGAGACCCAGGGATGGATCCCTGGGTAGGAAATGGCAAGCCACTCCAGTGGAATATTCTTGCCTGGAGAATTTCATGGACAGAGAAACCTGGTGGGCTACAGTCCATGGGGTTGCAGAGTCAGACACAACTGATTGCTCACACGTACACACACACGCACACAAACTGGGCATTTACAGAAGGGAGAAAGGTCGGCATGTATGAGGAAGGCCATGTGAGTGTAGGGTTTGAGCTGCGGAGGATTTGCACTGGCCTAAGAGGTTTACATGGTCATTTCAGGTAGACTGACATGGAGACAGTGGTTTGGAGACAGGGGTGGGCGTGTTAGTAGTGTTTACCATCCAGGTGAGCAGACCATGTCAGCCCTTCTACCCCAGTCTCTTCATCTGAAAAGCGATCAAGGAATAAACACCTGAGCAGATAAACTAGGCCCCTCCTGGTGGTCTCTCTCCTTATGATGATGTGCTTAGGGTTAGATGCCTGTTCATTGAGCACATGCCATGTGCACTGTTCCAGCCTCATAACAGTACTAAGCAGTTTCACGGGCTCTCTTTTATAGATGGAGAAACTTGTCTAAAGGGCCCAAGGTACTTTCCTAAGGTCAAACAACTAGTAAGTGGCAGAGCCCAGATTTGTCCTTTATTCTATTAATATGGTATATCATGTTGATTGATGTTCAGACATAGAATCAACCTTGCATTCCAAGGATAAATCCCAATTGGTCATGGTGGTCATGGTGTATAATCTTTTTATATGTTGCTGGGTTAGGTTTGCTAGTAGTTTGAGGAAGAATTTTGTATTCATATTTACAAGGGACATCGATCTGTAATTTCCTTGTGATATTTTGTCCAGTTTTGCCTCATAGAATGAGTTGGAAAGCTTTCCCTCCTCCTCTGAGTTTTGGAAGAGTTTATAATGTATTGGTGTTCATTGTTCTTTAAACATTTGGTAAAACACTCTGGTTCCTCTGCCTTTTCTAAATCCAGCTTGAAATCTGGAAGCTCACGGTTCAGGTACTGTTGAAGCCTGGCATTACCTCAGTTCATTTTGTAAAGTCCTTCCTCAGGTGGGAGGCACTGTCCTCATTCCTTCTTCGAGGCTGCCACCCTGTGGTGAACAGGGGAATAACAGCTGAGGAGACCATCCTGTCCATTCGGGAAGTATTTCTTGTGCACCTACTACACACGCACACATTCGGCACTGGGCAAAGTTCAGCGTGGGATACAGAAAATCTAAGATACGGTGGTGAGGAGAGGAGTTGGAATAAGCAAAACTTAGGGTTTAAATCTGATTCCAACACGTGCCACTCTGTGACTCTGGGCGAAGTCCAAGGAGAGACTGGCCCCAGACAAGGTTCCACGGGCCTCCGGGATTCTGCAGCGGCCTCCGGGATGGGGGTGGGGCGGGGCGGGGGTTGGGAGGTACCCGGTCCCCAGAGGTGCTGCTTACTGCTGCGTTCATTCCTGCGGCTCTGTCACTGTCCCTTCCCATTCTCCGTGTGTCTGAATGTGGTCTTTCCTCTTCCTGTACCCTCTGTCTGTTGATTCTTTGTTATTCTTCGGGGCTCGTGCCCTGCGTCTTTCTCCCCCTCTGTCTCTGCCTCCCCTGTTTGTCTCTCCCCTCTGTGTCTCTCTCCTGTCTCCGTCCCTCTCTCCCCATGTCTCTCCCTGTCTCCTCCTCTCTCTCCCCTGCGTCTGCCTCTCCCTTGCTGCCCTATCTTTCTCTGTCTCTCCATCACTGTTCCTATCTATCTCTGTGACTTTCTTGGTCCCCCTCACCCCGTTATTTTGCTTCTCTCTCTGGTCATCTCTGCCCCATTTCTCCCTGTCTCTCTGTTTCTGCCACCTTTCCCCACCCATCCCTCTCTCCGGCTGTGTCTCTCCTCACCAGCCTGTCCAAAGCCGCTGACCTGGACCATCACTGGGTGGCCAAGGCCTGGCTCAACGACATCGGCCTGTCCCAGTACTCCCAGGCCTTCCAAAACCACCTGGTTGACGGGCGGATGCTGAACTCCCTGATGAAGCGGGACCTGGAGAAGCACCTGAATGTGTCCAAGAAGTTCCACCAGGTCAGCATCCTGCTGGGGATCGAGCTGCTGTACCAAGTGAACTTCAGCAGGGAGGTGAGAACCAGGGGGCAGGGCACCTTCTGCAGCCCTGCTTTCCCTTCTGGAATCCACTGTCTGTCCATCCAACCATCTGCCCATCCACACATCTCTGCATCCATCCACTCTCTGCCCATCCACATATCTCTCCATCCATGCATCTCTCCATCCATCCATCCATCCACCTTTCCATCAATCCATGCATCCATCCCTTTCTTTCCCCCTCCCTCCTTTCAACAACTGCTTATTAGGGATGGACCAGACCCTGTGCTCAATTCAGGGGAAAAGGGAAACACTCATTCTCCAGGAACTCACTGCATATTAGGGGCAACCACGAAGAAGCTTGTGGCCACAACATCATGGAAGGTTGTCCCAGTGAGGGAAGCCCAGGGTTTTATGAAAATCCAGAGGAAAAGCTTTTAGAGGGACAAGAGAAGCCTTTCCAGTGATAGTGACAGCTAAACTGAGACCTGAAGGGAGGAATTCCGGGTATCAGTCAATAGAAGGTATGAGGGGAAAAGCAATCTAGCAAGGGAATAGCATAGACTAAGACCCAGAAGATAGATCTATGGCAGCAGAACTGAGAGTCCTGTGTGCTTCTGTGCTGGGTTTGAGGTGGAGGAGTGAATAGGGATGCTGACAGGTAACCAGGGAGCTGGGGGGCACATTGTAGAGTTTAGACTCTGCGTGCCCCTTGTTCTGATCGCTGCCAAGCCAGAGAGCACAGGGTGTCTGCTTCAGCTTCCCCCAAACCTAGTTCATCTCCCCAGCTACTCCTCCTCAGGAGGGGCCTGGGCTGCCGGGGCGGAGTGCAAAGGGCTTACTCTTCTCAGAGCACTGTCAGAGCACAAATAGTTCAGGGTCAGGGGGAGAGGGACAGAAGAGGGAGCTTTGTGGCCTTCTCAAACACCCAACCCAGAGCCCTGGGCACAGGAAGTGACGAGGACACCAGCCCTGGCCCCCTGTGAGCCCCAGTCGGGTACAGGAGGTGATGTGTGGGAAGAACGTGACGGTGAAGTGTGGAAATAGGCAGCCTCATTTGGGGCATCCCTCAAGAGACATGCACGGAGCCTCTGCTCAGGTCAGGCGAGCAGGGGTGGGCTATACAAACTAGGCAGGTGGGGGCTGGGCTACACAAACCGGGCAGCTGCCGTGGGCCCCGCCTGGCCCCACACTCTGCATGCAGGTGGCTCTGCCTCTAGGCTCATCCGTCCCTGGGAGCGGGCTTCTCCCCATTTCCCAGAAGGAAAGGACTGACATGGCTAGAGCAGCCGTGGGTGAGCTGGCCAGGACCCCTCACCTCAGCATGCCGAGGTCCCTGCCAGCACCACAGACCCTCACTCCCTGTGTGATCTCGGCATGCCCCCTTGGACCCCCAGCTGACCCACTCTCCCTCCCCACAGGCTCTCCAGGAGCGCCGGGCCCGCTGCGAGACACAGAACATAGACCCCGTGGTCTGGACCAACCAGCGGGTGCTCAAATGGGTGCGAGACATTGACTTGAAGGTGAGGGGTGATGGCGGGCGTGGCGGGTGGTGACTCTTGGGCATATGCAAATCCCATGCCAGTCTGTGTGCAAATTCAGTATCCATCTTTGTGTGGGCTGGGCATCATTTCCCAGGCTGGCAAGAACAGCCTGCCTCCTGTCACTCAAAAGGCCAGAACTACTTCCCCTGCCCACCCCTTCCCATCCCAAAGTGAGGGTGCGGATGCTGAGCCATCCTCGCTCTCTGAAGTCAGTGGGGGGTTGGATCCACAGCCATCTTCTCCCTCAACAAGCATTGATGGGCCGCCTGCCTAGGTATGGAGTCTATCAGTGACAAAATAGCCCAGCCGCTATTCTGAAGGCCCGAAAAAGAGGGAGGCCGGGGTCCCCTCTCGGGATTAAACACACTAGTCCCCGGGGGGCGGGGTCAGGCCCTCGCTCTTGAGGACACGTTCCCCCTGGGGTACCCCCACCCTCGGGCCAGCAGGGCGGCCCCCCAGGCTCACCAGCGCCGTGCCTTGCCCTCAGGAGTACGCAGACAACCTGACCAACAGTGGCGTCCACGGCGCCGTGCTGGTGCTGGAACCCACGTTCAACGCCGAGGCCATGGCCACCGCCCTGGGCATCCCGAGCGGGAAGCACATCCTCCGGAGGCACCTGGCGGAGGAGATGAGCGCCATCTTCCCCCCGGCCAAGTGAGTGGTAGCTGCCGGCAGCAGCTTCCGGCTTTGGAAGCAGGTGGTTCTGACTTCCGCTTGGTCCCGGCCGCGCCCTTCCTGGGTCCCACTTGTTCCTTTGCGACACAGCGTTCTCCTTTTACGGATCCAGGCTCAGAGAAGTGAATGCTTTCGCCTCAATGTCATAGACTAGAAAGAGGTAAAGGAGGAGTCAATCAGCTTTTGAATAAAGTGTGTGGTGCTTCCCAGGTGGCTCTCGGGGTGAAGAATCTGCCTGCCAGTGCAGGAGAGGCAAGAGACCCAGGGATGGATCCCTGGGTAGGAAATGGCAAGCCACTCCAGTGGAATATTCTTGCCTGGAGAATTTCATGGACAGAGAAACCTGGTGGGCTACAGTCCATGGGGTTGCAGAGTCAGACACAACTGATTGCTCACACGTACACACACACGCACACAAACTGGGCATTTACAGAAGGGAGAAAGGTCGGCATGTATGAGGAAGGCCATGTGAGTGTAGGGTTTGAGCTGCGGAGGATTTGCACTGGCCTAAGAGGTTTACATGGTCATTTCAGGTAGACTGACATGGAGACAGTGGTTTGGAGACAGGGGTGGGCGTGTTAGTAGTGTTTACCATCCAGGTGAGCAGACCATGTCAGCCCTTCTACCCCAGTCTCTTCATCTGAAAAGCGATCAAGGAATAAACACCTGAGCAGATAAACTAGGCCCCTCCTGGTGGTCTCTCTCCTTATGATGATGTGCTTAGGGTTAGATGCCTGTTCATTGAGCACATGCCATGTGCACTGTTCCAGCCTCATAACAGTACTAAGCAGTTTCACGGGCTCTCTTTTATAGATGGAGAAACTTGTCTAAAGGGCCCAAGGTACTTTCCTAAGGTCAAACAACTAGTAAGTGGCAGAGCCCAGATTTGTCCTTTATTCTATTAATATGGTATATCATGTTGATTGATGTTCAGACATAGAATCAACCTTGCATTCCAAGGATAAATCCCAATTGGTCATGGTGGTCATGGTGTATAATCTTTTTATATGTTGCTGGGTTAGGTTTGCTAGTAGTTTGAGGAAGAATTTTGTATTCATATTTACAAGGGACATCGATCTGTAATTTCCTTGTGATATTTTGTCCAGTTTTGCCTCATAGAATGAGTTGGAAAGCTTTCCCTCCTCCTCTGTGTTTTGGAAGAGTTTATAATGTATTGGTGTTCATTGTTCTTTAAACATTTGGTAAAACTCATCAATAAAGCCATCTGATCCTAGGCTTTTCTTTGTGGTAAGTTTTTTTTTTTTTTAATTATTACTAATCCAATCTCTACTCATTGTAGATCTGTTTATATTTTCTGTTTCTTCTGGAGTCAGTTTTGGTAGTTTATATCTTTTTTTTTTAAGGATCTTAAAATTTTTTTTAATTGAAATACAGTTGATTTACAATATTGTATATTAGTTTCAGGTGTACACCACAGTGATTCATATATATAAGTATATTCCTTTTTAGATCTTTTTCCTTATAGATTATTACAAAATATTGAGTATAGTTCCCTGTGCTATAAAGTAGGTCCTTGTTAGTTATCTATTTTGTATAGTAGTATGTATAGTTTATATATTTCTGAATTTGTTTCATTTAGGTTAGCTAATTTGTTAGCATATACAGTTGATCATATGATCATTTTCTTGTAATCCCTCTTATTTATGTAAAGTTATCCCCTCTTTCAGGCTTCTCAGGTGGCACTAGTGGTAAAGAACCCATCCACCAATGCAGGAGACATAAGAGACATGGGTTGCATCCCTGGGTCGGGAAGATCCCCTGGATGAAGTCATGGCAACCCACTCTAGTGTTCTTTCCTGGAGAATCCTATGGACAGAGGAGCCTGACAGGCTACAGTCCATAGGGTCGCACAGAGTCAAACATGACTGAAGCGACTTAGCATGCATGCATCCCCTCTCTCATTCCTAGTTCAGGTAATTTGAGTCATCACTCTTAACTCTTGGTCAGTCTAGCTAAGGTTTGTTTTGTTAACAGATGCCAGATTTGAGGCTTCCCAGGTGGTGCTAGTGGTAAAGTACCTGCCTGCCAGTGCAGGAGACACAGGGTCAATCCCTGGAGCAGGAAGATCCCCTGGAGAAGGAAATGGCAACCCATTTCAGCATTCTTGCCTGAATCCCATGGACAGAGGAGCCTGGCAGACTACTGTCCATAGGGTCACAAAGTGTTGGACATGACTGAAGCAACTTAGCACACCATATTCAAACGGAGGCTCTATGCTTCAGGCCTGAGTACTCAATCCCCAAACTACATGGGGCCTCAGAGAGCAGCCGAGTCACACCCCTTGTTATGCAGGTAGAACAAAATTATGCATCTGTCACAAGGTCCAGGTGCCCTGGGCACCCTCCCCCAACAGCAGGCGCATGCCCAAGCGGTTCTCATAGACCCTGCAAGCAGAATCATCAGTGCTCTTGTGAACTGCAGATTCCTGCATCCCTGCTCAGACCTGCAGGACCAGTATCTGCTGGCAGAGCCCAGGAATCTACATTTTCAGCATTTTAAGCATGCTTAGGTAGTTTTTATGACAAGCACCCTATCCTCAGCTGGTAAAGAATCTGCCTGCAATGCGGGAGACCTGGGTTCAATCCCTGTGGAAGACCCCCTGGAGAAGGGAAAGGCTACCCACTCCAGGATTCTGGCCTGGAGAATTCCATGAACTGTATTGTCCATGGGGTTGCAAAGAGTTGGACACAACTGAGCGACTTTCACTTTCACCCTATTCCATGAGCCATGAATCAGTAGGTCAGGAAAAAGGTTTTTCTCCTCAGAATTTTCCACTTTCCTCTACCTTCCTTCTGGAGCCATGTAATCTGTAACAAGCTTAAGGTATTCTGAGTCCTGGAGGGGTAGTCTAGCTAAATGTTAGCCATGTGACTAATTCATTAGCATTCATGTGATACTTAAACCCTTGACCCCCCTCCTATGAGGTATCTAAGATTAGTGGATGAACACTAGTGGAGTTTCTGGTGGGGGGGCACAGATAGGGTGGGTTCTTACATTGTTGGGAGGTCAGAGACTCCTTCAAGAGCTAGATGAAGGCAAGTATCAGGATGAAGAAGAGGGAAACTGACTCAGTTTAGGCTCCTCATTTTACCTCTAAGGAATCTGAGGCTGCTCAGGCAGGGAACTAGGAGAACCAGGCCTCAAGCTGGTCTCCCTGTAGGGACCTCTTTCCTTGATGCTGCTTCTCTCCACGAGTCGACATCATGGCTGATGACTCAAAAGTCTTCATGTGGGATTTTGGAACCTCGTGGCCCTTTGATGAGACCTTGCCATGGGCTAGCGGAGCAGACTTGCAGTTGGCTGTGGGGAGACAAACTCCATGAATTTCTAAGGAATTTTAGAGCCCATTTCTGTTGGTACAAGTTCAGTTCAGGCTTATTCAAAGAGTCCCCAGCTAAACCAAACACCAGGGAAATAGTGATGCCCAGGCAGGTGGTGAAACACTTGGGAAGGTCTGATGGGTTTATATTAACCAAGATCTGTGGGCTTTGCCCAGGACATGTCTTTCATGGTCTCAGCATCTCATCCTGTCTTCTACTTTCTTGCTCCTTTTCCTTCTCTGTTGCTGAGAGAAGGGCAGGGCAGCTTTCCAGAGAAAGGGCAGGGCGGGTGGTGCTGGTCTTTTGGGGTGAGTCCTCCCAGAATGATCAGGTTGGGTGGAAAGATTCCAGTTTGAGAAAACATCCTGAACCGTTACAATAGGATTGCAGACCAACCCAGGACTCCATCCCAACTGAATCCCAGGCTGGGTGGACCAGGATGATGGTCATCATGACAACCCTTCACATTAATATCATATGTCATCTTCAACAAAGTGCTGTCACATCCCTTGTTTCACTCGCTCCTACTCCTCACGAAGGGAGCTGAGTGAGAAGGAATCATAACCTCTTTTGACGAATAGGGAAACAGGCTTCAGAGAGGTGCTGTGACCTGCTCGTGACTAGCCAGGAGTCTGTGGCAATGCTGTAATCTATCAACCTCTGACCCTCCACCACACTAGCAAGCCTGGAGAGGGGCTAATGATTGCCTGATTCTGCTCCCCAGATGAGACCCCTGATCACATCTGTGACCCCACATCACCCAGTCAATGTGTTGCCTGTAGTCACAGGAGGGTAGTTGGCTCAAAGCATCTAGGGAGATTATAGTCACCATGTGTTAATGTCCCATGACCAGGGAGACAGGAAATATCAGCACCCAATCCTCCTCCTAGAAAGGCCCATTTACCTAGAGTTTATAGGTTCCCATATGACATCATCTTCTCCAGCCTCCTCTCATTGCTGTGACACCGTATAACCAAAGGGATCAAGGCGGAGCAGCTTCTCACATCATCTCGTGATGTCTGCTTTGACGTGCACTGACTTCTTATTTCTCTTGGTGAACCACTGGTTCACTACCAACTCTGTCATAGTACTGTGCTTAAGTTAAAGAAACAGAGAAAATTTTTTAAAAAGAGAGAAATAAACCAGTGGACCAAAAGGATGCAGGAGGTAGCCATGCTATCCCAACGGCATTCACTGGAGCATCACAGGAGCCAGAGAAAAGCCTTGATGGAAATGCATGACCATCTCCAGCACTTGCCTGAAGGATGGTACATTCTGTCACTAACACAAGGTCAAAGCCAAGGGGGATTCAGCCTGTAGTTCATTCAAATTCTGAATATTAGGCCTGAGAAGAGTGGCCTTTAGGCCTCTGAAGCTTTAGGCCTCAGACAAGCTTAGCATCTCTCTTGTAAATACCCCTTCCCATCCTGTGGTCTTATGACCCATGGCCCCAAAAAGTGTGCCTTTATATGTCCAAGGATGCAAGAGTCAGCCAGCATCTCCCTCCCTTCTCTCCTCCTTCCCCCTCCAGATGCAGTTATGAGGTGAGGTTATCAAACTACCATAAGTGTTTGCTGAGCTCTGCCATGGGCCACGCTCAGAACCTAGCACATTGTCACCACCTTCTGGAGGTGGGTGCATGAGCCCCATTTCACAGATGAGCAAACTGAGATACTGTAGCAAGGTTACACATCTTGCCTGGGTAAAAACTGAGGAGCTGATAAAAACTGAGGCGATGGGATTCAAAGCACCACTTTGCTGCTTCCCTAAAGAGCAGGAAGAGTGGCCAGAACAATGGAGGACCTGTCGGGCAGTGGTTTTGTTGCCCCTGGGCCCTTTACATCAGTCTTCAGCTGAAACAAAAGTTTACTAGTGGGTCAGGAATTGGGTACATTCAAGGTGGAATAGCTAGATCCAGAAATTCTGGGTTAATAAGTCTCTTTCTGATTATTGGGTATTTCCTTTCTTCCCCCCATTTTTTTTAAACTGGGACTTTATTTTCTTGCATTCCAAAACTATTGCAGATGGTGACTGCAACCAATAAAATTAAAAGATGCTTGCTCCTTGAAAGAAAAGCTATGAACAGCCTAGACAGCACATTAAAAAGCAGAGACATTACTTTGCCAACAAAAGTCCCTCTAGTCAAGGCTATGGCTTTTCCAGTAGTCATATATGGATGTGAGAGTTGGACCATAAAGAAGGCTGAGCCCCGAAGAACTGATGCTTTTGAACTGTGGTGTTGGAGAAGACTCTTGAGTGTCCCTTGGACTGCAAGGAAATCAAACCAGTCCATCCTAAAGGAAATCAGTCCTGAATATTCATTGGAAGGACTGATGCTGAAGCTGAAGCTCCAATACTTTGGCCACCTGTTGCAAAGGTCAAAGCGGACTCATTAGAATAGATCCTGATAATGGGAAAGATTGAAGGTGGGAAGAGAAGGGGATGACAGGATGAGACAGTTGAGTGGCATCACTGACTCAAGGACATGAGTTTGAGCAAGCTCCCGGAGATGGTGATGGACAGGGAGGCCTGGCGTGCTGCAGTCCATGGGGTCGCAAAGAGTCAGACAGAACCGAGCAGCCGAAGAGATAGTCGCTTTACGGTGTTGTGTATAATGAAGTGGATCTGCTGTATTGAGCCTCCATCCCTGAGTGTGACTGGTGAGGCAAGGTGAACGCAGTGCCTGAAGCAGAGATGCCTCGCGATAACTGACAGTTCACGTGCCCTGACCTCCCAGGGGCGCTAGAGTGTCTCAGTGAAGCAGTTTCCTCTTCAGTTAGTTACCTGGGGCTCCGCTGTCTGTCACTTTGCTCCAGTTTTCTCATTAGTGTTTCCGCGGAGAGTGATTTCATTATGAACTCAGACAGACGCAACTCCCAAGCACAGAGAGTAAGCGGCCTTGTCACAGCTCTGCCTCTGGGCTGGCGTGTGGCCCCAGTCTGAGAGATCCCAGCAGCAGGCAAAGGGGAATAGTTCTGGGCCACCTGGCAGATCACCAGAGCTGGAGTGGGAGGGGGCACATGGAAATTTGGGGGCACCCACAGGAAGGTGGTGTTTATAATATTCTGCCCCACCCCAACCCAAATGATCACTGAACTGTGAGCCCAGGCCCTGGGGTAGTCAGTGCCTGCAATCGTGGTCCTCTGTAAGGAGAGGGCCTGGCAGGACCTTTGGGGGCTGAATTCTGGCTCCCCCTCCATCATCTGAGGTTTTTCAGTTCCCTCATCTTGAAAGGGGAATAATCACTCCTCCTGAACCGTGGGGTGAGTTCAAGGAGCTATCACACTGGAAGGACCTGGCGTCGTGCCCAGCACACAGCAGGCGACCAATTAAGACTTTGTCCTCCCCTACTTAACTTGAAGCATCTTGCACCTCGTGGGCCTCGTAAACCCTCGTTTAACTGGGTGAGACTCAGCTCTCAGGACTCCCAGCTGGCAGAGTCTGATTCTCACCCACACCTCCTACCTACACAGGATGCCTTTCCAGCACCCCAGACGCCCTCTGTGCTGACTCAAGAAATTGCACAGAGATGCTCTGTCTTCCAGAAACTTCTCTTATTAAAGTGTATCCTTCCAGCGTTCCACTCAAGGTTTGATGGAGAGACTAGGAATACTCAGTAAGCCATTTCCAGGCTCCAAGGGCCATAGCCTTGCACTTGACCTAGTCCCTGCAGCATCTGCGTTTTAATCCACAGGAGGAACAGGATAGGATTTTAGCGACTGGGGAAAAGCAAGAGGAAAGGTGTTTTAGCATAGTGGGGGCAGCAGCCACCCGTGTTCCTCTGTCTACACCACAAAGACGCCACTTTCTGCACAGGGTATGGTCTGTTAAGACCAGAACTGAGTAGTGGACTCCATTGTACACATGAGGAAATTGAGACCCAGCCAGGGAATCAACTCACACAAGGGCACAGCTAGGGGATGTGCAGTGCCTTGAGCGGGGATTCAGGCCAGGTCTGTACCCCTCAACGCCTGTGTTGGTCACAGCAATTACTCATGATATGCAGCCCCTTCTCAGCATGTTATATGTGTCCTCTCATTTAATCCTCCAGTGACCTTATAAGAGAAATGTTATTAACCCCACTTCACAGAGTACACAGCTCAGGGGACATGACTGCTATGGGGGTGGGACCAGGCCACTGATGTGGAGTCCACGGTCTTACATTGACCCCCCAAGGTGGGAAGAAAAAAAGGTCTAGATCTTGTTCCTAGAAGTTCAAGTTCAAGTTCCATCCCTGCCACTGTGTGTCTTCTGTATCCTTGGATGAGACATACATCCCCTCTGAACTCCCATCTCTTTTTCAGTGAAAACCAAAGAAGGGGCTCTGGAGTCCTCCCAAGCTCATGGAATGACTAATATTCCATAAACTGGGAATGGGGAGTTAATGTCCCTCCCACCAGACAGCAAACAGATTTGGCTGCACGAGTTTAGATTGTCATGGCTTCTGCAGTTCGAACAGCTTCCCTGCTAGACCCAGGGCATTCCATCCCCAGGAGGAGGAGAGAGGATGGGTATCAGTGAACATGTCGGTCCCTGACCCACCACAGAGCCAGAACCTCCCTGTGCTGGGGATGCCTTGGCGCCTGGGGACCTGAGAACTCAGCTTCATCTGCCTTCCAGCAGCCAGTGTGGGTCCCTGCCCAGCACCCTCCCCTCCCTTGAACTTTCTCAGCAGAAGTTATGCCACAAGAAGCAGAGCATCTCTGAGGCAGGTGTTAGAAGGTTCGTTTCTCTTCACGTGTCTCCTTCCGTGGTGGCCCGAGCCAAGCCTCGCCGCTCCTGTGAAGCCAATTCCTGACCGCCCGTCAGCCAGAGCCAATTCCTCTGACATTAAAGCTATAACTGTTAATTTGAATTATTATCACTGTAGCCATTCACTAGATGCTCAGCTCAGCTCCAAAGTACTTTTTAACTAACCTTCCAATCACTTGATGAAGTCCGCTCTAATACCTTCTCCACCTGGCAGCTGGAGGAGTCAAAACTGGAGAAACCCAGCTTTTGAGAGACAAAGTGGTGAGCTCAAGGTCACACAGCCAGTAAAGAGGAAAGCCAGGATTTCAGTGCAGCTAAAGCTTCAAGGAAGATAACTGGACAGTAGTGTCCTGGGATTGGCGAGGTTGGCAGGAGAGGTGCGGAAGGCTCTGCCCTAGCTGGGGAGAACCCTGCAGGCAAAGAAAGGACAGGAGCCCCAGGGACACTGAGGTTCACCTAGAATCTAAAAGAGAAGGAAGGCAAATGGGAGAACTAAGTTCCAAACTCCTGGCTCTGAACTAATTTTTTGCCCCAACTCCATACCCCATACACACCAGCCCTGAGATTCTAACACAGGGCTCAGCAAACTTCTTCCATGAAAGGCCAGGCAGTGAAGATGTTAGCACTCAGGAGCCACATGGTCTGGGTCAAAACAGATTTGATAGCAAAAAAGCAACGGTAGACAATGTGCAAACAAATGGACTAGGTTTCAGTAAAACTTTATTTACAAACTCAGTCCGCCGGCTGCATTTGGCCACTGGCTGTAGGTCACCAAGTCCTAGTCTAACTAGCCTTTGATGCTTTTATACAGGGAAGGGGGTGATGGGGGTAACCTCAGACAACAAGTCAGTGGGGGACGCAGATTTCAAATGTAAAGTGGGGGAAACCTTCCTGATGCTTCTCAAGCTACACCTAATGAGCTGGAAAGTGGGGCTTCTCCTATCATGTTTTGCCTCTCCTGATAGGGTTTGCAGAGTCCTGGGGGCTGAAGAGAGACTTTGGGGTCTCTGAGACCCCGAAGTTCAAATCTTAGCTCTGCAAGATTTGCTCACACACTCCAAGCTGTGTGATCCTGGGCAGATTGCTTAACCTCTCTGTGCCCCCCTTTTCTCCAGCAGAGATGGAAGCTGGACCTCTAGGTATGCTGTGAGGATTATGTTTGTAAAGTACTTAGCTTAGCACAGTGATGGCACATAGGAGGTACTAAGTGAACCACAGTTGTGGTCATGGTGACCAGTGTGAGTGACTGTGTCTCTGAGTTGCAGTAGCTGACAGCCCCCCACCTTGCCCACACTGACTTGCAATGGGTGTCTCCCCAGCTGCACAGGCATCCGGGAAGCTGAGCGATTTGGAACGCCCCCTGGGAGGGCCTCCAGCATCACCCGGGCAGGGAAGGAGGAGAACAGCGGTGGGATCAAGTACAAGGCTGGCCGGGTAGGTCACTCCATGTGTTTCCCTGGGGGTCCCCCAGCCTTTATGTTGTCTAGGCCCATGTTACCCTTTCCCAGCTCCCCCTGTGGAACGGTGTTGATGGACCAGGTCACATGCATAGCTGAGAGGAGGGCCCTGGAAGCCACCTTCAGGGACTCACGTGATGGTTAAGACACACTCAGCCTTGTGAGGCTTTTGACACTGTATCTCAAAGTGCAGGTCTCACCTGCCTGCCTAAAACTCACCTAGGTAGCTGCTTAACATGCAGACTCCAGGACCCACCTGGGCCTCCAGACGCTAGAGCCCCTGGGGTGAAGGGGACCTGCATGCTGCCAGCCTGCCCAGAGGGTTCCAACACACCCCAAACTCTAAGGGCCCCTGCCTTGGATTTGGAACTCCAGTGGCCTGACCAAGAGCAGCGGATGAGTGCACGAGACCATGAGCATTTGGGCCTCAGAGACAACACAGACCCTTAAACGGAGGTGTGTAGACACAGACAGCAGAAGTGGGTAATTCAAAATCTTCCTGTTCAGCTGATAGTTTTGGGTACTAAGTACATCCCAGACATGTCCTGAGCATGGATGATAAGCATGGATAAATGGCCATCCTCACCATTAAGATGCTTTCAGTCTAGAATGTACATTCCTGCTTGGAAGTCCTATCACCCCCAAGGCAGTCAGAATTGGTTCTCAGTGTCTTACTCTTTTTATGTGTAAAGCACAGATATACACATGCCACATAAACACGTGCACAGAGGCCCTGTGGTATGAAAATTTCATGGTGGGGGTGTGATTAGGGAAAAAATATGTAAAAGGTCATCTTTTTAAAGGAGACAACAATGGAAATAAAGGTTACGAAACACTGGTCTGGAAAGAAAGGCAGTCAAATAAATAATTACACAGCGTTGTCACAACTACAATAGACATCTGTTCACAATAAGAGAGAAATATTTATTGCGGGTCCACCATGTCTGATAACAATAGCTACTCTCTGCCAGTGCCTTGAGGCTTCCCTTGTGGCTCAGTGGTAAAGAATCCGCCTGTCAATGCAGGAGACACAGGCTGGATCCCTGGGTCAGGAAGATCCCCTGGGAAAGGAAATGGCAACCCACTCCAGTATTTGTGCCTGGAGAATCCCATGGACAGAGGATCCTGGCGGGCTACAGTTCATAGGGTTGCAAAGAGTTGGACATGACTGAGCTTGCACACACGGTGTGGCCAGCACCTTGCTATGTGCTTCCCAGATGGGATTTCTACTCTTTGCAGAAACTCTGAGAGAAAGGAATTACCTGTTCTATTTTGTAGCTGAGAAAACTGAAGCTTAGAGAAGGCGGGTGACTTGTCTAAGGTCACACAGCTAGAAAGTGGCAGAGCAGGGATCCAAACCCCAGTTTCTGAGTCACCAAAACCCACAGTTTTTCTGCCACATCTAGAATATTCCTTCTTGACCTGGGAATGCAGTCAGACCTCATACCCGCACATTCTCCCCTCTCTTCCTGCTGAGGAGGAAGAGAGAAACTTTGATGGATAATCAGAAAGACTGTACTTGCCCTCACTCTCGACAACCAGCTGGTTCCTTCAGGTTGGGGACACAACATAAGGTTAACTGACAAAAATCCTCCTCTCAGTCTCCCTGAGCAAGGGAGTATTATTACTCATAGAACCACAGAGTGGTTAGGTAAATTACTCAAGGACACACAGCAGTTGGGGATGCCACATTTCCCAGATCGAAGAACACTCAGTTCTTTTTGCTCTTCTTCCTGTCCTTTGTTCTCATTCCTCTCTTCTCAGCTGCCCCTGGGAAAGATAGGAAGGGGCTTCAGCAACAAAGACCCTGATTTCCATGATGACTACGGCTCTCTTCAAAATGAAGACTGCGGAGACGAGGACTCCCAGGGCAGGCCGGAGCAGTGCCGTCTGGAGGGCTATAATGGCCTGGAGGTCACCAACGTATAAGGAGCAGATGTTCCACCAGACTCAACACAGAGAGACCCGGGGAGGCAGGCCATCCCGGGACCGTCACCACTGTACATAGTCAGCTCGGCCTGAGGATGCTCCTCTGGTCCCCGGCAATTTCAGGAGACTGCCGTGACTTTGAATGGGATCCCCACAGAACGGGGGGCACCAGCCTGCCTGCCTGGAGCGGACTGAGGACTTCCCTGCTGCCTGGAAGAAGACTAGCCCAAAGGACCAATCAGGGTGCCCAGCACCTCCATTATCAAGGCTCCGCCACTGAGTGACTCAGCCGCTGAGCAGTCCAGGTGATCCTGGGAGCCTTGAACTAAGCCTCCTGGGTGTAAAGAAGCACAGAGTTCCCCAAGATACCATCCCAAGAGGAGCAGGTAGGACTCTAGCGAGATACACAGAGCCCAGTGGTGGCAATGCCAGGAGCTTGCAAAGCTGGGGGCTCACCATCCTCATGTGGACCCTTCCAGCCAGCCTGGTGGTGGTCTCAGCTCCCACATACCTGCCCTCTATGACCGAGAACTTAGCTTCTGACTTGGGTCATTGAATCTCCCTTGGGGGAATGCAAAACAGGAAGGTCATTCAAATCTTAAAGGCCTTGTGTCATGTCAGCGTGGATATACTGAAGGGCTACCTGGCCCCTCCCCGGGGGAGGGGCTCCACTGGGTGAAGGGGGGCGATGATCCCTGTAGAGGTGGGGCTGAGCAGCAGCCTTCCTAGGAAATGTGGATACCCCATCATCTGGATGAAGGACATCGTGTCAACAGGACTGGGAATGACTGAGTTCGGTCTGTCCCAAGCGCGACAGTAGAGCAGGGCAACGCTTCTCGTTGTTAACGCCACAGACCTTGTTGTCACCTGACACACAGCTGTGCTCTCCAGTGCCCTAACGGAGCTGAGCCTCACCAGTCGCTAAGGTGATGGAGAGGACCCCCAGCCTTCTTCTTGACTCTGCTGCTGTTTTGCTGTGTGGCTTATTCCCAGTGGCCTCACCTCTCTGTGCCTCAGCATCTTCATCTACAATACTTCTGGTTCCCTCCTGGGGATGTTGTGAGGATTAACACTTGCTAAACTCTGTAACATTCTTACCCTCTCAGGAGACAAGTGGGAAGTTATGGGATCTGGGATGCGTGCCTCATTTCCCATTTACAACACAGAATTGATACTGTACTTGTTCTCTCCAACTGTTTTGGTTGGAGCAGTGTGCACAAGGAGGGCAAGGCATGTTTAATGTGCAAGCTCTCTAGGGCCCCCATGGGACTGGATCCCCAAAAGAAGAAAATCCCGCAGCCCTTGAAAACCAGTTTGATTCCTGTGTTCAGACTTGAGTTCATTGACCTCATTACTGAGAAATGATTAGGGGTGGACAGACAGTATTGGGGTTCCACTTACACTTTGGTTATCAAAGCACATGATTCATTTGGAACCACAATGCTCGACTTCCAATGAGGCCTTTGGCACCGCCAGTCTATAAAAGGTTTGAATTTCCAGGACTGGAAGCAGGGGTCGGCCTCCAAGAACCATCAAAGCACCAGGTCTTCAACCCAATGAATGATTTCCCCTCAAGGGAAAAGCACAAACCTAGGCCCAATGAGCTTAAAAATTCCTCCTCCCTGAGGCCGACGACCATGATATTCTAAACTTAACAGAAGCACAGTGTTTTAGACAGGCGATGCCCCCTCTGGTCTGAACATTTGACCTCCTAGGGACACATGTCTGATTCCTGGGCCCAAGGAGTGAGGCTCTGGAACCTGACTTGGCTTTGCTGAGGCTCTAAACCCACTATCTTTATGACATTAAGCCACACACATGGGGTTTGAGGCTGCAGTGCTCACAGCCCAGAGATGGGAGTAAAACCTCCCTCTAACCTGCGGCAGGTCACTCCCAGGCCAGCATCCAGGCTGGGTGACGGGGGGCGCCAGGATCTGCCTCTCAGGAAGCAGCGAACCTGAAAGGCAGTGTTTCCCACAAGGTGACCAGGAGTGGCAGACAGGGAGGCGCCTGAACGTGGGTCTGATTATATGAAAACAATGCATTGTTCCCCAACTCAGCCCCATTGGGGACAAGATGGGCAAGGGGACACCTGAGGGGCCACTGGAAGCAATGGCACTGCCCAAAACATTCTCAGCATTCGGCTAGCAGGCCTGGGGCAACATGGGCAACCTCAAATGAGCCTTTTGGTCCAAATGATGCTCTAAGTTCACATTCTCACTTGCCCAGTTCTCTCTGTCCCTGGCAGTCAGGTGAGTATTTGGAACTGACTCTTCAACATGAGGATGGGTTGGCTGATAAATGAACAAGCTCTACACAGAGTTAAACCAAGAAAAGCTCTGTCTGTTGGGAAAATCCTAAATGTCAACTCTGCTACAAGGGCAGGCAAGAAGAGCAGGGCATGTGGACTCGGCAGAGAGGTTCTGGTAGCTGGTTAGCAAAGGCTGGCAGTGTGGCCACCCATGGAACATTGACTGGCCACATCCTGTCCAAACAGCCTGGGTCATGGTCTTGGTCCTTAAAGGGTGGTGACATGACACCTGGGCCTGGGAACCATATGCATGTGCTTCTCTGAGGTGAGTCACCTGTACCCATAGGTGCTGCTCCTTTCCAAAGAGTTGCTGCCAGAGGTTGGGGAGAACCAGGGTAGGCAGAGACACCACATATTCCTCCTAGTAGCTGGGGGCTGGAGCCATAAGAAGGCTCAGCTTTCCAACCCTGTGCACCTCTGGAAGGCTCCCTTGTCATTGCAGTCATTGGACCCCAGGGTGCAGGAGACAGGGAGACTCTGCAGGAGCACCTGGGCCAGAGGAAGCTGAGGGGAAGGGCTCTCCCCACAGCCCAGCCAGCATGGAGGGGCCTCAGAGCAGTGACCCCAAATCTCGAGGCCACTGAACGGGTCTGGGTCCAGCAGAATGGGATGATTTGGCAAGATGTTCCAAGCCTTCCTCTCCCCCTTCCCATCACAGCCCATATGTTCTGGACACCGTCACTGCTGCTCTGCCCTTCGAGGTTCCAGTGGGCTCCTGGCAGTTGAGTGGCAAGAAAAAGAAGCCCTGTGCAAAATAGCATCTTCTGACACTAACATCCTTCGCAGCAGTTGGCTGATGAGAAGAATTTCCTGAGCCCTAAGACCCCCAGGAGTTTTTGGCTGCAAAGGAAACAAGTTGTCCATGAACTAGGATGATGTTCCTGAAATTTAATTGCTGGTCATGGGCCCGAATGTCTTCCCAAGAGTGAATTTTAACACTGTAACAATAAATACTACTTCACAGCACTTCACTGATGAGCTGGCCTTTTCCTCTGTGTGTTCTCATTCAGTTTTCTCAACAGTCTCTTTGACGGGGGGCGTGGCGGGGGGGAGGTATTAACCCATTTCATAGATGGAGAAACTGAGACTAAGGTTGAAAGGCCTGTCCAGCTCCAAAAAGCTAAGACATTACAAAGTAGGACTCAAACTCAGTCAGCCGCCTCCAAATCCTGGACTTGTTCCTCCCCACTGAGTACCCCTACCCCCACCTTCCAGCATAGGACTTAACCTTACCAAGTGGTAGGATTCAAAATGGATGCATTCTGATGCATTCTGTCCTATTGGAAAAGTCTGGTGCCTCCTGTCAGAGTGCTGACTTATATCCTGGGACCCCATTGTCAGGGGGGAAACAAGTCACCACATCCTTGGTATCATTCGCTTTGCTGCGTCCCTCCTCCAGGGAATTCATATTTCCAGATGATCAGAATAGACTTTTGTGGTCGTTTCAGTGGCTCAGGCTGCTACAACATAATACCCGTGACTAGGGGTCTTAAACAACCAACATTAATCCTTCAGGGTTCTAGAGGTTGGGAAGATCAAGATCCAGGTGCCAGCCAATTCAGCCCGTGGTGAGCACTCTCTTCCTGCTTGGCAAGATGGTGGCCTTCTCATTGTGTCTTCATATCTCATTGTGCCCTCATGGACCGGAGGCGGGGAGAGAGGATGCCAACTTCCTGATGTCTCATCTTACAAGGGCACTAATCCCATCATGAGGACCCCACCTTCATGACCTGATCACCTCCAGGAGGGCCCCACCTCCTAATACCAACACCTGCAGGTTAGAGTTTATCAATATGTAAATTCTGGGAGGATGCAGACATTCAGTCCAGGGCAGTGGTGGGACACACAGGCTTCAGTGTGCACCTGGGGGGACAGGCGTTTCTGGAGTGCAGATGCTGACTCTCTGCAGTGGGGCCTGGGGCTCACATTTCTAATATACTCCCAGGTTGTACTTTTGGTTCAGAGACACACTCTGAGTATTAAGATCCTGGGTGACACCTGGGCCCTTCTGGCAAAGCCCAAATCACAGGAGATGGGGGCTGGTCTGAGGGTTCCACCCAGGGGTCCAGCTGGTCCTGATGGAGCTCCAGCCCAGTGAACCCAACTGTTCGCTTGTCCCAGGACAGGAGCCCAGCCTGACTCCCCAGCTCATTGCTAAGTTTAGGCAGAGAGTGGACACTCAGGAAATGTGCATTGAACAAGGAAGGTTTGGAAGAGTTAGAAGACACTGTGAGATGGGCCTGGGCACAGCCAGCTTCAGCAGGCGGACCACACGCACTGTATTTACTGAATCCTCTTGGGAGCCAGGGCCTGTTCTTGGTGCTCGGGATCAGTTCAGTTCAGTTCAGTCGCTCAGTCGTGTCCGACTCTTTGCGACCCCATGAATCGCAGCACGCCAGGCCTCCCTGTTCATCACCATCTCTCGGAGTTCACTCAGACTCACATCCATTGAGTCAGTGATGCCATCCAGCCATCTCATCCTCGGTCGTCCCCTTCTTCTCCTGCCCCCAATCCCTCCCAGCATCAGAGTCTTTTCCAATGAGTCAACTCTTCGCATGAGGTGGCCAAAGTACTGGAGTTTCAGCTTTAGCATCATTCCTTCCAAAGAAATCCCAGGGTTGATCTCCTTCAGAATGGACACTCTATCTATCAGATCTAGGCCCTTAAATCTATTCCTCACTTCCACTGTATAATCATAAGGGATTTGATTTAGGTCATACCTGAATGGTCTAGTGGTTTTCCCTACTTTCTTCAATTTGAGTCTGAATTTGGCAATAAGGAGTTCATGATCTGAGCCACAGTCAGCTCCCGGCCTTGTTTTTGTTGACTGTATAGAGCTTCTCCATCTTTGGCTGCATAGAATATAATCAATCAGGTGCTCGGGATACAAGGGTAGAACTCATATAATGTAGCGAAGGAAGACAAGAACCTCATCCATGACTGGGGTGACTGATGTTGGATGCGAAAAGTGGTAGGTGTGATGGAGGGGTGGAGGTCCCGAAGAACTTCTGAACTGAGATATAAGTTTTGCGCAGGAGCCAGCCCTGCAAAGATTTGGGGGAAGAACATTCAAGTAGACAGTTGTTTTTCAGTCACTCAGTCGTGTCCAACTCTTTGTGACCCCATGGACTGCAGCACACCAGGCTTCCCTGTCCTTCACTGTTTCCTTGAGTTTGCTCAAAGTCATGTCTTTTGAGTTGAGTGATGTCATCCATGCATGCACAGGGAGGCCTGGCATGCTGCAATTCATGGGGTCGCAAAGAGTCGGACACGACTGAGCGACTGAACTGATATCATCCAACCATCTCATCCTCTGTTGTCCCCTTCTGGATGGAGACAATGTGAATGAAATTCTGCCCAGCCTCTGTCCACACAAATTACTGTCCAGCCAGAAAGAGAGTAGGTTTTTCAAGAGTCATGTATGGATGTGAGAGTTGGACCATAAAGAAAGCTGAACACTGAAGAATTGATGCTTCAGACCTGTGGTGTTGGAGAAGACTCTTGAGAGTCCCTTGGACTGCAGGGAGATACAACCAGTCCATCTTAAAGGAAATCAGTCCTGAATATTCATTGGAAGTTCTGATGCTGAAGCTGAAGCTCCAACACTTTGGCCACTTAATGTGAAGAACTGACTCATTTGAAAAGACCCTGATGTTGGGAAAGATCAAAGGCAGGAGGAGAAGGGGATGACAGAGATGGTTGGATGACATCACCAACTCGAGGGACATGAGTTTGAGCATGCTCTGGGAGTTGGTGATGGACAGGGAAACCTGGGGTGCTGCAGTCCATGGAGTCGCAAAGAGTCAGATATGACTAAGTGACTGAACTGAAGGAAAAGAGGCATAAATCAAATACTCCGGGGCAGCTTGAAATTGTAACCTTGACCAAGAGAGCCAAAGTAGCTGGTAGTCAGAGAGCTTATCTTATGAGGATTTAACGTAGACGAGAGGAAGTGGGGCCTGGGCTGAAGGGAGTTCAGCAGGTGACGAGGAAAGGGTAGAGGATTCCAGACAGCAGGTCAGCATGTGCAAAGGTCCTGTGGGAGGAGCACGGTAAACAGGGCTGAAAAAAAGGCCCATGTGTGGACTTCCCTGGTGGTCCAGTGGCTAAGACCTCCTGCTCCTGATGCAGGGGCCCTAGGTTTGATCCCTGGTCAGGGAACTAGATCACACATGCAACAACTAAGACCTGGCACTGCCAAATTTTATAAACATTTAAATAGATTTTTTTTAAAAAAAGGCCCACATGGCTGGAGTGAAAAGAGTGAGGGATTGAGAGGCTCATCTCCTGAGGGGCTCAAGGGGCATCAGGCAGCAGCAGAGCCTCTGCTGGGTCTCTGTCCACTCCCAGGGCACTTGAGCTGGCTCATGCCCATCCGTGTCATCCCTGATGCAATTAGGAATGTTCTCTAGTGGCACAATCGGACACAAGCCCCCACCTTCTGCAAAATGGGTCCTTCTTTCCCTTTGCTGTGGTTCTTGGCTAAATTAGGTTCCCTGGCTGCAGAATGATGCAATCGCCCCATGGGCACTAGGGCTCCCAGGGCACAGATGACTTGGAGGCAACAGAGATACCAAGTGCCTCTTCTATCGCCCCATGTGGAAACCCAAGATGTCTATTTTAGGCCATACTGGTTGCCAGATGTGCTGCTGGTTTCCAATAGTAAGGAAGAAACCTCGAATGAAACTTGATTGAACTCGAATGAATTGCCTAGCTTGTCTCCATTCATCTGTACCCAGAAAGTATCTTCCTGGGGTTGACTTCCCATAGCCCAGGCAACCCTAGCATTTACGGGGTGTACTGATGGATGGCTTCCCAGGTGGCGCTAGTGGTAAAGAACCTGCCTGCCAATGCAGGAGACATAAGAGATGTGGGTTTGATCCATGGTTTGGGAAGATCCCCTGGAGAAGGAAATGGCAACCCTCTCCAGTATTCTTGCCTGGAAAATCCCATGGAAGAGGAGCCTGGTGGGCTACAGACCATGGGGTCACAAAGAGTCGGACATGACAGAAGCAACTTAGCATGCATGCACTGCTGGATGGAGGGACGGAGCCCACTGCAGGGCTGAGGTGAGGCGCTGGTCTCTGGGAGGGTCCTAAGTCTCACCACGCCCCCCAGAGGTGGGGACCCAGTTTGCATCATCATTAGTAGCTAAGACTGTATGTTTGTTCTATCCATGTGGGGCTTTCCCAGTGGCAAAGAATCTGCCTGCGATTCTCCTGAGACACAGGAGAGGCAGGTTCGATCCTGGGCCAGGAAGATCCCCTGGAGAAGGAGATGGCAACCCACTCCAGTGTTCTTGCCTGGAAAAATCCCACGGACAGAGGAGGCAGGCATACTGTTACTCACTCCATTTTACTGATGAGAAAACAGGCATGGTGAGTGAAGGGGCTTTTCCCAGGCTTTAGAGCTGAGAACCAGAGCCCCATCTACGGGCACCATCCTGCCTGGCCCCACCCCTCCACATGCACTGCAGATGTAGGCCTGCCTCCCAGAACAACCCCTCAGCAACACACAGATTCATCAATCCCATATTTGATTAATCCCCTTGAGAACATTGTTTGATCCGACCCCCAGTCTCCCTCTGGACCACAATGGATCTCCCTGAACTTCCAAAGAGTCTGATCTGGGCCTCCTCTGAAACATTCTGCATTCTCAACTTTGCATTACATTTATCTGCCTGGGACCTGTGGGGCCGTGACTGCCCACGTACTATATCCACCAATACAGCATCGTCACCCTCTCCCTGTTCATTAAGCAAATGAACAGATCAATCCATCAATCAATAAAAATCAATTAAGCACCACCACCACCACCACGGCAAGATGCTATCCCACTATGCTGTTTGATCTGGCAGCCAAGCCACTTTTTAAATTACCAATTAAAATTAAGTAAAATTTAAAATTCCATTTCTCAGTAGCACCAGCACATTTCAAGCACCTCAGAGCTGCCTGTGAGATACAGAACATTCTCATCATGGCAGAAAGTTCTGTTGCCACATAGAACCCAGAGAGAATTTAGTTTTCTATACAATCCCTGCCCTCAAGAAGCTTATGATTTGATGAACGGGTGGGGAGAGGGTAGGCAAGGCTCTAGAAAAACTTAACTGGGGGAAAAAATATTCTAGGACAAGTGGTATTTCTGTGTTAGCCAGTGACCCAATTCAAAAACTAGCTTAAGAACAGAAAGGAATTGATCAGCATCTATAAAGAATAGTGCCGGGTGCAACTTCCCTGGCAGTCCAGTGGTTAAGAATCTGCCTGCCAGTGCAGGATACATGGGTTCGATCCCTAGTCCAGGAACCAAGATTCCTGGGGCAACAAAGCCTGTGAGCTACTGCTGAAGCCCACACGCTCTAGAGCCTGCTTCTGAAGCCCCATGCTCCATCACAAGGGAAGCCACTGCAACAAGAAGCCCGCACACCACAACGAGGAAGCAGCCCCCGCCCACTGCAACGAGAGAAAGCCCATGGACAGCAACGAAGACCCAGCGCTGCTGCTGCCAAGTCGCTTCAATCGTGTCCGACTCTGCCACCCCCACAGACGGCAGCGCAGCCATAAATAAATAAGTTTAAAAAACAAAAAAGAATAGTGAAGGACAACTAATTTTGGATCCAGAGTGGCAAGTGATATTTTCAGGATCTTCATCTTTCCTCATCCCTTGGGTTTACCTTTCTATGTCAGATTCATTTCCAGGCAAAATTGCCACAAGACACACAGACTCCCAGCTTAGCTACCCATACATACGAGAGGCTCTCACCCGGTAGTTCTAGTAAAGTCTCAGGGGGGAATCCCATGGGCTGAGTAGACTAGGGTCACAAGCCCACCAGGGGTGGGATCAGCCCAGAGTGTCACGTCCTGAGGGGACCGCACACGCGCTGACTGAAGAACCCAGTGCCCTGGGACTCTCAGGGGACTTTGTGGTGTGGGATCCTTTCATGTGGCCAGAGCGGGGAGAGGTGGGAGATTCGTCTTTCCTGAAAGATGCTTCCTCTTCCTTGCAGTGGGGCAGGGATCCCCAGGGAAGAGGAGCCCCTGATATTCAGAGAGGAAAAAGAACCTTGAGTCCAGGTGCCTGACAGCACCAGAAACAGACATGAGAATTCAGAGGTCGGGTCTAATAGCCAACACTGACCGGACACTTGCCCTTCAAGGCAGGGTTTTTCAGCCGCTGCACTGCTGACACCCTGGAGGTACTTCGGGGGTTGGAGTCATGACCTGTGCGTTGCGGGATGTTGAGCAGCGTCCCTTGCCCCCACTCACTAGAAGACAAGAGCGTAACCCCCTCTAGACATGACAGCCCCAAGTTTCTCCAGACACTGCCAGATACCCCCCATTGGAGGCAAAATCATGTGCAATTGAGAGTCGCATCTGTATGCGGTTTTGCCCACTTACTCCTCCCAGAACCCCTTTCTGATAGACATTGTTTTTCTCATCTGAGATTCCCTGGTGGCTCAGATGGTACAGAATCTGCCTGCTATGCAGGAGACCAGGGTTCAATTCCTGGGTCAAGAAGATCCACTGGAGAAGGAAATGGCAACCCACTCCAGTATTCTTGCCTGGAAAATCCCATGGACAGAGGAGCCTGGTGGGCAACAGTCCACAGGGCCGCAGAATCGGACACAGTTCAGTTCAGTCGCTCAGTCGTGTCTGACTCTTTGCGACCCCATGAATTGCAGCACGCCAGGCCTCCCTGTCCATCGTTGGACACAACTGAGTGACTAACATTGACTTTTCTCATCTGACAAACAGGGAAACTGAGGTACAGAGACGTTACATAGATTCCCAGAGTCCCGAGCTGGCCCGTGGGAGCTGAGATCTTAGCACCGCAGACGGGCTTTCTGCAGAGTCTGCGCTGGTACCCACTGCCCTGAGGCTGGCCGGCCACACCCAGCTGTTTACAGTAAAAAATTCCTCAAGCCAGATGTTTGCAGGGCTGAAGAGACTTCCCAAGATTAAGTAGGGGCATTACCGGAAGGCGAGATCCACTCTCTGCCTAGCAGAAAATTGCTCTGTAAATTACCGGTTTAAAGGGCAAAGTCAGCTCCTGAGCTCCTGACTTCAAACAAGGTAACAATTTAGGGATCAGAATGGTCTGGTTGAGTGAGTACTTATAATGGCTCATCCTCCTCCATCCTCCCCGTTTTATTTAAAAAACAAACAAAACAGGAAACAAGAAAATTAGTGATGGAGTCTGACAGCAGCTGATGTGCCAGTTTGCCTTCTCTTTCAACCACGCTGGCAGTTGTAGACCTGGCAGGGACTAATGCCCCCTGCCTCCCTCCACTCCCCCCGCTTTCCTCCCTGCTAGCTCGGCCACAGACACAGGCCGTGTGACCTGGGCCACTTCCTTTCCCTGTTGGGCCTCAGGATCTCACGTTCCCCTCTTCTGTTGGCCTTGTGGATTGCTGATCACTTGCCCTCTTGCCCTGCAGCCTCCACCACCAGCTCCACCCCCCGCCTTCCGGGAGAGCAGATGATCCAGGCTGGAACCCTAACCCAGCCCTGCACCCCCCCTCCCCCCAGCCATTGCAGATGGCCCCAGAAGTGGGCCCTGAGACCTGAGTAGGGAAAGTCAGAATCCCTTCCTGGATGGTTTCAGATCATGAGTGGAAGGTTAGCTCTTGCTTTCCTTTTGGATCTTGAGTTATGAAATTGCCCCAGAGTGCAGGCTGCCATGTCCCTCCCACAAGGAGATACCCAAGAGGAGGAGGCCAAACCATAGCCCCATATAAGATGGGGGAGGGAGCAGGGTGGATTGTCATATTCCTTGGATCCCACTGTCCCTGAAGCCAAGTCCACCCCTGCCTCCTGGGGGGTTGCTTAAATGACACCCTCCCCCCTCCCACCCCTCTCACTCCTTCCTGATATTAGTTTGCTAGGGTCATCCTAACATCAGGGCTTTTTAAAACCCAGAAATTTAATGTCCCACAGTTCTAGAGTCTAGAAATCCAAGACCAAGGTGTTGGCAGGGTGGGTTTTCTCTGAGGCTCTCTTTGGTTTGTAGACAGTCATCTTCTCCCTGTGTAGCCCCTCTGCATGTGGGTGTCCTAGTCTCTTCTTATAAGGACACCAGTCACATGGATAAGGGTCCACCCTGATCTCATGTAAACTTAATCACCCTTTAAAAGACTCCCATCTCGAGATAGGAGGGAGGTTCACCCCATTGGAGGCAAAATCATGTGCAATTGAGAGTCGCATCTGTATGCGGTTTTGCCCACTTACTCCTCCCAGAACCCCTTTCTGATAGACATTGTTTTTCTCATCTGAGATTCCCTGGTGGCTCAGATGGTACAGAATCTGCCTGCTATGCAGGAGACCAGGGTTCAATTCCTGGGTCAAGAAGATCCACTGGAGAAGGAAATGGCAACCCACTCCAGTATTCTTGCCTGGAAAATCCCATGGACAGAGGAGCCTGGTGGGCGACAGTCCACAGGGCCGCAGAATCGGACACAGTTCAGTTCAGTCGCTCAGTCGTGTCCGACTCTGCGACCCCATGAATTGCAGCACGCCAGGCCTCCCTGTCCATCGTTGGACACAACTGAGTGACTAACATTGACTTTTCTCATCTGACAAACAGGGAAACTGAGGTACAGAGACGTTACATAGATTCCCAGAGTCCCGAGCTGGCCCGTGGGAGCTGAGATCTTAGCACCGCAGACGGGCTTTCTGCAGAGTCTGCGCTGGTACCCACTGCCCTGAGGCTGGCCGGCCACACCCAGCTGTTTACAGTAAAAAATTCCTCAAGCCAGATGTTTGCAGGGCTGAAGAGACTTCCCAAGATTAAGTAGGGGCATTACCGGAAGGCGAGATCCACTCTCTGCCTAGCAGAAAATTGCTCTGTAAATTACCGGTTTAAAGGGCAAAGTCAGCTCCTGAGCTCCTGACTTCAAACAAGGTAACAATTTAGGGATCAGAATGGTCTGGTTGAGTGAGTACTTATAATGGCTCATCCTCCTCCATCCTCCCCGTTTTATTTAAAAAACAAACAAAACAGGAAACAAGAAAATTAGTGATGGAGTCTGACAGCAGCTGATGTGCCAGTTTGCCTTCTCTTTCAACCACGCTGGCAGTTGTAGACCTGGCAGGGACTAATGCCCCCTGCCTCCCTCCACTCCCCCCGCTTTCCTCCCTGCTAGCTCGGCCACAGACACAGGCCGTGTGACCTGGGCCACTTCCTTTCCCTGTTGGGCCTCAGGATCTCACGTTCCCCTCTTCTGTTGGCCTTGTGGATTGCTGATCACTTGCCCTCTTGCCCTGCAGCCTCCACCACCAGCTCCACCCCCCGCCTTCCGGGAGAGCAGATGATCCAGGCTGGAACCCTAACCCAGCCCTGCACCCCCCCTCCCCCCAGCCATTGCAGATGGCCCCAGAAGTGGGCCCTGAGACCTGAGTAGGGAAAGTCAGAATCCCTTCCTGGATGGTTTCAGATCATGAGTGGAAGGTTAGCTCTTGCTTTCCTTTTGGATCTTGAGTTATGAAATTGCCCCAGAGTGCAGGCTGCCATGTCCCTCCCACAAGGAGATACCCAAGAGGAGGAGGCCAAACCATAGCCCCATATAAGATGGGGGAGGGAGCAGGGTGGATTGTCATATTCCTTGGATCCCACTGTCCCTGAAGCCAAGTCCACCCCTGCCTCCTGGGGGGTTGCTTAAATGACACCCTCCCCCCTCCCACCCCTCTCACTCCTTCCTGATATTAGTTTGCTAGGGTCATCCTAACATCAGGGCTTTTTAAAACCCAGAAATTTAATGTCCCACAGTTCTAGAGTCTAGAAATCCAAGACCAAGGTGTTGGCAGGGTGGGTTTTCTCTGAGGCTCTCTTTGGTTTGTAGACAGTCATCTTCTCCCTGTGTAGCCCCTCTGCATGTGGGTGTCCTAGTCTCTTCTTATAAGGACACCAGTCACATGGATAAGGGTCCACCCTGATCTCATGTAAACTTAATCACCCTTTAAAAGACTCCCATCTCGAGATAGGAGGGAGGTTCAAAAGGGAGGGAATATATGTATACCTATGGCTGATTCATGTTGAGGTTTGACAGAAAACAACAAAATTCTGTAAATCAATTATCCTTCGATTAAAAAAAAGGAAAAAAAAAAGACTCCCATTTCCAAATAGTCACATCCTGAGGTACGGGGTTTAGGATTTCAACATGCGAATTTGGGGGGCACACAATTTAGTCCATGACACTCCCATACAGGCCCACTACCACCTGCTTAAATCGACTGGAATTGGGTTTCAATCTCTAGACCCTAAAAGAGACCCCTCCACCCACCGGGCTTCACCCCAAAGAATCCCTGTCCTTTATCCCACCCGCTACTTTCCAGACACCTACACACATCCGCTCACATGCATGCAGACACACAACCTCCCCCTGCATTTCAAGCATTGTCTGCACTACACAGAATAATGGAAAGACGAAATCTTTAAATCCTTTTCTTTTTTTTAACTGACCCAATCTTCCTAGCTAGAGATCCCCTCCCTTGAGCTTGTGATGTTGCAAAGTCAGAGGCTGAACTGCATTTGCGGAGGATATGCCTTTGTTGTCCTGTATCTCCTTGTTGCCACCCGCTGTCTGGACACCCCAAGGAATGTCACCCCACTTTTCGTTTCTTGATGGGTCTCAATGCTGCTCTGTTCAGCAGGGTCTTCTCCAGAACCACTCAGCTCTGGCTCAGCGTAGAGGTCAGTCTGGAGCCAAGAGGCCAGAGCTAGCGTTGCCTTGGCAACACTGAGCCTACAATCACTTGGAGCCTTGTGCTCCAGGCAGATGGCATTGTCTGAAGTAGACGGTGGACCCAATAAGGTCTCTGACCTCAAAAAATGGACAAAAAGGGACTTCCCTGGTGGTCCAGTGGCTAAAACTCAGAGCTACCAATGCAGGGGACACAGGTTCCATCCCTGGCCAGAGAATTAGAGCTCACACATCACAACTAAGAATCCACACGCCAAAGCTAAAAAAGATCCCGCATGCTGCAAGGAAGACTGAAGATCCCACGTGCCACAGCTAAGACCCGGGACAGCCAAATAAGTAAATATTTTTTTTAAATAATGTTTTAAAAAGTGGACATAAAAGAAACAACATGAAAGCAGGGTCTGTGAGGAAAACAAACAATCCAGGAAGGGGCGAAACCTGCAAGAGATGCCCACCAGGTGGGCAGGGGGCCAAGCAGGCAGGTTCGTTGGCACCTTCGTTCTCTGGAACTGTCCAGGGTTGTGGTTTTGGAGGCACTTAACTGAACGAACTCCAGCATTGAGATGGTCAGCAGCGTCAGACTGACTTGCTGAAGATGGCCCCCCTTTCACAGATGCAGCCCCTTGGGTATGTGGAATCAGGGGGTGCAGTGTACATTCATGGGAAAGCAACCAGGAGCATCACCGAGGTCCACCTCCAAACCCGAGTGGACAGCTCCTGAGGCCAGGTTACCCAATACCACTCGGATTGTGTCTGCCACACCCTCAGACCAGCTCTACATTAGCGATGTCACGTCTTAGTCCATTTGGACTGCGATAACCAAGCACCTCAGACAGGGGTGAAGAGGGCTTCCAAACAACAGAAATATGTTTCTCAGAGTTCTGAAGGCTGGAAATGTAAGATCAGGGTGGTGATGCAGCCAGGCTCGGGTGTGAGCCCTCTTCCAGGTGGAAGACAGGTGTCTTCTCATTGCATCCTCGTCAGGCAGAAGGGGCAAGGGAGCTCTCTGGGGTCTCTTTTATAATGAGGGCACTAATCCCATTCATGAAGGCTCCACCCCCCATGACCTAATCATCTCCCAAAGGCACCACTGCCAAATATCAAGACACTGGGATTAGGCTAGGGGTGCAAACATTCAGTCTGTAACATATCTATATGTATTTTAAATATGGCTCAGGCCCCACATTGCTACTTATCTCTGTGAAACCAGAGCCCTGGGATTTTTTTTTTTTTAAGATTTTTTTCATTTAGATCATTTATAAAGACTTTATTGAATTTGTTACAATATTGCTTCTGTTTTATGTTTTGGTTTTTTGGCCTCAAGGTATTTGGGATCTTATCTCCACGACTAGGGATTGAACCCACACTCCCTGCATTGGAAGACAAAGTCTTAACCACTGAACCAGCAGGGAAGTCCTGCCCTGGGAAGTTGACTTTATTTTTTCTAGTATATCAACATACATACATACATGTACACATGTACATACAATGTATATGTTCCTATGTGTAACAAGTGTGCCATAACTATGTAAATGGCTGTCACAACAAATGTTTGTCTGTGTGTCCGCCATGGTCAGATCACACTCCATGAGGGGTACAGGTGAGGCACTGGGAGCCACTCATGTTCTACTGCACAAGCGTTCTCACTCAGCAGCCGAAGGTTTCCGTGACAGCAACCTGGTGACTATCACGCAACACCCGCACCTTGCTCCCCAAGACCTCTGCCTCCCGGATACAGACCCCCAAGCCTTCCCCTTGCTTCTTCCTCAAGGTCTCCCCTCCTCTCACTTCCATCTCCTCCTCTTCTGGACATCCCTTTCATAAATATGTCACTGAAATGACTCTCCCAACAGATCTAAGCAATCTGTCCTATAGACTGTTAACACAGGGCCCATTTCCTAAGGGCCAGGTGGCACTAATGGTAAAGAACCCGCCTGCCAATGCAGGAGACTTAGGAGACACAAATTGGATCGCTGAGTTGGAAAGACCCCCTGGAGGAGGAAATGGCAATTCATTCCAGTATTGCCTGGAGAATCCCATGGACAGAGTCAGACACCACTGAAGTGACTTAGCACATACACAGGCCCTGTGCTAAGCGCTCTGTACATTATTTATTCTATCAAGTCTTCCAACAAACGACAGACAAGACACTGGCCTAAGGACACAAAACCAGCAACAGGCAAAAGTAGGACACGAACCTAGATGCTTTTAACTACTATATTATATCCTTGTTTAATCTAGATAGCATGTTTCTAATAATATGGCTGAAGAGAACATGGTTGGGTTTTGTTTTTTTTTAAAGTCCACGTCCCACAGTTGGCTCACTTATGAGCTGCTGAATCAGTGGTGTTCAAGTCAAGTTGCCCTTGGAGTCACTGGAGAAGTCTGATTAAGAATTCAGATTCCGAGGACTTATTCCAAACCTAGTAATTTAGAATTTAGAGGTAGGGCTTGGGGATCTATACTCAAGCTAAATGGCAAGTTTTCTGATGGAGGTGTAGAGTGGGACTCGAGCAGATGTATTTTTCAGAACCTCTTTGTGTGGTTCTGTGGCCCCGCCAGAGGTTGGGACCACCGCCCTGGGTTAAAAGCCAGGGTAGATGCTGGGCTTCCCTGGTTCAGTTCAGTTCAGTTCAGTCGCTCAGTCCTGTCCTACTTTTTGCGACCCCATGACCCACAGCGGTACATTGGTAAAGAATTTACCTGCCAGTGCAGGAGACACAGGCTCGATTCCTGGGTCAGAAAGATCCTCTGGAGGAGGAAATGGCAATTCATTCCAGTATTGCCTGGAGAATCCCATGGACAGAGGAGCCTGGCAGGCTACATACAGTCCGTGGTGCCGCAGAGAGTCGACCGAGCCAGAGATCGTGTTTGGGCCATTACGGCCTGCAGTCCCACAACTCGCCACTAGATGGCACGATGATACACTCCTCACCACAGCCCCGCCCAACCCAGGGGAAGCAAACCGGCAGACTGCCCAGCAATCCACTGGAGGAGGAAATGGCAATTCATTCCAGTATTGCCTGGAGAATCCCATGGACAGAGGAGCCTGGCAGGCTACATACAGTCCGTGGTGCCGTAGAGAGTCGACCGAGCCAGAGATCGTGTTTGGGCCATTACGGCCTGCAGTCCCACAACTCGCCACTAGATGGCACGATGATACACTCCTCACCACAGCCCCGCCCAACCCAGGGGAAGCAAACCGGCAGACTGCCCAGCAATCCAGGCCCAACAAGCCAGCTGCAGGGGGACCCCTGCCCCCGCCTGCAGCCCGAAAAGGGCCGCTCGTCTTTCCACACAGAAGACAGGGAACACATCCTCAGTGGGACAAGCAAAGTTTGGAAGCTGGCCTCAGGACAAATTTGCCACCTGTTGACCCACCCAGATTCCCTCCCACCCAGGAGACCACCCCCCACCCCACCCCTGCCCAGCAGAAGTCCCGCTGCAGTAAGGGGCCAGTGCCAACCAGGAGGCCTGCCTCGGGGATGCAACTTCAACAGGAGGCACCAGCTGTTTCCCGTCTCCGAGAAAGTCCCAGGTGGGTGGCCTCCAGGAGCAGGACACCTGTGGTGAACAGGTGGGGAGCAGCCATCCATTGTTCCCAGGACGAGAGGGATAAAAACAGCCTCTGGAGACTGTATGAGCTGCCCAGAGGGAATCAGACACGCAGCTGGGGCGCCTGAGGAATGTCCACAAACTTCGCCTTGTCCAGCACCTGCCTCCTCCTCGTGTTCCTGCAGAATGAATAGGCCTTCCTCCCGGCCTCTGGGTGTGCCAAGGAGGACCTCTCCCTCTTGGGTGCCAGGTTGCCACAGGGACAATCAGGCGGCTGTGTGTGGGGTGTGGGGTGTGGGGAGGGAGACACCTCGGGGCAAATGAAGACAGGTATGTGGAAGGACTATAGGAGAATTTATGGCCCCCAAACCTCCTCATCCCTAGAACATGTGACTGTGTTACCTTATGTGACGAAAAGAGAATCAAGGTTGCTGGTGGAACTGAATGCTAATCGGGAATCCTTAAAATAGGGAGATTATCCTATTTTAGGATTGTCCGGGTGGACCCACTGTAATCCTGTGGGGCCTTAAAAGATGATGAGAGAGACAGAAAAGGAGCACTGACACATTGGAAAAGACCCTGATGCTGGGAAAGACTGAGGGCTAGAGAAGGGGCAACAGAGGATGAGATGGTTGGATGGCATCACCGACTCAATGGACATGAATTTGAACAAACCCCAGGAGATAGTGAAAGACAGGGAAGCCTGATGTGCTGCAGTTCTTGGGGTCACAAAGAGTCAGACACAGCTTAGCGACTCAACAACAGCAAAGGCCCCTGTCAGACCTCTGCCCTACAGAACTCTGTGTGTGTTAGGCACTCAGCCGTGTCCAACTCTCTGTGACCCCAGGGACTGGAGCCCACCAGGCTCCTCTGTCTATGAAGCTCTCCAGGCAAGAATACTGGAGTGGGTTGCCATGCCCTTTTCCAGGGATCTTCCCGACTTGGGGTTTGAACCTGGGTGTCCTGCATTGCAGGCAGATTCTTTACTGACTGAACCACCAGAGAAGAACTCTAAAATAATGCATTTCAGTTGTTTAAACTGCTAAATTTGGGAACTGTTACACCAGCCCTAGGAATCTAGTACACGGAGCAAGGCAGCATACCACAGTGGGTCACACTTGAGTCACATCTCAGCCCCAGTGGGGCAGGTGGAACGGCCTCCTTTTACAGACGAGGCTCAGTGAGGTTGAGAAATGTGCTATTTTACAGATAAAGAGGAAAAGCTGGCACCAAACTGTTTCTGCCTCGCTCCAAGCCTGTGTTCTTTCTAATGCACCTGATCTCAAACTGAGGCCCAGGTGCGGCAGGCAGCTATAATGGCCCCAATGGCCCCACTTCCTGGGGTTCATGCTCTGACCAAATCCCCTTCCCAGGAGTGTGGCTTGCTTCTAAGAATATTGTTGTTGTTCAGTCCCTCAGTCATGTCCAACTCTTTGCGACCCCATAGACTGTAGCACACCAGGCTCCTCTGTCCTTCACTAACTCCCAGAGTTTGCTCAAATTCCTGTCCATTGAGTTGGTGATGCTATCTAACCATGTCATCCAGCAAAAAGGATGGGATGTCACTCTTGAGGTTAGGTTATAAAAGACTGAACTCACTCACTCTCCACCTCTCTTCTCACTCTCTGTCCCTTCTTTGCTCTCGTCAACGATGCCACCTGCCAAGTTGTAAGCTGAGCTACGGACAGACTCATGTGGCATGGAACTGAGGTCGATCTCAGACCAACAGCCAGCAGGGACCTGAATCCTACCAGGGAATGAGCCTGGAGACGGCTCTCACCTCATGGAAACTTGAGCTGATGCAGCCTCAGCTGGCACCTTCATTGCAGCCTGTGAATGACCTTGAGCCAGTGTCCCCCAGCTAAGCCACACCTGGCTCCTGACCCTTAGAAACTGTGAGATAGTGACTGTTGTTTTTCCCAGGACCACCAAGTTTGGAGAAACTTTGTTACACAGCAGTAGATAACTATACAAGGGAATAATGATTTACAGGAACACAGCACTTCCTTTCCAAAATGTACTTAAAAGTTTGATGAAAACTGATAAAAGACATCTAATTGGTGTGTGTGTGTGCTCACTCGGTCGTGTCTGACTCTTTGCAGCCCCGTGGACTGTAGCTTGCCAGGCTCCACGCTCCTTGGAATTTTCCAGGCAAGAATACTGGAGCAGGTTGCCATTTCCTACTCCAACTGGTAGCTAACAGAAATTTATTATTATTATTTAACACCAAAAACATTTTGTGTTGAAGTATAGCCAATTAACAATGTTGTGAGCATTTCAGGTGAACAGTGAAGGGACTCAGCCATACATATACATGTTTCCATTCTCCCCCAACCACCCCTCCCATCCAGACTGGCGCATAACATTGAGCAGAGTTCCGTGTGCTGTACAATAGGTTTTTGTTGGTTATCCATCTTAAATAGAGCAGTGTGTACATGACCTTCCCAAAGTCCTCAACTATCGCTTTCCCAGGCTTGGGAGTTTGTTTTCTAAGTCTGTGAGTCTCTTTCCGTTTTGTAGATAAGTCCATTTGTATCATTTAATAGAAATTAATAATAGCTCATCTTAAATAGTGCTTACTAGGTGCCAGGCACTTTTCTAAGTTAACTATAATAAAATTCATTCAGTCCTCACAGCATAACCACAAGCAGGTATTCTTAGTATCACATTTTACAGATGAAGAAACTGAGGCATGGAAAAGTTAGTTTGTACTGTATATATTAAAGCAAATGTGAGTGCATTGCCATTCAGATCATCATTATTGTGAAAATGTTAAAACAGACATTGTGAAAGAATTCAATAACAAGCATAGGTATATTTGCCATCTGGATTGTACTATTTACCTTTTTTCTATAGTTTCTCTATCACTTATCTATCTCTTATGCCTGTACCAATCCATCAATACATCTGATTTTTTAAAATTAATTCATTTATTTGGCTGTGCTAGGTCTTAGTTACGGCCTGTGGGGGTCTAATTCCCCTGACCAGTGCTCAAACTTGGGCCCCCTGCACTGGGAGCACAGAGTCTTAGCCACAAGACCATCAGGGAAGTCTCGATATTTTATGCACTCAAATGTGAGTGTCTAATTGAGAAGAATGTAAAAGTTGCGTGAATCTGTTTAAGATAAACCACAGTATTGCACAGCAAGTCTGTGCCTGCCAGCCTGTGGCTCCAGCTCTGCCCCTTGTCCTGGGGGCACCCATCCTTCTCTGGGCCCCGCCTTGTTCCTGACAGGGCAGAGTCTGAGACATGGCATTACACGGAGCCTGGGGTTTCCGGCCACAAGTGAACTGGTGTCCCTGTGGGAAAATGTTGCCCAGGACAGAGGCCACCCACCCTCACAGCACAAGGCTGGGGACACAAACACCCCAGGCTTGAAACACAGGGACATTCGAGGGAGCCTGGGGCAGGTCGCAGAGCTCCAGGCTAACATCTCAGCACCTGACCCGAGAAAACCTGCACACCATGCTGCATGCCCTGTGTTTAACGTTAAAGAGGCATCCTCCTCCCTCCGGAAAGACTGGCCAACATCTGTCAGTCACCGTCTTGCCAGGCACTGTGATGGGCACTGGCCTTTCATCGCGAGAATAAGAGTGACCTGGCCGCTGTCTTCATGGAGCTGACAACGGAGGGAACAGGTACCAAAGGTTTTAATCTTCCTCAAGTTTTCAAATTTATTATTTAAAAAATTTTATTGGAGTATAGTTAGTTTACAATGTTGTATTCGTTTCAGGTGTACAGCAAAGTGAATCAGCTGCACGTACACATATATGCCCTCTTCTTTAGAATCTTTGCCCGTGTAGGTCATTACAGAGTGCTGGGTAGAGCTCCCTGTGTTCTACAGTAGGTCTTTATTATCTATTTTATAGTTATGTTTTCTATATAGTCGTGTATCTAAGTCGCTCCTCATCTCCCAATTTATTCAAATGACATTTGGGATAAATGTCACCAAGGTACAACCCAGCAGGTCTGAACTCCACCTTTCAAAAGGAGAAAATATTTTTCATTCTTTTTCTGATTTCTGCCCCCAACTCTTGGCCCATGAACCACTTGCAAATGATGGCCGGGAACGCAGTTAGCAATGACGGGTCCCAAGGCTGTGCAGGTACAGAGGAGATCATTTTCCCTGCCCCAGCCAGGCATATGCAGCCGCTGGAGCGCATCCTCTGAATTGCGGCTTCTGGTTATAGGTCTGATTCTGAGGGAAATGGGCCTCTCCTTAGAGGGTTTGTGGCAACTAAGACCCTGCCCATGAGCCTGCCTGCCTGCCGTCAAATGTTCACGCAGCCTCTTACCAACTGTGGGACCTCAGACATGTATGTTACCTCTCGGGGCCTCGGTCTGCTCATCTGTAAAATGGGGTGGCAATAACCCTTCCTGGGTTGTCATGAGGATGAAATGGTAAGGGACCCATAGGCCCTGGGACATGGTCTCCCCCAGGTGGCTGTTAGGGTCTATCGGTTACAGCTCTTGTAAATTTTCTTCTTATCCTTGTTGTCCAACAAAGACACTCACTGTTGTCCAAGTGAGCCCTTGTAACCAGCCAGGAGATTCCTGCCTAAGGGGCTATGGGGGTCATCTCCAGGCTGAGGCCAAAGAGCTGGAGCAAGGTAAAAACAAGACGCTGTTCTCTGGGCTCCTCCCTCAGGAAGGGCTGTGAGAGAGGAGGGGATGCGGGTCGACTGGGAAGAGCAGGGAGGTGGCCCTGAAGCGGCCCTGCCAACACTCCTCACCCAGGCCTCCTGCCCCGTCCTCAGCACCTCTGTACGCCTGGCTCCTCTCCAGCTACTCCCTGAGCCCCTGAGCCCCTCAGCCGAAGTGGCATTGTCAGGGAGCCGCTGCAGGCATAAAACCAATGCTCTTCAGGAATCTTCCAGAATCATCCAAGACAGGAAGACCCCTCACCAGCCGAAGCAGCAGAGGGTCCTGGGACCAGCTCTTTGTCTCTTGTCTGGGCCAGCCCCAGGACGTGGGAGCTGGCTGGTGGGGCCCCTGCCTTTCTCGTGAACAGTGGGGCATGTGGTCTGACGAGCTCACGTCACAGGTGAGGGGATTGAGGTCCACAGAGGAGACATGGCTTGGCCAAGGTCACACAGCTTGCAAGAGTCACAGCCAGCTATTAAAAAAAAAAAAAAGCCAGGACTAGAACTACAACTGTGCTCCATACTCTTCTTTGTCCTGGCAGAGAGAACAGCTCTACAATCATCGCTTAAGGAAGAAATCCCTAAGGCAGTGGTGGTCACACTGTGCTCCACAGAACCCCAGAGGGCTCTGAGGAAACCCTCAAGCACAACATGCGATCCACAGCTCACCCGACCAGGAGGTACTTTTAGACAGTCCATGGAGGCTCAGTCACAGCTGAAAGGGGATGGGCTTCAGCACCCAGGGACCTGCCTTCACCCCTTACCTCCTGCGTGGCCTTGACGTAGAGGAGAACCCAATCTCAGTGGCCTCATCTGGAAGGCACTTAAGAACAGTCGTATCTTTCTCTCCCTGGGCTGCGGGGGGATGAGCTCACATAAAGGAGAATTATGAGCAGCAAAGCCTTTAAATCCCAGCATAAAATAATCACAGCTGAGTTCACCATGTACCCACCCATGCACTAGAGTTCAGAGTGGGGAGTGGTTCTAGCTGAGAAGGGAGCAGATGGAGGCAGAGAAATAGTTTGGAATTCTGTTTGGAATGAAAGTAGATCACGCTGTGATGAGGGCTTCCCGGGTGGCTCAGTGGTACAGAATCCACCTGCCAATGCAGGATACGTGGGTTTGATCCCTGGGTCGGGAATATCCCCTGGAGGAGGAAATGGCAGTCCACTCCAGTATTCTTGCCTGGGAAATCCCACAGACAGAGAAGCTACAGTCCATGGGATCACAAAGAGTCAGACATGACTGAGCACGCACACACACTATGACACACACATGCATTCATCAAATGCTTATCAGATGTCCACTGGGTGGGATCTCAAGCTTGTCATGGGCAATAAGGAAACCCATGGGATGCAGTCCCTCCCTGCTCAAGGAGTTTATGTTCTACCAGAAAAAGACTTGTGGGCAAATCAATTCCCTGGAGAGTAATGGGCACTCTCCTAGGGTCCCAAGGCTCAGAAAAGGACAAAAAAAGAGGGATGCCCTGGCCTTCTGGGGCTCTCCAGTGTGCCTCATATGCATGCCTGGGGCGACAGAACAGCTATTTTCTTCAACCAGAATTTGAGAAACATACAGGCAAGAGGAGAGGGGTGTCGGCCGAGTAGAAAGGGCCATGCCCTGGTGGTCAGAGCAGGCGAGTTCAAGTCCAGCGCCGCCTCTGATCGGCTGGGTGACCCTGAGCACAGGAGCTGCAGCCTTTGCTGGCCTCAGCTTCTCACCCAGAAATGAGAGCATCTGGACAATGCAGCCCTTCCAGCCCTGGCCATGGGGATTCAAGGAAAGATGGTGATGTTACAATTAGGATGCTCGGCCAGACAGGCCCTGAACTCGATGGCTCAGCTGGACTGCATTCCTTAGGGAGACAGTGGAGGTGGGGGTGAGGGGCAGCCCCTCCCTCAGCTCTCTGCCTTTGTCCCACAGGTGTCCTCCGCCCCACAGAAGCTCATCCCCAACATCTCCTTGTAGCTCTTCTTGAGAAGCGGTGGCCCCGTAATTAATGTTTATGACACACAGCATGTGGGGCTGCCAGGTTACTTAGCACAGTCAGGAGTGGGCAGAAATGACCTGCGTGTGATTGCCACCTTGGGCTCAACTGAGGGTGAACAGTTGGGCTGCAGATTGTGGACCCCGTTATGCATGTCAGCCACGTGGGACGGTCATTATCAGGATGGTACCCCTCCCTGCCACCTGATAAATGTGCTTGTCACACACAACTCATTTGCTGTTCTAATATTATCTTAGTTTGGGAAATAAAATGGATGCGGAAGACAGAACCTGGAAAAACAAAAAAGATAAACGCATTATATGCCTAAAACTTATGGATTAGAAAAGAGATGTAAATATTTTTCTAATGACATAGATTCTATTAACTCTGAATCAGTATTTTTTTTCCTACCTAAAATGTTAGATGAGTTATGTAAGTGATAAGTGATTCCTATTATTCCATTTCAGCACTTTCTACAGTTATTCATAGGATAATGTGAATATCGGCTAGCTTAGAAAATCACCTTGGTTTTAATAACACAGTCGCTGTAAGAAAATAAATTTGATTCCCAGTCACCCACCTATCAAGGAATCTTTGAAATAGAACTAGCTCCCATAAAACTTCCTTGAATATTACAATCAAGAGAATTCAGTGTACAATTGTGACTAGTAGTATCATTGGGTGAGTAAGGATAGAATAACTTTTCCTCCCCCAGGTAGTCATTCTGTTAAAGAAGGTCCACACCTGGGAGAGGAGAAATAATTCTCAAGTCAACGCAGAGGCAAAGTCTAATTAAAAGCCTTCCAGGGAAGACGCTGTTAGTTTCATAGGAGCATGAGACTATCAAATAATTAAACTGGGGTCCTTCCACAGGGGGTACGGCAATTTTAAAGATTCACAGATGCATAAAAGAGAACTTGGATCTGGTTCGCACTGCAGAATGGTAAAACAGTGCCTGAGATATTCATCCACACAACCTTCAGGTGGCCAGCAGATGTACCCAGGCTGCTCACCTCTGCCCAGGAGCAAGCAGCCTTCTCTGTCGACCCCAGGGTGCCAAGCTATGATGGAAAGCAGGGGGCCCTCAAGCTAAAATAAGCATAGGAAACACCTGGCTGGTTGTTAGACCTACAGACGCCTAACTCGAGACACACTAAACTAACCAAGTGGTTCTTAGTCCTGGAGCCTGGGTGCAGTAGAAACATCTGGAGAGGTTTTTTTTTTAACCCTAATGTTAGGGTCCCAAAGTCAGAGATTCTCAATTGGTCTGAAGTGGGGCCCATAGTTACTCTTTAAAAGATGATCAAAACCTACAGTCAGAGTTGGACACCGCTGATTTTTCAGTCCAAACTCCCTCTCAATGTAAGAGTTTCCTAAGAGGCCTTCACAGGTATATGTAGCCGAGTTCCCAGACATCCTCCCTGTTTCTTGCCACTGAGACCAGATTAAGTACTCTGTAAATGTTGGCTGCTATTGTTATCGTCATTATTTGGTCATAGCTGCAAGTTCAACCCACCTGGCCCCATATCCTAGGTGCCATGACCCTATGGTTTGGATGGAACAGGGGAACTAGGCTAAGCCAATCAGAGTATTGTTCCATTCTCCTACCTGCACCGCCCCTCCCCCACCCCGCCACTCCCAGTGACTGGTTCAGCAATGAGCATCTGGCCCAATCAGAGCCAAAAAGATTTATATTGACACTGTTGGTCAAGAGAATCTCTCTTTCTCCCCCTTCTACCTGGGAAGATGTCAGCCCTACAGCAACCAGGGACACCATGATGAAAGAAAGATAAAGGCAACACAGAAAGTAGGAAAGCTAAGAGATGGAGACCTTGTCTAGATGATGTCATTTATGCCCTGGATCCAGCCATACCTGAAGCTGGTTATAGTCACAGACTTTACATTTCGTTTTCTGTTTAAGTCAATTTGTGATTGGTTTTCTAAGACTTGAAATGACATAGATATCCTATTACATTACCTAACATCCCAGCTCACTCACTGGACCATACCCAGACTGGTATCAGCCTGGAAGGGGGCTTTTGCCCCTGAGCCTCTTACTGGTGAATAAAGCANCACAGACTTTACATTTCGTTTTCTGTTTAAGTCAATTTGTGATTGGTTTTCTAAGACTTGAAATGACATAGATATCCTATTACATTACCTAACATCCCAGCTCACTCACTGGACCATACCCAGACTGGTATCAGCCTGGAAGGGGGCTTTTGCCCCTGAGCCTCTTACTGGTGAATAAAGCATTTCTACATGATTACAAGTGTCTCAGATGCTAACTACCTGCCAAGCTACACTTTTTCTCCATTGCTGTGCTCAGCTCACATGTCAGGACACCTCTGCGTCATCTTAAATTATGATGATCAATTGTTCCAATCTGCCCAGCACTAAGGGAGGGTCCTTAGATACAGGACTTGAAGTGCTAAAACTGGGAAAGTCCCACACAAATCAAGGAGGGTTGGCCACCTAGTTTGTATTGGATAGAAACTGCTGGGGCCACTGGATTTTGGGTTCTAACAGCTGCCAACACGGCTGGGGCTGCCCCCACAGGGCTGACCCATACCAGAGGGAAGAGAAACTCTACCAGACCTTTCATCCTGCCAGCCTGCACCCCCAACACTCACCAAAGCCTGACACAGCCACCTCTAAGACAGCAAGCCCAATGCAAATAGCACACAAATGCATCCTTCTCACTGAGGGGAAACTCACTTCCTCACAAGGCAATCTATTTTTGGTTGGAAAATGTAAGGTGTTAAAAATAACAAGATCATGTATATAGATATTTTAGCACATCTGTAACTCTATTTCTGTTTTGTAGATAAGTTCATGTGTACCCTTTTAAAATATCTCACATATAAGAGATATCACATAGAGTTAAAGATAGAAAGCAACTTGTTACTGAGGCGTAAGCAGGGTGGAGAGATAAATTGGAAGATTGGGATTGACAAACACACAATACTATATCTCAAGTAGATAACTAATAAGGACTTATTATATAGCACAGGTAATGCTATTCAATAATCCGTAATGGCCTATATGGGACAAAAATCTAAAAATGAGCGGATATATGTATAACTGATTCACTTTGCTGTATACTAACAGCAAAGTGTTTGAAAATTGTTTGAAACTAACAAACACAGCATTGTAAATCAACTATACTCCAATAATAAAAAATTTTTTGAAGATTTTAGTACAGTATCTGGTATGCTGTGAATCTTAAATAATGACGGTAGCTGATACTCCTGCTTAAAACAAAAATTATCTGTTTTTCCAGTTAGCAATCATTTTACGGTGCTTCCTATATGCCAGGTCTTATTCTAAATACTTGCGTGATATTGACTTATTTAATCCTCACAGTAACTTCAGGAGGTATGTATTGGCATTGTCCTAGTTTTACAGGAGAGGAAACCCCGAGACTTACTCCATGAAGATTGAATCTGTCAGCCATTATTCTGGAGTCAGCCTCCCCTTCAGGCCTGATTTTGTATAGTCATTCAGCAAACATTTAATTGAGCACTTGCTCCATGCTAGGCACTCTGTTAGACACTGGGGATATTTCACTGAATCAAAAAGTCCCTGGAGCTTATAGTCTAATGAAAAAGACAACAATAAAGTAGGAAATCCATTGCAGAAGCTGCTGTCCGCAGGTTCCATGGGTAGAATTTTGCTTCATCAGAGAAGCCTCAGCTCTGCTTATACTCTCTTCAACTGATTGAATCAGACCCACCCAGACTTTAGGATCATCTCTTTTACTTAAGGGGCCTTGCTGGTGGCTCATACAGTAAAGAATCTGCCTGTAATGCAGGAGACATAGGTTCAATCCCTGGGTCAGGAAGATCCCCTGGAGAAGGAAACAGCAACCCACTCCAGTATTCTTGCCTGGGAAATCCCATGAACAGAGGAGCCTGAGGTCACAAAGAGTTGCACATGACTGAGTGACTAACAGACTTTTATTTAAAGTCAATCATTATGAACTTTGATAACATCTATAAACATGTCTGCAGCAGCATCTATATTAGCATTTGATTGAATAACCGGGGGTAGAACCTGGCCAGGTTGACACACAGAAGTGACTTCACTAAGCCTCTGAGAAGATGTGGCATGTTTAGGATTGCCAGATAAAATAGAGGAAAACTTAGCACCCAGTTAAATTTTAATTTCAGATAAACAATGAATAATTTTTTTAGTGTATGTATGAAAGAGACAGAGAGGAAGGAAGGAATGGAGGGAGGGAGGAAGGAAAGAAGGCGGAAGAAATAGCCTTTAAGCTTACCTGCACATAAAGACTTGGAACTCTGAAGCAACCCTGGGAAGGAGTGTGGCATATTAGGACTGGTGTATGCGTGCAAAGTCCCTTTAGTCGTGTTCGATTCTCTGTGGCCCTATGAACTGTAACCCGCCAGGCTCTTCTGTCCATGGGACTCTCCAGGAAAGAATACTGGAGTGGGTTGCCATTTCCTCCTCCAGGGGATCTTCCCAACCCAGGGATTGATCCCAGGTCTCTTATTCTCCACAGGAAAGCCAAAGCAAATATATAAACCATTACAAATCAGGGTATGTTTGAAGAAAGCAGCAACTGTACCTAGGGTGACTGAATTCCAGTAAAGATAGCAGAGAAGGCCTTTCTGAGGAGGTGACCGCTGAGCTGAGACCCGAAAGATAGGAAAAAGACGCCACTCAAAGAGCAGGGCTGAGCAGCGCATGCAAAGGCCCAGAGGTGGGACAGGCTGGCAGGAGTCAAAGGAGGAAGGTCAGTGGGGCTGGAATGTCTTCAACAACCAGAGAGCATCCTTAGAGGAAGTGCCCTTGGGCAGGCACTGGTAGGCCTGGTGATCAGTTGCTGCTGCTGCTGCTGCTAAGTCGCTTCAGTCGTGTCCGACTCTGTGCGACCCCATAGACGGCAGCCCACTAGGCTCCTCTGTCTCTGGGATTCTCCAGGCAAGAACACTGGAGTGGGTTGCCATTTCCTTCTCCAATGCATGAAAGTGAAAAGCGAAAGTGAAGTCGCTCAGTCATGCCCGACTCAGCGACCCCATGGACTGCAGCCTACCAGGCTCCTCCGTCCATGGGATTTTCCAGGGAAGAGTACCGGAGTGGGGTGCCATTGCCTTCTCCGGGTGATCAGTTAGAGCTTGTCAAAATGAGAAAAGAGAAAGCGGGGAAGCAGGTAAAGGGACAGGAAAGGAAGACTCACAGTGACTTCCCTGGTGGTCCAGTGGTTAAGAATCCACCTGTCAATGCAGGGGACACAGGTTCAACCCCTCGTCTGGGAAGAGTCCATATGCCGCAAAGCACGTAAGCCCACATGCCACAGCTCCTGAAGCATGAGCAGCTAGAGCCTGTACTCTGCAACAAGAGAAGCCGCCACAGTGAGAAGCCTGAGGGCCACGACTGGAGAAGAGCTCCTGCTTGCCGCAACTAGAGGAAAACCCATTTGGAGCAATGAAGACCAAGCATGGCAAAAAAAAAAAAAAGTGACTTCTCCACCCCAAACACACACACACACACACACACACACACGCACACGCACACTGACATTTACTTGGCTAAAGGGCTCCATCCCATGTTGGAAGGAGACACAGTAAGACTTTCCCTGCTGACTATAGGAAAGGGAAACTGAAAAAAGGATCTAGAAGAATGAGAAAGACCGAGTACCTGAAACTCAGTAGTAGCCTTCTGTGCAAAGTGCATATGCTTTGCATTTAAGGTGCAAAGGTCTCTTGCCAGGACCAATGATCACCTGCTGGAAGTCCTGTTGGTGTGACATCAAAACATTACCAGGACCCGTCTCCCTCCACTGTCCCTGCCTGGCCAAGCCCCATCATCTGTCACTGAACTATCGTCACAGTCTCCTAAATGGTGTCTCCCTGCTTCTGTCCTTGTTTTCATCTGTATTCTCCACGCAGAAGAATATAGATGTTTGTGACCTCATGGACTGCAGCACACAACACTCCTCCGTCCTTCACTGACTCCTGGAGTTTGCTCAAACTCATGTCCATTGAGTCAGTGACCATCTTATCCTCTTCTATCCTGTCATCCCCTTCTCCTCCTGCCCTAAATCTTTCCCAGCATCAGGGTCTTTTCCAATGAGTCAGCTCTTTGCATCTGGTGGCCAAAGTATTGGAGCTTCAGCATCAGTCTTTCCAATGAATATTCAGGGTTGATTTCCTTTAGAATTGACTGATCTCCTTGCAGTCCTAAATATAATCCCTTTCTCTCAATTTATAGATGAGGCCCCTAGAGGCCAGAAGTCATGCTCTGGGCCCTTTAATTTACCATTTGTGAGGTTTTCATCAAGTCACTTCCCTGGGCATCAGTTTCCCTACTTGTAAAATAGGAAGGAGGAATCTGATCATCTCTGAAAATTACAGGACAGTCAACACTTCAACAGGCACTATCAGGAGAGGGAGGGGGATACTTTCTTCCCAGATTCAGAGACTCTCTCATGCACATTGCCAGGAAAGATCAGATGACATTTTGAAAGGGGAAATGCTATTGGCAAGTAACCAACATCTTTTCACATCTTCTTAATGGGATTGCTGTGGTGGGGTGCCCTCTCTCTCCTTTCTGCTTCTCAGACCCTCACACCTGCAACCCCAGAGCACCTATGTCAGGGGAGGGAGTGGGAGGAAACACAGTAGTGCCTTTCCCCTTATTTTGAAGCATTTTCAAACAGAATGTCTATAAGGCCTGGAATCACTCCAGAGTATACGCCTGACAGAAATGAGAGCTTCTACACGCCAAAAATAGGTACAAAATGGATCATAGCTGTTTTATTCTTAATTGCCCCAAGTTAGAAAAAACCTGAAGTCTACCAACAGAAGAATGAAAATATCAATTATAGTATATTCAGACCATGGAACACTGTACAGCAATGAAAAAGAAATAAAGTACAGCCCTACAAAAACCTTACCTGGATCTCCCAGACACAACACTGAATGAAAGAAGTCAGGCGAAAGAGTACATACTGTATAATTCTGTTTATTTGAAGTTCAAAAACAGGCAGCATTTATTTACAGTGATGAAGGTTAGAATTAAAGTTACTTGGGGCTGTTTGGACTGGGACAGGGTAAAAAGGTAGCCTTCTTGGGTTTTGGAAATGCTTTTGATTTTGATCTGGGTTGTTGGTCCGTGGACATGAACTTAAGTAAAATCTCTGAGTTTTACTTAAAAATTTAAGAGTTTTACACCCCCACTGAATATAAATTATGCTTCAGTAAAAAAAGAAGAAATAAATATAAGCAACCCATCTCAGGGATCAAACCCAGGTCTCCTGCATTGCAGGCGGATTCTTTACCAGCTGAGCCACAAGCAAAGCAGCTGTGGAGTGGGTAGAACACTGGAGTGGGTAGCCTACCCCTTCTCCAGCAGATCTTCCCAACCCAGGAATTGAACTGGAGTTTGCTTCATTGCAGGCAGATTCTTTACCAACTGAGCTATCGGGGAAGCCCAAGAAGAAATAAATATAAGTAAAAGGCCTGGAACAAAGGAGGGTTCTAGCACAAGGAGATTCTTGGCCACCCATCTGTAGGGGATTTCCATAGATTGGGTGGCCATTTCCACCACCCTTGTCAGCTCATAGGGTCACTGACTCAGAACTCAGCATATCTGGTCATTGCTTCCCCCTTCCGAGAAGCCCGGTCCCCAGAAGCCAAGAGGGCATAGGAGGCAGCAGCTTCTGGGTCTAGGTTGCATCACTCACCCACTACACTCCTACTCTTTCCCATCCCTCACCCTCCTTCCTGAGGGCCAGAGCCTTAGAGAGGGCCCCCTTCTTTCATCTTTTGCTGGTTTACCTCCTCTCCACCACCCTACACAGTATTCCATAATCCTGGATGAGATGGAGAGAAAATGCCAGCCTGACACTCTCCTCCTGGACTTTGTGGGTCTCTGGGTGAATTCTCCAGAGCATCTACAGTTGGTTCTCCAGTACCAACCAAGACACTTGAGAGGGACTTCCCTGGTGGTCCAGTAGTTAAGAATCCCCCTTGCAATGCAAGGGACACAGGTTCAGTCTCTGGCCAGGGAACTAAGATCCCACATGCCAGCGGGCAGCTAAGCCCATGTACCCAAACTACTGAAGCCCACATATTCTGGAGTCCACCACTATACCTAGAGTCTGTGCGCCACAACAAAAGATCCTGCATAATGTCCCAAAGATCTGGAGTTCCAACACCAAGACTCAACACAGCCAATTAAATGAATAAATAAGACTGGGCAGTTGAATTCATCTACCAGGACTAGGTATTTGGTACTCAAATCAGAGGTCTGCTGGGACCAGTGACTCCTGCCTCAGGGCAGAGACCCCATCGACTCACCCCCTTCCTGATCCAGAATGGTTTCATTCACGTTGGGAATTTCTCTCCAATAACAATAAGGGCCTCTTTGTACAGAGCAACTTTTCACTGCTTGCTGCTTCATTTCACAGATGTCATCTTGTCAGGATTGTCACTGACCCCATTTTACAGATGAGGAAGTTGAGACTCCAACAGGATAGATGACTCACCCAAGGAACTGCAGTCAGTAACTGTATAGCCAGGACTTGAACTCAGGCAGCTCAACTACAAGGCCATGTGCCCAGCACCAAACTAGACTACCTCACACAGGCACGAGTCTAAATATAAATTCTGGGAAATCCATGGGCAGAGGAGTCTGGTGGGCTACAGTCCATAGGGTCTCAAAAGAGTCAGACATGATTTAGTGACTAAACAACAATGTAAGGTGAAAGAAATGGGTACATTTCTAACAGGAAAAGATCATGATCCCAATTAATACAAAATTTGAAACTCTGAATTATATTGAATTGTGTAGAGAAAACCACTTTCTCCCTTTCTGGCCAGAGGACCAGCCTGATGGTGCTGTCCAAACCAGGTCCACATGCCAAGCTGGAGGAATGCAACCTCTGGGAAAATCCAAAGCCACTGGGTAGGTCTGTCTTTCCCCGGGGCTGCACGGACTCATTGTCCCCAGGCCACTGGCTGCAGAAAGCCTCAGAGCAGAGCCCCTGGCTGAGTGGAGGGCTGGAGGTACAGATGGTTTATCAGTGCTCCTGTGCATCAGAGATGAGGAAGGAAGGAATGCCTTCCTGCCCACGCACCTAGAGAAAACAGCTGCCCTCTGAGCCCCAGTGACTAGCAAGCTCTTGGATTGCTCAGGGCCCTTTGACAGGTGACAGCCACGGGACATGGGGTGAGGCTCTGCAGAGAGCTGAGCAGAAACCCAGGGCACCTTCTAGGCTCTGCATTATAATTGGATTTTCCAAGAAATGGCTTTGTCCAGCTTTTCAAGCTGCTGATTTACAAACTGACCTCAGCCACCATTTACTCTTCCCTGTAACTGGATCTGCCAACTCTCAGACTCGGTCTCTTGTTTCAGCCTTCCATTTTTATCCCTGCTCTTCTCCAGGGAGTTGAGCTGCCTCTGTTGTCTGGACTCTCACTGCGGTTAAAGCGGCGCGAGGAGGGTCAATATACTTCTCTATGTCAATAACCGGAGAAGGCAATGGCACCCCACTCCAGGGTTCTTGCCTGGAGAATCCCAGGGACTGGGGAGCCTGGTGGGCTGCAGTCCATGGGGTCGCGAAGAGTCGGACACGACTGAGCGACTTCACTTTCACTTTTCACTTTTCTGCATTGGAGAAGGAAATGGCAACCCACTCCAGGGTTCTTGCCTGGAGAATCCCAGGGACTGGGGAGCCTGCTGGGCTGCCGTCTATGGGGTCGCGCAGAGTCGGACACGACTGAAGCGACTTAGCAGCAGCATGTCAATAACGGCCTCCTGTCAGTCACAGCCATTCTGCCAATCGTCTAGTGGATAGGCGGGCCTTGGAAAAGTTCGACCAATGGCCTTTCACTTTGGCCCAGGTGAGCTTGTGACTGGCCGTGGCCCTGTGCAGAAGGGCAGGGACACGGGGTGCAGGAAGCAGGAAAGGTGATGGTGAAATAAAGCCGTACCTTTGTGAGAACTGAGTGGCCAAGAGGATAGGCTCTGGGTTCAAGTTCCAGCTCTGCCCCCCCCAACCCCGCCCCCCACTGCTGCTGCTAAGCCACTGCTGCAGCCCACCAGGCTCCTCCATCCATGGGATTTTCCAGGCAAGAGTACTGGAGTGGGTTGACATTGCCTTCTCCGATAGCTGTTGACTTTGGACAAACACTCTGTTTCCAATTTGAGGTTGAAATGAGATAATGCATGTAAAGTGTTTAGCACAGCACCTGGCTTATACAAAGATGATGAAGGGTTACGTTTTAACGGATGGTATTCTTCAGTCCCAGTTTTTCTTATTGTTTCAAGATCCTCTCCACCCATAAAATTCAGGCAGCTGTTATCATAGGTCTGCAGGAAGCGATGACACAGCGAAAAAAGAGAGCTAAAACAGTCCTGGCTTTTGAATTTTGAAAGCCTAGGAAGTCAGGGGAACAGAATGGACAAGTGTGTGCAGACGACGAACAGCCTTGCGGGGAGGGGCTGGACTAGCAAGGCTTCCTGCCTCTTAAGACAACAATAAAGCTTCCCAGAGCAGGAGGAAGACGAGTCTGAAAAGAGCAAGACAAACCGAGAAAAAGGGCCCCCGGCTGTGTCCCATGGTGTCCCTTTCCCTGTGGAGCCAGGGAGGGCAGTAGAACCTTAGACAGAATAGTAGGTTTTATCTGGCAGGTATATCTGAGTTCCATAATGTTTCTCTGCACCAGAAAGGGCAGGAGAAAAATCGTCCCATGGGACCCAAAAGTGGCAGAAGTATGGAAGAATGTGGGTTACCATCTCATGTGTTTACACGGACCGGCAGTTTTTATAAATGAGTGAATCCAGACTGGATGCATAATAGGAAATCTGCAGTGAATCACAGGCCTGGTCTAAAGGAGCAGCCGTGACACAGTTCCAAGATTGTTGCCCTATTGGGACCAGTGCTCAGAGCCCTCAACTCCAGAGAGCTAGATCCTTATGTGAAAACTCCTAGATTTTCAAAGACTGGCAACTAATTTTTTTGTAAAAAAATTTTTGAAAATGTGCTATTTCTTTTTTTCTTTTTTTTTTCCCCTTCCACTTATATTGAGATACAATTGACAGAGACTTCCCTGGTTGTCCAGGGGCTAAGACTTCGCCTTCTAATGTAAGGAGTGTGGGAGCTAAGATCCCACATGAGTTGGGGGCCAAAACACCAAAACATAAAACAGAAGCAATATTGTAACAAATTCAATAAAGATTTTTAAAATGATCCACATCAAAAAACCAAAAAACTTTAAGAAAAAAAATTTTTTAAGATACAATTGACATACAGCAATTGATAAGTTTAAGGTGTACAGCATAATGATTTGACTTACATAATCATGAAATGATGCCCACAATAAGTTTAAGGAGCATCCATCATCTCATATAGACACAAGGAAATAAAAAAAAAAAACATACTATATAGGCCAAATCAAACCTATCTGTGGACTACATATGAATCAGAAGATGCCAGGTAGGGGCTGGTCTCCCTGCCAGGTTTTCCCTGGGCCCAGCATGGGGTGGGAGTTGGGATGAGGAATGGCTCAGTGGGGGTTTTCGGGGACCAACAGCCAGCAGCCAGTCTAGGTGGAAGGCATTGGCCCCAATACGATCCTAGAGTGGGGCGAGTCGGGCAGCGCTGCCCAAGGCTCTCAGAACTTAGAAGCAACCCCAGCAAGGAGGGGAGGTGAACATGTCTGCACCTGGCAGAACAGGGGCTTGTAAAATAAATTAGACTGAGTCATGGAAAAATAGTTCCATTTCCTGCCAGCTCCAGTTTGTGGTCTGAGTCTCATCTCCTCTGGTGATTTGTATCGGCCAACCAGAGGTATAGATTGGTATAGAATTTAAAGACTCAAGACACAGTTTTCTATAACAGGCTAACCTGGGGTATCCTCTAATCCACATTAATGAAGTTTCCATTTGGGAAGGTCCCCTGGAGGAGGAAATGGCAACCCCCTCCAGTATTTTTCTCTAGAGAATCCCATGGACAGAGGAGCCTGGTGAGCTACAGTCCATGGGGTTGCAGAAAGTCGGACACTACCGATCAACTAATACTAATACTATGCTGTTTGTGGGTTTGGGGTTTTTTTTTTTTTTTTTGAGAATTCTTTTCTTCCTTATGTCTCTATATATTCATTTATTTTATTTATATATTATTTGGGTTAAAAATCTTTATTTCAAAGTAATTAGATTCACAGGAAAAATTTTTTTAATATTTGTATTTAATAAATTATTTATTTGGCTGCACCGGGTCTTAGTTGTGGCATGTGGGATTTTTAGTTACAACATGTGGGATCTAGTTCCCTGACCAGGGATTCATCCTGGGCCCCCTGCATTAGGAACGTGGAGTCTTAGCCACTGGACTGCCAGGGAAGTCCCAGAAAGGTTTTGTTTTGTTTTGTTTTGTTTTATGTACAGGAAGATCTTGTGTGCTCTTCACCCAGCCTTCCCCAATGGTAACCTTTTGCATAATTATGGTATAATAGCATAGTCAGGAAGGTGACATTGGTACAATCCATAGAGCTTACTCAGATTTCATGCTTTACATGTATTTGTGTGTCTGCGTGTGATTCTATACAGTTTTATCACACGTGTAAATAAATATGATCACATGTGATCAGTCAAGATCTACAAGGCTTTCATCACCAGAAGCTCCTTTACGCAACCATTCCCTCAGCCTGTCCCCTCAGTTTAGTTCAATCGCTCAGTTGTGTCTGACGCTTTGCAACCTCATGGACTGCAGCACGCCAGGCTTCCCTGTCCATCACCAGCTCCTGGAGCTTGCTCAAATTCATGTCCATCGAGTTGGTGATGCTATCCAACCGTCTCATCCTCTGTAGTCCCCTTCTCCCCCTTCTCCTCTCCCCTATCCCCTGCCAATGACCTTCATCTGTAATTTAGTTAATTTAAGAATATTATATCAATGAAATCGTATAGTATGCAACCTTTTGAGACTGGTTGTTTCTACTCAGCATGATTCCTTCAGCTCTGTCCAAATTGTTGCATATATTGAGAATTTGTTCATTTTGATTGCTGCGTGGTATTCCATGGTATGGATATGGATATGGATTGAAGAATATTTAGATTATCTCCAGTTTGGGGTTACTGTGGATCCTTAATGAATTTAAAGCTAGTTTAGGAAATGTCAGCCAGGGCAACTGTGTTCTGAGTTTGGACAGGGTACAATGTTTTCTCTGGCCCCTTAGTCATAGAATTTTGCACAGACTTTCACTGGAAGCCCTAGGAGGAAGGCAGGGCAGAGATTTATTCAATAGACACAATTTTCTTGAACACTTACTATGTACCATGCATCATTCTAGATATTGGAGTTACAGTAGTGAATGAAACCAGTTAAGACCCCTCTCCTTACTTATTATTCCCACTACACATAGATGAAAACTGTGATTTGTTCACAGTCACACAGGTAAGTAATGTCAGAACTGGACTTGAACCCAGGTCTTCTGATTTCTGGGCCACTGCTTTTCTGATTATAATGTCTCTGTTATCAGATATCAAAATCAGGGCAAAAAGCACATGCTGGAAATCGTGTTTGTAATGTTCTAAACAGCAGTTCTTAACTGGGGTTGGTCTATCCACAGGGACATTTGACACTGGAGTCATTTTTGGTTGTCACAGCTTGAGAGAGGGTAGCTACTGGCATCTAGTGGATAGAGCCTCAGGGAGGCAACTAAACATCTTACAATGCCCAGGACAGTGCAAAACTCTGGTCTAAAGAGCCATAAGAGTCACGGACAAAGATAACAGTCACCCAGGCAACAGTGTCATATTGAATTTCCACCCAAGCAGACGCAATTATGTACTTGACAAGCATGGTTAGAGCAGGTTGGAGGCTGATGGGGGGATGTCCTATGAAGTAGCTACAAAGAACCATCACCTCCACTATCTCAGTACTAGGAGGCTTTTCTGCAGGAAACGAGAGTGCAGTAAGAGCTGAAATGGTGAAAGACAGAGACTTCTGGGTGGGCTGCCTAAAAGAGGGTGCAGAAGGAGTTCCCTGGTGGTCCAGCGGCTAAGACTGCACAGACCTAATGCAGGGGCCCGGGTTCGATCCCTGGTCAGAGAACTAGACCTCGCACGCCACAACTAAAAGTTCACATGCCACAATTAAAGATTCCGTGTGCTGCAACTAAGACCCAGCACAGCCAGATAAATTAATTAATTAAATCCATATATATTTTTTTTAAAGATGGACTTCCTTGGTGGTCCAGTGGTTAAGAATCTGCCCTCCAGTGCAGGGACACATGTTCGATCCCTGGTCTGGGGACGTCCCACGTGCTGCGGGGCAACTAAGCCTTGCGCCACAATGAAACCCGAGCACCTAGAGTCCATGCTCTTCAGTAAGAGAAACCACCACAATGAGAAGCCCTTGAACCGCAGCTAGAGAGTACCCTCTGCTCACTGAACTAGAGAAAGCCTGTGAGTAGCAACAAATACCCAGCACAGTCAAAAAGAAAGAAAGAAAGAAGAGGATACCGAAAGGGCAGGAGTATTGTTTCTCTGCCCCACCATCTGCCTCCTCTATGTCTCCTGAAGGTCCTTGTTACCCTCCTTCACATAGAAATATACAAGAGGGCAGAGCTCAACCATATAGCCCGTTGAGGAACAGCAGCTCTCACGAAGGACCAGGCCTGGGCAGGGGGCAGCGGTGATCTCATCTTCTCTGGCACCTGCTGAGGTGGCCTTGTTTCTGTATCGCAGAAGACAGTTGTTCCCTCCTAGGCCTCCTGGAAGCCCTCTCTGGGCCAGCTTCTCTCTCTTCTCTCCGCTTCTTCTGCCCTCTTGGGCACACTGGAGGCACTGGCAGAGCCTGGCAACCCTCTGCTTGTCTTGGCTGTCTTGGCGCCTCTTCCAATCACTTCATGTGACCACCCCCCTGCTCCCTTGCCATGTAGGGTAAGCAGAGACATTCTCCCAGGCTCGCCCCCAACCCACACTCTCTCACCCAGACAGCACAGGGTCACTGTTTCAGCCACTGCTCACTTCTCTGGAGACCCAGATAGAGCTCTGTCCCACTACCTGAGCCCCCAACCCACAGACCCTTGACCTTATCTGAGCTGGGGGAAATGGCTCTGGGGTCTCAGTCTCCAAACCTTTTTTTAATAACATAAACATTATACCCAGGGGCCTCCAGGACTTCCGTTTTAGAAACTCAAAGTTCACGTTCTTGCAACTCAAACTCCTGATTCTCAAAATTCACAAGTGTTCCTGCTGAACTAAGCTTTTCCCAAAGTAAAAGGCACCAAGATCTGGAAAGAGCAAAAGGGAGAAAAACCAGTATCACTAAGTATTAGCCCACTGTGGCAGCCTGGGCAAGATGAATGGGCCACCAGGACCCTGGCAGGTGTGGAAGACTTGGCTGTGCTCCTCCTGGGGGCCCCTCTCCTCTAGGGAAGCTGAATCTCTCTCCCCAGGTTCATCTTTCACCTTCTAAACCTGAATCAAGGAGTCCCTCAGGGTATCATAAACACCACTTACATGAGAGCGAGGGTAAAGAAGTAGGTGAGAGCATGGGCTCCAGGTATGTTGGGGTCATAGGCAGATCCCACCACTTACCAGCTGAGTGAGCTTGATCGGGTCATTTAACTTCTCTGCATCTCAGTTTCCTCATCTCTAAAATGGGGAAACTATAGTATCTTCCTTATGTAGTTATGAGCATGATTAAATGAGGCCGTTTAAAACTGGGAAAGGAATACGTCAAGGCTGTATATTGTCACCCTATTAACTTATATGCAGAGTACATAATGCAAAATGCTGGGCTGGATGAAGCACAAGCTGGTATCAAGATTGCCAGGAGAAATATCAATCACCTCAGATATGCAGATGACACCCCCCCTTACGGCAGAAAGCAAAGAGAAACTGAAGAGCCTCTTGATGAAAGTGAAAGAGGAGAGTGAAAAAGCTGGCTTAATACTCAACATTCAAAAAACAAAGATCATGCCATCCAGTCCCATCACTTCATGGCAAATAGATGGGGAAACAATGGAAATGGTGACAGACTTTATTTTCTTGGGCTCCAAAATCGCTGCAGTTGGTAACTGCAGCCATGAAATTAAAAGACACTTGCTCCTTGGAAGAAAGCTATGACCAACCTAGACAGCATATTAAAAAGCAGAGACATTACTTTGCCAACAAAGGTCCATCTAGTCAAAGCTATGATTTTAGCAGTAGTCATGTATGGATGTGAGAATTGTACCATAAAGAAAGCTGAGTGCCAAAAAATTAATGCTTTTGAACTATGGTGTTGGAGAAGACTCTTGAGAGTCAATCGTAAAGGAAATCAGTCCTGAATATTCATTGGAACGACTGATGCTGAAGCTTAAATTCCAATACTCTGGCACGTGATGCAAAGAACTGACTCATTGGAAAAGACCCTGATGCTGGGAAAGATTGAAGGCAGGAGGAGAAGGGGACGACAGAGGATGAGATGGACACAAAGAGTCGGACACAACTGAAGTGACTTACCACACGTGCACGCATGCATGTGACCCAGCTCCAGGAAGGGAGTGATCAAGGAAGTTTGCTGGGAGCTTCCGGGAAAGGTTTCATCATTGATGGGAAAGGGACCCACCGGAAGAGACAGTGACAGAGCAGGGAGCCTGAGGCAGCATGAGTAACGAGGCTGAGCACATCAGAAGGGCCCGCATGATTATGAAGTCCCTGTGTGTCCTTGTGGAGGAGCCTGGACTTAATGCCAACGGCAGAGGGGAACCACTGCCCCTATCTGTGTTTCACACTGCTGACCCTTCAACAGGGAGAATGGATCCAAGGGGAGAGCTTGGGAACAGGACTCCAGTTAGGAAGTAGCTGGATGAACTGACTGGTTATGAGATCTGGAGAAAGCTTTTCTGCAGGGTGGGGGCACAGAAGAATATGGGGTGAAGAGGAGAAAAAATTACTGGTTCTCTGTGCTCAGTGGTCCCAAGAACCTGCACTCCAAGCCATATCTTCAACAGCTCCATTCTGGGCCATCTGACCTGTCTACACAGACCCCATTAAATTGGTAACTCAGGGAGATGTGTATTTCTTGAATGAAAAAATTTCAGGAAATGGATGAAATGGTTTTATTTAAACAAATGGTCCAAGGATCCAATTTCACTTTGTACTATATGAGCACAATTCCTCACTACACAGACCTGATTCAACCTTCAGAGAGGTTGGGCTGGTATGTCATAGATGATATATGCACACAAGATACATCCTTTCCTGGTGGGTGTGAGCCACTCCAGGTGAAGGCCAGGTTACAAGTACCGGTATGTGATTTACCGCTGACTTTGGTAAGAGTCACAAGGTGAAGACATTGCTCAGATTCTCAGAGTTTATAAATGAGTAAAGGTGAGGGAAGGGGGTCACCTGCTTAGAACTGAGCAAGGGAAGAATGGCAGGTGGGGAAAGACCATGGCAAGAAAGAGAAGACACAGGGGCAGGCTAAGGAGGGTGTGTTCTTGGTGAACCATACAGGTGGTTCCTGGACCCTCTATTTTTCTAAGTTTTATTATTAAATATGTTGTTACTGAAAAAATATTAATTACCTCCCCATCACACACACACACACGCACACACACCCCTCTCCTCAATTTCTAAGGATAATTATGTTTTGCTTTGGGTTGATCCTTCCTGAACAATTTTTATGCTCAATCAAATATATGTGTCCCCATCTCTTTTATTTTTAAAAAAGATTTATTTATCTATTTTATTTTTTTACTGTGATGGGCCTTTGTTGCTGCATATGGGCTTTCTCTAGTTGCAGCAAGTGGGAGCAAACGGGCTACTCTCCATTGCAGTGTGTGGGCTCCTCATCACAGTGGCTTCTCTTGTTGCAGAGCACAGGCTCTAGACATGTGAGCTGCAGCACACAGGCTCATTAGCTGCGCACTTTGGGCTCTAGAGCAAGGGCCCAGTAATTGTGGTGCATGGGCTTAATTGCTCCGTGGCGTATGGAATCTTCCTGGAGCAGGGATTGAACAGGTGTCCCTTGCATTGCAAGGCAGATTCTTAACCAGTGGACTACCAGGGAAGCCCTCTCCATCTCTTTCAAAAGCCATTTGTGTGGCATCAAAATGCTTGGTCTCTGGCTTTTCTCAGTTAATGATACATCTTAGATATTCACCTCTGTGAGGTAACTCTAGCTCCTTTTCTCTTCATGACTGCATAGTATTCCAGTATGAGCCTGGGCCATAATTAATTTAGCATATCTCCTTTTGGTGGCATTTAGGCTGATAACAATTTTTCATCATTATAAATAATCATGAATGAAAATCTTTAAACACACCTTCTTAAGCATATGTGTGAGTTTTTCTGCAAGATGATTGCTTCCTCTAGGTGGATTTTTCAGCTTACTTTATAACAGACTGAGATCTAGTCACCAGTTAGAGATAGTCTAACACTTTAAATTAGTTCCTTGTTCATTCAGGAAGAGCAAATCAAAATGAATGCCAGGGATGCTCAGAACAGTATGCAACCCTCCTAGAATCCTGACTTTCAGAGCTGGGCAGGCTAATGCTCCAAATGACTCATGTTCAGATACCACTGGACCATTTATAAGGTACTTTTCCACATTTTGGCTCACCTGATCCTCATATTGGCCCTGAAAAATAGGTATTATTGGCATCACTCTGTTTATAGATGAAGAAACTGAGGCTCAGAGAGAATGAGATATTTGCCCAAGGTCACACAGCTCATAAATGGTAGAGGATTCAGAAACCAGAGAGGTTTGATGTAATCCTGCCTTCTTTCTAAATTCATGATACAGGTTGTATCACGGTGCCTCATATGAGAAGAGCTTTACAGTAAATAGTTAGTTGAAGAGATGTGTGAAATAAGCATCTATCTACATGGCTGAGTTTGCAGGATTATTAGATTCCTACTGCTACTGTAATAAATTACCATAAACATTATGGCATAGGACAACATGAGGTTCAGTTCAGTTCAGTCACTTAGTCATGTCCAACTCTTTGTGACCCCATGGACTGCAGCATGCCAGGCTTCCCTGTCCATCACCAACTCCCAGCGCTCAAACTCATGTCCATTGAGTCGGTGATGTCATCTAACCCTCTCATCCTCTGTTGTCCCCTTCTCCTCCTGTCCTAAATCTTTCCCAGCATTAGGGTCTTTTTCAATGAGTCAGCCCTTCACATCAGGTGACCAAAGTATTGGAATTTCAGCTTCAGCATCAGTCCTTCCAATGAATATTCAAGACTGATTTCCTTTACAATTGACTGGTTTGATCTTCTTGCAGTCCAAGAGACTCTCAAGAGTCTTCTCCAACACCACAGTTCAAAAGCATCAATTCTTCAGCACCCAGCTTTCTTTATGGTCCCATTCTCATATCCATAAATGACTACTGGAAAAACCACAGCTTTGACTAGGCAGACCTTTGTTGGCAAAGTAATGTCTCTGCTTTTTAATATGCTGTCTAGGTTGGTCATAGCTTTAGTTCCAAGGAGCAAGCATCTTTTAATTTCATGGCTGCAGTCACCAACTGCAGTGATTTTGGAGCCCAAGAAAATAAAGTCTCTCACTGTTTCCATTGTTTCCCCATCTACTTGCCATGAAGTGATGGGACCAGATGCCATGATCTTTGTTTTTTTGAATGTTGAGTTTTAAGCCAGCTTTTTCACTCTCCTCTTTCACTTTCATCAAGAGGCTCTTCAGTTTCTCTTTGCTTTCTGCCATAAGGGTGGGTGTCATCTGCATATCTTATGATTCCAGCTTGTGCTTCATCCAGCCCAGCATTTTGCATGATGTACTCTGCATATAAGTTTAATAAGCAGGGTGACAATATACAGCCCTGATGTACTCCTTTCCCAATCTGGAACCAGTCCATTGTTCCATGTCCATTTCTCACTGTTGCTTCTTGACCTGCATACAGATTTCTCAGGAGGCAGGTAAGGTAGTCTGGTATTCCCATCTCTTTTTAAGAATTTTCCATAGTTTGTTGTGATCCACACAGTCAAAGGCTTTAGCATAGTCAATGAAGCAGATGTTTTTCTGGAAATTTCTTGCTTTTTCTATGATCCAACAGATGTTGGCAATTTGATCTCTGAACATGAGGTTATTTGACAGTTCTAGAGGTCAGAAGTCCAAGACTGGTCTCACTAGGCAGAGTCCCTTAGACTGCAAGGAGATCCAACCAGTCCATTCTGAAGGAGATCAACCCTGGGATTTCTTTGGAAGGAATGATGCTAAAGCTGAAACTCCAGTACTTTGGCCACCTCATGAGAAGAGTTGACTCATTGGAAAAAACTCTGATGCTGGGAGGGATTGAGGGCAGGAAGAAAAGGGGATGACCGAGGATGAGATGGCTGGATGGCATCACAGACTCAATGGACGTGAGTCTGAGTGAACTCCGGGAGATGGTGATGAACAGGGAGGCCTGGGGTGCTGCGATTCATGGGGTCGCAAAGAGTCGGACACGACTGAGCGACTGAACTGAACTGAGGCTAAAATTTAGGTGTCAGCAGAACTGTGCTTCTGCTTGGAGGTCTAGGGGAGAATCCATTCCTGACCCTTCTCAGCTTCTAGAGACTTCCCACATCCCTTCGCTCATGATCCCCTCCAGCAAGGGGGAGCATTGCATTACTCTGACCTATGCTTTCAGCATCACATCATCTCTGACCCTCTTGCCTCCCTTATAAGAACCCTTGTGGACTTCCCTGGTGGTCCAGTGGTTAAGAATCCACCTACCAACATAGGGGACATGGTTCAATCCCCGACTGGGGAAGGTTCCACATGCTGCAGGTCAACTAAACCAGTGTGCCACAACTACTAAAGCCCATGTGCTCTAGAGCCCTTGCTCTATAACAAGAGAAACCACTCCAAGGAGAAGCCCGCGCATCACAACTAGAGAGTAGCCCCCGCTCACTGCAACTAGAGAAAGCCCAAGAGCAACAATGATGACCCAGTGCAGCCATAAATAAATAACCCTTGTGATCTCGTGAGGTCCACCAGGATAATTCAGGACAGTCTCCCCATCTCAGGATCCTTAACTCAATTACATATGCGAGGTCTCTTTTGCCATGTGAGGTAACATAGTCACAGTTCTGGAGATGAGGCTATAACATCTTTGGGCAGTCATTACTCTGCCTACCACACAGGGTTTCTAGCGGTTAAGAGCAAATACATACCTAGGTTCAATTCTTGGCTCAACTACTTGCTAATGGATCCAGGTACATAACTTCTCTGAGTCTTAGCCTCACCTGAAAAACAGGAGTAATAGAATTCTCCTTCTAAGGCTGTGGTAGCGATTGAATAACACAGTGCTTGTAGAGCAGTTGAAACATAGGGTTCAGTAGATGGTGTAACTGTCATCGTCCCCTCTGCCTATTATGGTAACAGTAACAGAAACTCCACGTTTTGAGATTTATTTTTCTGGCTCTTTCCCCAAAGGCATTTCTCAGGCCCTTGTCAGCTGACAGGGGGATAAGGTGGTGGTTCCATTGTCAGGCTCTTCAGTGGGATACAGAGAACCTGGGAAGATTCAGAGACACTTACCACCTAGAGGGAAAAGGCTTGGAGGGGAGGGTGGCAAGGAGAAATACGCTTCCTTTGCCAGCTACGCTTCCTTTGCCAGCTTCTGGCTTTTGCCTGTGGTTCAGCTTTGAGAGTTTCTCCAGCCTCTCCCCAGATTAGCCAGGCACAGCCTGACTAAAAGGAACACTCTGAAGATGATATTCTCAGATAAACGAGACCTGCCCAGTTGGGTGTGCAGCAGAGCAGGGCGGACCCACAGTCGGATCCTGGCATGGAAAAGTACTGAGGCCCTTTGCTTCTGGGTAGGAGCTAAAGCAGCTGTCTGAAATGATCACCCCCAGCCCAGGCCTCTCCAAAGTTAGTCTTGCAGAGTGAAATGAAAACCAGACCCCTGGTCTTATCTGAGGACTATGTGACTGTTTCTCATCACTTCTTTGGAGCCTGGAAGGTTCCCAAATTCATTGTCTAAACTTTGCAATGGATACACACAGCTTTCAAATGGGAGCCTGTTGTACAGGTCCCTTCCCCACATATGTTCTCCCCATTTGCTAAAATAAAATATTATTTGGAGTTTTCATTCATCCAGTAAATATTTATTAAGCACCTCCAGGGAGTCAAGCAAAGACTGTTGGGAGCACAGCAGTCCCTGTCCTCAGAAGAGGAGACTGACTTGTAAAGTATTACATCACTATGCAGAGTGTGACAATGGTGTCTTCTTCCTGAGTGACAGACTGGAGACGCAAGGGAACTTGTCTTAGGGCCCAGAGCATGATGGGGGATTTTTCTATAGTAAGGAGAGAAGAGGCTCTGGAGGGGACGAATTTGGTCAAGCTCCCGATACTCATTTGCCTAAAGTGTGACTTTGGGCAAATGACCTCATCCCCTTAAGCTTCAGCTTTCTGTTCTATAAAGTGAGCATAACCAATAACCATCTGCAGGGTTAAGGATTAAATAAGATGGTGCAAGGGAAGCAGGTGGTAACTGGGTTCTTGGTCCACAGTAAGTAAATGAAGAATACCACTTATTGATATACTTAGGGAGACTCATTACTGTTTCCTTAAAAGCTTTCCCCGCCTCAAAATCACAAGACAGCTCCAAACTGACCTCTTCGCAGACGCTAAGGTCCTATCGAACTATTATCATGCATGTTAAGACCTGGAGAAGGGAACTGCAACTCACTCCAGCATTCTTGCCTGGAGAAGTCCATGGACAGAGGAGCCTGGCGAGCTACAGTCCCAGGGGTCGCAAAGAGTCGGCACGGCTAAAGGACTAACACACACATATGCATGTGAAGAAGCAGCAATGGGGAAAAAATACCCACGTGAAACCACTCTGTAGGCATACACACATGAGAATCATGTGTACCTAAGAAGCTGGCAGTTTGAAAGTGAACCTGATTGCAATTTCCACCAGGGTATCTGTTTTCCATCCCGGACAGGGCAGATTCCCAGTAGGAGGCGCCTTCTGTCCTCAACTAGATTCTCTGACACCTGGCCTATCAGCTTTTTTCAGGATTTGAACTTCAAAGGGCTGGACACTCGGAGAAAGGGACCCTAACCTGACCTCTCTTGGAAAGCAAAACAGTCTAAGATTGAAGGAGGAGGAGGACGGCTACCTGCGTTTAGAATCGGGCTGGGTCCCAGAAGCGCAGGTCTAGGGCAAACCTCCAGGTAGGAGGCAGAGGTGCCCTCCGAGCTGTGGTTCACCCTGCCCAGAACCAGGCCTCGGGCAGCAGCTCTGAAGATCTAAGCAGAGGCGGTCCACCCGCCTGCCACCTGGTAGGCAGGACACCAACCGGAGCTTCCATGCGCAAGTTCTCAGCAAAGCTGGATACAAGACGCCAACTGGGAAGGCACGAGCCAGGGTGCCCCCATCCCGGGCACGGGCGCAGGCTCCTGGAGTGGGCTCCACCCCGACCAAGGCTCAAGTATGTGACCCGGAGGGCGCTCAGGGGACCCGGGGTGGAGGGTGGGGGCAGGTCGAGGGCCTGAGATGACTCGCTTTTCAAAAACTCGCTTCCTCCTTTCCTACCTCCGCCCATCAGTCACCTTGCAGGGACCAGCCCTGGGAGGTGCGGGCGGGGCCCAGCGCCCAGCGCCCAGCCCCTGCCTGAGGGTGAAGAGGGAAGGGCAGCCTCCCCTGGAGGGGGCGGAGGAGGAGGGGAGGCGGGGAGGCCGGCGCACCAGGTGCCCAGGTGAGCGCCCCACCTGGAAAGGCGCGGCGGGCGGGCCGGCGGAGCTGAACCTCTGCACTTGCACCGGGTCTGGTAGGGACTCTCTGGTCTCCTTAAGACTTAAAACCCGGACTCCCGGCCGACGCGCCCTTCCCACCCGGCGCCACACGAACGCTTCCCCGGGGGGCAGGGGCAGGCTGCTCTCTCCCCGCCATTCCGGGTTAGCCAACTTCTTGCGGTCCACCGCCCCCGGCCCGCACACCCCCAGCCGATCTGGGGAGTGGATGTCTTCTCTTCGCTGCTGGGGCTTGGTGCCCTGGGGCTCCAGGTGGCCCGGCGGGCCGAGGGGGAGGGTCGACTGGTGGGCGGTGCCTCCCGGGGCCGGAGGCCACTCGGGGCCGGCACCGCCCTCCGCCTCTCTCGGTCCCTCCCTCCCGCACGCCGGCGCTCAGGGGCCGCGCTTCCTGCGTCCACATCCCAGTCCGAGAGCTGGCGGCGCGCTCTCCGCCACCGTGCTCCTTCGACCGAGCCTCCCCTGATCCCCCAGCCCCAGGATCGCGGCACCCTAAGGAGGCAGCCTAGGGGAGGGGGCCGGGGTCGTGGAGCCCCCAGCCCCCGGCCGCCCGACGGAGACCAAGCTGGAAGCGCCGCCGCCCCGGTGAGTCTGCGCCTTCCGCCCCGCCGCGCCCGGCGGAGGGACTGTTCCCCACGGGGCTCCGGAGGGAGTCGACGGCTGTCCAGGTCTGTCTGTAGGATCATCTGAGAGCTTCCTGCCCGGGGTCTGCGGCGGAGGAACTCCGTACTCGCATTCTCTGGACCACCCGGCTCCTGGGCATCGCGCTGGGGCCAGCTGGCTTCGGCTGAGAGGAGACAGCCGGCCTCCGGGCTCCCTGTTGGGGGTGGAGGGTGGGAACAGGTGCCATCCGCCTGTCAGTTCCGAACCCGTAGCCAGAGGCATCTTCCCCCGGTGCTTAGGGCAGAACTTCTCACTAGGTCCCAGGAAACTACCCTGGCGCTGCCCGAACGAGGCCCTTTCCCCCATCCCTTAATCCTTTTTGGAAATGGAGACTTTTAAGGGATTTAGGTTCGTGAGTGTGTGTGTTTTAGGTACTAGAGGCAAAGGGTGACGAATGGGGTGTGAGCAAAGTAGGTGTAACCAGGTTTCTTCATCTACAAATGAAGACCTGAACGCCGGGTCTGATTAACAAGGAGAGTCACTTTCAGAAAGAAAGCTTTCCTAGCCGAAGGACGAGGGTGCAGGAAAGCTGCACGTCCCTGCGGTTTCCCCGGTCCCGCCCGGGACTTTCCAGGTCGGTAGCGGCCCCGGGCACCTGTGCTGCGCGCAGAGAAGCCTGTGTGGTCCCGGGTCGGGTCCCTCCTGTCTTTGCCGGCGGTCCAGAAGCGCGGAAACGAGGCGTGGCCGGAGCGCGGTAGGCGGGACCAGAGCCAGCCTGGTTGGGCCGCAAGAGAGGGATTGGCGTCTGCGATTGCTGGCTTCTGGCTTTCGTTTTGAGGGGATCACTTGAGGATGGCTTTCCTAGTCGGCTCTGGGACCTGTGAAAGGCCTTCGCACTTTGCAGACGTCACACGGGGATCTTGACCTAGGTTGATGGGGCCAAATGCAATTGGCAGGGAGCCCCTTTCCCTCCAAATGTGACCCTCCCCAACTTGCCAGAAGTACCGCCCAGACCGGGAGAAAACACGGAAGACAGAAGGAGGGGAGGGGGCTGACTGATCTGTTCCTCTAGGTGTACTGAACTGACAGTGTTTCAATGATTAGGGCCTCTTGAGCATGACAAAGGCCCAGGCCTGCCCCGAGGGTACAAGGCCAAGGGGCCTCAGAGAGCTCCCAGTCTAGTGAATAGTAAATGGCAAGTGTATTAAAGAGGTGGCAATATAGTCAGACCCCACCATTTCCCGGCTGTGTGACCGACAGTGGGCTGTCACAGCCTCTGTGAGCCTCAGTTTCTACACCTGTATAATGGGAATGATAACCTAGGGTGTGGGACATTCATGCCTAGCACATGTCAAGTCCTCTGTAGGAAGCTGTGGTGCCAGGTTAGGGAGGAAGAGAGGGAAGAAAGAAACTCAGGGTGAGGCATGCCAGGAGATCCTGCTAAGAAAAGAATGTTAGGATATTAAATAGTGAAGTAGAGTCTCCTGGAGGGATGGGGGTAGGAAGGGTGTCTGGGGAGATGGAACAGCACAGGCAAAGGCATGGAGGTATGAAGGTGCACGGGATGTTCTAGGAGGTGCTCAGGTCATGACAGGTTTCTGGGAAGATGGGGGGAAGTGAAGGGAGTGGAGGATATGGGATGAACTGGACTGGAGAGGCAGGGCCAGGTCATCACAGGTGGGACTTTATTCAGTAGACATCTTGTAACCACAGAGGTCGACTGCATCCCTGTGTGGGCCAAGCAGTGTCCTGGGTGCTCAGCATACATCACTAGACAAGAAAGACAAAGAAAGATGCAAATTCCGTTCAAGTTCTTTAAGCAGAAGAGTGATTCAGTCCTGTTGATGCGTTCGGAAGATAAACCTAGCTGCGTAGAAATTAGGTGGGAGTTTGGAGAAGGTTGATAGGAGAGAGGAAGGAGGCTGGCCTGCAGGTTGGTGGGGGCAGAGGGAATGATAAAGGAGGCTGACCTGGAGCCCCATACAGGAGGCAGAGATTAGCATGTGCTCTTAACATGTGACCACTGCTCAAGGGTGAGATTTGTGGATGTAGGGTGAGGCTCAGACTACCAGCCTGTCTCCTGCCAGAGTGAGGTGGTTTGATCTTGGCAGGGTCTAAGCTGGTCCAGTTGTGGCTTTCCAGCTCTCCATCTCCAGAAGTCAGGGGCCCAGGAGTTCCTGTGTCTGTGCGAGGAATGGCAACGCTGGAAGCAGAGCCAGCGGGCCATCTGCTGTTGGCATTTACACTGGACAGCCTGCCCCTTTGGGGGACTCCTGGGTCATGGTTCTGGTAAATGTTCTTCCCTCCTTCTGTGGGGCTGGTGGTAAAGCCCTCTGAGCCCTGGGGCTGGAGAAGATTGGAGCTCCAGGACCTTTGACTCTGGGCTTCTCATTTGAGGCACCGAGAAGACTTTTCTCCCTGAGTGCCGGGGAAGTTCCCGGACTTCAGATGCCTTCGAGGTGAAGGGTCCGCTCCGGCCGCTGGCTTTTGCTTTCACTTTTATTGTCTGCTCTGTATCTTAGAGGAGTTCTTTTTGCAGTTGACAGCTATAAGAGTACTCTTCTTCTGATTGTAAGTCTCCTTTACTTGGAAGTGGACCATGCATGGTCTTTCACCTGCCGCAGGAGGACCTAGGCATGTCCTCTCATTGGAGGAGAGGGGATGGAACTCACCCAAGGGCACACAGCAAGTCAGCAGCAGAACCTGTTACCCAGGAGACTGGCCACAGTCAGGTCAAAGGCTTCTTCCAGGCCCTGGGTTAGTCCAGGGAGGAAGTTGTCTCAACATCTGTCTTGCTCCTTCCCAGTTTGGACAGGTGGCCCTGTTTAGCCTTGCGACGCTTTTTCCTCCCTTCTAGATTGAGCCTTTGGTGCACTGGCCGCCCTTGCTGGGAGCTCTGGCTCCACAAATAAACGGGTCACTTGTTTGGCTTTGCCTGCTCCAGGCCAGACTGCCCTACCCTTTGGAGACAACCCCAAGACACTGACCAGAGGCCATGCTCTTGGGGCGGGGGATTTGCTGAGACCCTCGGGCTGATTCTCAACTCCTCCCTCCTCTCGGCCCCAAGCCCTGTGTCAGGATGCTAGGCTGGGCCTCGCTTTCTACTCTGAGTTGTTTACTCAGGCTGAGCAGCCGAAAGTTCCCTTATTCTCTCTTGCCCTAGATTCATCAGGCTTAGCAACCCTTAAATCTAAGTGCTGGTTGCTTTAGCTCTTAGAATATCAGAGCCAAAAGGGACCTTACAAATGGGGAAATTGAGGCCCAAGGAAGGGAAGGGACAGGCCTGAGAGCAGAGCTAGGGCTAGAATTCAAGTTTCCTGATTTTGTCTTGAATGATTTTAAGGATGGTTCTTGAAGGAAAAAGAAAGAAATCAGAGCACACACCCCCTCCAAGAACCCCTCTCTCTGTATACTCCACACTGCCAGGAATTTAGGGGGAGACCCACAGTCACACGTCCAGAAGGGGTAAGTGCTGAGGCCGCCCAAAACAAGGAATATATGTGTCTTGACATTTTCAGGACCTCTCTCTTCAAACTGACATTCACACCGGGGACTAAGCTAGTGATTAAACTTACTTGCTGCTCCCTGAACCATAGTTTATCATGTGCCCCTGGAGAGACAGGCTCTTAAAGTTATTTTCACCCCCAGATTACAAAGGAAGTACATGCTTATTGTAGAAAACTTGGAAGGAATATATCACGAGGTGCTGACACCCACTGTCCATACGGTGGTGTCTTATTCAGACTTTTTTTTTTTTTTTAGCTTGCTTGCTCTGCTATTTCATACTCTGGTTTTTCAACTCATAATTATAATGTGTACTTTTCTTGTGACAACTTTTTCACACTGGTTCTAACCTGCCAGTCTCGTGTGCTCCTACCATCTGATGGCTGGAAGGTACTTAGGAGGCCAGAATTTTGAGTTGGCTCTGACAGAACACTCCAGTAGCCTGAATCCTATGCACACATGCATGCTCAGTTGCAGAGTTGTGGCCAACTCTTTGCTACACTATGAACTGTAGCCTGCCAGATTCTTCTGTCCATGGGATTCTCTAAGCAAGAATACCGGAGTGGGTTGCTATGCTTTCCTCTAGGGGATCTTCCCGACCCAGGAATCGAACGCATGTCTCTTGCGTCGCCTGCGTTGCAGACATGTTCTTTACCACTGAGCCCAAATTTTGTAACCCTATGCAAATTACTCACCACTGTAGGACTTCCAGGGCCATTTCTCTGCATCACCGTGGGTGTTGGGGAAAGGGTCCTGTTTACCAGATCTAAAGCAAACATTGATTGTCAGCAAGCCTCTTAGAAATGGAGGACATCAGTTATCAGGGTGGGGTAGGGTGGATGTGATCCACAGATTATAGGAGGGAGAGAGCTTTGTTTCTTCCAATCTTTGCTGTGTTGGTTTCAACCTAGCTCCCACCCTGTTGTCATCACCCCTTCCCCAGATTTCCCCAGGATTAGGCACCAGGGTGGCAAGTGCAGGTCCCTAGAAAAGTCAGTATTTGGTTTGCTCCAAGCCCTACGTCTTAGAGAGTAGGTATTTCAGTGGCAAAGATGTGCAGAAAATGTGTTACCACCAACTCAGGTGATAAGGTCAGGCACTCCACCTTGGGGACAGGATTTCCTGGCATCTCTCGGCCTCTAATAGGATCACAGCTTTACTGCATGCCTGCCTACACGCTCAGTTGTTCAGTTATATCTGACTCTTTGTGACCCCACAGACTGTAGCCCACCAGGCTCCTCTGTCCATGGAATTTTCCGGGCAAGAATACTGGAATGGGTTGCCAATTCCTACTCCTTGGGATCTTACCAATCCAGGGATCGAACCCACATCTCCTGCATTGACACTTTACCACTTAGCCACTAGGGAAGTCTAAGAGCTTTACTAATGCCAATACTAGAAGTGATCTCAATACTAGAGATCATCAATACTAGAAGTGAACTCAGAAGTTCCTTAGGCTGTGCTTACAGACTACGGGCAGCGACTTATCCGTGGGTTTGAAAATCAGTGAAATGGTTTTCCACTGTCTCTTTTGAAGTGAAATAGAAGAAAGTAAACTAGTAAGCACTGCGTCTCCTGCCATGAGAAGTATTCTTCAGTGAAACTTTCATCTCAATTATTTGTAGGTAGCTAGGCAGCGGGGTAAGAGCCTTGGGCAGCACTGCTCTGGCTCACCAGTTTTTATACTATGATCCTGGAAAACTTGGGATTCCTTGGATGGGTCCCAGAAGCAACTCAGGGGTTTATGGAGGGCCAGCTGGAAAGAAGCCCTGCTTACAAATATTCCAGATGTCACGTGCAAAAATCCCTTTAAAGAGATTCTGCAACTTTAAATAAAGAAAATTACTGCTGGTCAAGCTGCCTCGATTCTTAGAAGAAACCGAGGCCAGAAAACAGAGCGGCCTTTGTGGGGCAGGTGGGCTCTGAGGCTCACTTGACAAGGGTCTCCGGATGAGGTGCGAAAGTCAGTAAAGTCAGAGCTCCTGGCTGAAGACAGGTTGGCCCTGCAGCCTGAGTCTCCTCTGAGCCACACTGGTACGTTCACTAGGAACTCACGTTTATCATAAAGCCTGTAACTGTCCGGCCAACGGTCTAGCTTAAATTGTCACAGTGCACAAAACAGGCACCTGTTCAATGCCAGCATTTAAAACACATCACAGGGTTGGTTAGATAGCGTTACCAGACGTGAATTTGGATAAACTCTGGGAGATAGTGAAGACAGGGAAGCCTGGCGTGCTGCAGTCTGTGGGATTGCAAAGAGTCAGAAGACACAACTTAGTGACTAAACAACAAGGGTTCATTAAGCCTTTTGGCATTTCTTTTTCTGATGTCCTCAGAGCTTCCCTAATGGGAACATCCTATAGGCAGTGGGCCCAAGGTCACCCAGAAAATCTTGACAGAACCAGGATGAGAATTCACTGGGTGAGTGAGGTCCTTTTAAAGATGGTGATCCTTTTTAAAGGCGTGGGTCAACAGTGGCCTGACGTGGGGTCAGGGACACTGACTGTAGTAGTCCTGGGAGGCGTGGCATGCTGGCATAAGTCCTTTTGGAGGAGTTCGCCGTTACCCCACTCCACTATTCTTGCCTGGGAAATCCCATGAACAGAGGTGCCTGGTGGCCATTGTCCATGGGGTCACAAAAGAGGACACAACTTAGCAACTAAACAACTTCTGTGATGTATTGTTCTGGATGTCTCCAGAAGGTTCAACTGTTTCTACTATTCAAGACCTAGAACCACATGACTCTAATGCTTGGTGGATTTTATGTCTTTGCCACTGTTTCTTTTTCACAGCTGGTCTAGAAGAGACAGAGTTTACTTACCTTACTCTTGGTCCACATTTTCCCCATGCATAGCCGGGCTTGTGTTGGTTAGAGTGTGGGCATGGTTTCTTGAAACTTGGGAATGGGGGGAATATGATAAAAAAAGAAAATACTCACACCTCAACTCCAAATATTCAGCTTCGTTAGCTGCAGTGTGCTGGGTAAAGATAGGTATGGGAGTTGTCCTTGGGTAATTGTTTTCAAACACTGACAGATGCAAATTCTACTATGGAGGGTAGGGAGGAAGTTGTCTTTGGCTGCCACAGGGTGTCATGTAAATAAATGTACTGTTAGTACTGTGTCTTGTCAAAGCTTAGGTTTTCCCAGTAGTCATGTATGGATGTGAGAATTGGACCATAAAGAAAGCTGAGCGCTGAAGAATTGATGCTTTAGAACTGTGGTGTTGGAGAAGACTCTTGAGAGTCCCTGGGACTGCAAGAAGATCCAACCAGTCCATCCAACAGGAAATCAGTCCTAAATATTCATTGGAAGGACTGATGCTGAAACTTAAACTCCAATACTCGGGACTGATGCTGAAACTTAAACTGCAATACTTCGGCCACCTGATGCGAAGAACTGACTCATTTCCCTGATGTAGGGAAAGATTGAAGACGGGAGGAGAAGGAGACAACAGAGGATGAGTTGGTTGGATGGCATCACCAACTCAATAGACATGAGTTTGAGAAACTTCCAGGAGTTGGTGATGGACAGGGAGGCCTGGCGTGCTGCAGTCCATGGGGTCAAAAAGAGTCAGACACGACTGAGCAACTAAACTGAACTGAACTAAGTACTGTGTCTTGATCACAGAGCTGGTGGAAAACCGCCAGGAGTCACCATTACAATACAGCTCACCAGAGCTGAGGAAACCCAAGAGCTTGAAGGAGGCGGTTTAACCCAAACTTGGAGAGTCAAGGAAGGATTTTCAGAAAGGGCCGAGTCTAAGCCAAAGCCTAGAGGGGGGACAGAAGGTCAGTGACTGTGCCTGGCGGAGGCACAACCTGTGCAAAGGCTCAGTGGCGTAAAGCAGTTTAATTCACACGGGCTGGCACTTAATTCACATCTAGTGAATGGGGAGGGGTGGGGAAAACCATTTACTTGATTTCTTTTATTCAACCAGTGTTCGCTGAGTTCTCTCTACAGGCCATGTGTTCAGGGTTTTGGGGTGAAGTGTCCCATAAGTGAGACTCACTCTCTGCTCTCCTGGAGCTTACACTTTTTTGGGTGGGAGTGGGGGAGGGGTAGGAAACAGACAAATGAAATAAACCAATAATCACATCAGGCAGGGAACTAAAATCTTTGCCACTTCGCTACTGTCTGGTCTTCCTTGTTGGCTCAGATGGTAAAGAATCCGTCTGCAATGCAGGAGACCTGGTTTCGATCCCTGGGTTGGGAAGATCCCCCGGAGAAGGAAATGGCTACCCACTCCAGTATTTTTGCCTGGAGAATCCCATGGACAGAGGAGCCTGGTGGGCTACTGTCCATAGGGTCCTAGAGAGTGAGATGAGGCTGAGCGACTAATGCTTTCACTTTCACTTTACTGTCTGCAAAATCAAGTCTGGGCTAGGCCCCTTTGCTGTCAAAGCTCTGAAGCCTCCACAGCCCCAGTGCTTTGGTCAGAAGGAACCAGGAACCACTCCCTAACTCACTTTCCTCCTCCACCGCTGCCCATAGCCCAGACTTCGGTGGCTTTTTGCCTGGACTGCTCTCTGTTCCATTCAAAGCTAAAAGAGAAACTAGGGGGTAGGGGGCATTGTACATAACCCAAGTGCACATTTCAAAATGAAGAAATTCACATTCCTACTGACTAAATGACAGACTTTATTTGGATCTCACCAGTGTCCCCCACTGTTACATTTCTGCATCGGGATCTAGTCCGTGATACCACCTTGTACTCAGTTCTCACATCCCCTTCATCTCTACTGATCTGTGACCGTTTCTCAGTCTTTCCTTAAATTTCATGACCTTAAAAGCTTTGAGGAGTGCTGATCAGTGCTTTGTAGGATGTCCCTCACCTTGGATTTGTCTCATATCTTTTCATGATTAGACTGGGGTTTGAGGTTTGCAGAAAGATTCCTGCAGAGGTGAAGTGTTCTCATGACATCATGTCAGGATTTCCACGGTGTCAGCATGACTTTTGGGAAATGTTAACCATGATCATTTGGTCAAAGTGATGCATACAAGATTTCTCCACTATAAAGTTACTCAGGGCCCTTTTAGGAAAAGGCTTTTAAAGCATTGCAGTGAAAGATCAAATTATAAAGGAATTCTAGAAAGTGATTGATAGATTTGGCTCCTAAAATTAAAAAACTTGGATACAGCAAATGTTAAACTGCAGCAATATTTGCAACACAACCAGACAAGAGACTGTTTTCTGGACACAGACAGGATCTTTTCTACTCAGAAAGACAAGACTAAGGGCTTTCCCGGTGGCTCAGTGGTAAAGCATCTACCTGAAATGCAGGAGATGCAGGTTCGATCCCTGGGTCAGAAAGATCCCCAGGAGTAGCAAATGGCAACCCACTCTAGTATTCTTGCCTGGAAAATTCCATGGACATAGGAGCCTGATGGGCCACCAGCCAATAGGTCTCAAAGAGTTGGACACGACTGAGTGGCTGAGCACATCCCACATAAGGAAAGGCTAAAGGCCCTAGTCAAGAAATGGAATAAAGAAGAATTGCCATTGGCCCATAAGCACATAGGAGAAAAAGAGGAGGAAAAAAAAAAAAACACATTCAACCTCATCATATTAAGAAAAGGCTGGGACTTCCCTGGTGGCCCAGTGATTAAGAATCTGCCTTCCAATGCAGGGGATGCAGGTTCAATCCCTGGTTGGGAAACTAAAATCTCATATGCCACAGGGCAACTAAGCCTGTGCTCCACAACTAGAGAAGCCCACTCACTGCAGCAAAGACCCAGCACAGCCAAAATTTTTTTTGAAAAAGAAAGAAAATTGCTAACTAAAACAATGCCATCTTTCACATGTGAAATTTTTACATGTTTTTAAAATTAAACAATTTTAAACTAAAAAGGGAATGCTAATGTGGGGAGGAGGTGCTTTCAGGAGCTGATGAGGGAATATAAATTGGAGGATATTCTGAAAATGCATATCAAAGCTTGAAGATACATAGCAGTTTCAATACCAGGAATTTATCTAGAGGAAACATGATTGTATAAGAAGTGAGTTTCAACAGTTATTTATTTTTAATAATAACAATAAAATTAGAAACCAACTGTATGTCTGGAAGTAGAGAATTGGTTAAATAAACTAGGGGTCTGTCATGTACTGGAATAGTCCTCAACCACTAAAAATTACAGTTTAGATGAATACTGAGGATGTGCAAAAATTGTTCATTATATATCAAAAAAATTTTCAAGGTCACAAAAGCATATTGCATTAAGATCTTGTTTTTGTAAAAGAAATAAGTCTATTTGCAAATAACTAAAAGTCCAGCACCATCATAGATAGTATCAGTAGTTAACAGAATAACATCCGTTACTCAATGGATGATTTTAATTTTCTTTGTGCTAATCTAGATTTATTCATTTTTGTTTAATAAACAAGCAGGATTTTATGAGAAGAGAAAATATTTTACTTTTACAAGTCTTATAGGGTTTTTGCAGATCCCCTGAGGGTCACTCCTAGGTAAAGTACTTTGTGAGCCATAGAAAGTGAAAGTGAAAGTCGCTCAGTCATATCTGACTCTTTGTGACTCAATGGACTATACAGTCCGTGGAATTCTCCAGGCCAGAATACTGGAGTGGGTAGCCTTTCCCTTCTCCAGGGGATCTTCCCAACCCAGAGATTGAACCTACGTCTCCCACATTGTAGGCAGGTTCTTTACCAGCTGAACCACAAGGGGGATTTGCAAATATTAGCCATTATTCCAGGTGATTCTTTTCCCGTTTTTAACTTTGAACATCTGGATTTCCTTTCCTAGGCTTCAGTTCAGTTCAGTTCAGCCACTCAGTTGTGCCCAACTCTTTGCAACCCCATGGACTGCATCATGCCAGGCTTCCCTGTCCGTCACTAACTCCCAGAGCTTGCTCAAACTCATGTCCATCAAGTTGGTAATGCCATCCAACCATCTTCTCCCGCCTTCAATCTTTCCCAGCATCAGGGTCTTTTCCATTGAGTCAGTTCTCAACATCAGGTGGCCAAAGTATTGAAGTTTCAGCATCAGCATTAATCCTTCCAGTGAATATTCAGGACTGATTTCCTTTAGGATTTACTGGTTTGATTTCCTTGCGATCCAAGGGACTCTCAAGAGTATTCTCCAACACCACAGTTCAAAAGCATCAATTCTTTGGCACTCAGCTTTCTTTATAGTCCAACTCTCACATCCATACATGACTAAAGTCTCTTAATGTTTCCGTTCTTTCCCCATCTACTTGCCATGAAGTGATAGGACCAGATGCCATGATCTTAGTTTTTTGAATGTTAAGTTTTAAGCCAGCTTTTTCACTCTCCTCTTTCACTTTCATCAATAGCCTCTTTAGTTCTTCTTTGCTTTCTGCCATAAGCGTGGTGTCATCTGCATATCTGAGGTTATTGATATTTCTCCCGGCAATCTTGATTTCAGCTTGTGCTTCATCCAGCCTAGCATTTTGCGTGATGTACTCTGCATATAAGTTAAATAAGCAGGGTGACAATACACAGCCTTGACGTAATCCTTTCCTAATTTGGAACCAGTCTGTTGTTCCATGTCCAGTTCTAATTGTTGCTTCTTGACCTGCATACAGATTTCTTAAGAGGCAGGTAAGGTGGTCTGGTATTCCCATCTCTTGAAGAATTTTCCACAGTTTGTTGTGATCCACACAGTCAAAGGCTTTGGTGTAGTCAATAAAGCAGAAATAGATTTCTTTCTGGAACTCTCTTGCTTTTTTGATGATCCGGCGGATGTTGGCAATTTGTTCTCTGGTTCCTCTGCCTTTTCTAAATCCAGCTCGAACATCTGGAAGTTCATGGTTCACGTACTGTTGAAGCCTGGGTTGGAGAATTTTGAGCATTACTCGCTAGCATGTGAGATGAGTGCAATTGTGCGGGAGGCTTAGGAAGCTGAGATAGGTGTTAGGTGGGAACCACAGCAGCTCACTCATCTGTGAGTATGAAAGCTGTCTGTTCTAGGCTGAATGTCTGTGTTCCCCCAAAATTCACATGTTGAAGCCTTAACCCCCAATGTGATGGTATTAGAAAACAGAGCTTATGGGAGATGATTAGGTTTTGATTAGGCCATGACTGAGACTGTCCTCCTGGGATTAGTGCCCTTACATGAAGAGAAAGAGAGAGATCTCCTGGAAAGGCCTTATGAGGACACAGTGAGAAGGCTGCCATCCACAAGCCAGGAAGTGGGTCCTCAGCAGACATCAAATCTGCTGACACCTAATGAAATATTAATAGCACCCTCCTCTGCAATGTGGAACATTAATGACTTGGGTTGAATACCCAGTAGAAACAATTTGCCATCTCTCTTTGACTGATACTTTGCATTTTCCCCCAACTGATGTGGATTCCACTCTGCCAGGAAGTAAGTTGACTTTTCCCTGCTGACCACCTCCCCTTTCCCTGTGTCACAGAAGAGGAAGTAATGATGGCTTATATATATAGTTTCTAACTTAAATAACTTTTTACTAACTTTTTAATTAGCAGTTAATTAGAAAATATTTTTATACATGATTTTAAAAATCAAACAGTGTAGAACCATAGCCAATGAAAAAATGTAAATCTCCCTCTCATCCCAGACCCCTGATCCCTTTTCCCAAAAAGAACAATGGTTCATAATTTCTTATATATGGTTCCAGAAATTTTCTATGCATATAATGATGCTTGTAAAGGAAGTTTTCGAATATTCTCCTGGAAATCAAACAATAAAACATTACAGTTGTCTGGATCATTTTGAAATTGTTGGGTAATGTTAGACTTGTAATAACGCATATTATGATCCTCAGAAGAGGGTTAAGGACCGACTAACCACCTGAAATTTCCTGTCAGACCTTCTATCTCTGCATTTTTTTGTGGAAGGTCAGTAGCTTCCATAAGATTTTTTAAAGGGGTCTATGTATCAAAATAGGGGGGTGGGGAGAAGCATGGCCAGTGGTATAAGAGAAACAACCTTTTATAGATAAACAGAAGATAATGGGGGATACAAGTTCTGAATTTATGGATCATTGGTGATTAACTTTGTGATTGGAAGCTGATGGAGCCATAGGTTGAACAGGGAAGTGTGCCTGGCTGAGCCACCGGGGATGAAATTCGAGGAGTTCTTCAGCCCTGGGTGTTACTGCTAACTCATCGCATGTGGGGAAGTTAATGTCTGAGGCTTTAGAACACTTCTGTGCTCTTGTCCAGTTAGTCAGAACTGGAATGAAGTTGTCCAGTTACTGGGAAATTCTCATGGATAGGAGCAAGACCAAGTGCTTCCTAACAGAGAGTTTCAGGCTGAAAAATAATTCAAAATGAGTTTAGGGAAATTCCTGGGAGGCAGAGCCATATCCAGTGGGTCATGAAAGTCCCAAATGTTTGGGGAAATATCCTTCATGGGATCAATATCCATGATGGAGTTGCGGGGGTGGGGGATGGTAGGGAGGGTAACCAAGTTTACATCACCCCCATTTTGGGTTGGCAGGCTGACTGGCCAGACGGTCTGACCTTACAGGGTATTTCTAATATTAGTTTAAATGTTTGTATGGCACCCCACTCCAGTACTCATGCCTGGAAAATCCCATGGACGGAGGAGCCTGGAAGGCTGCAGTCCATGGGGTCGCTGAGGGTCGGACACGACTGAGTGACTTCACTTTCACTTTTCACTTTCATGCATTGGAGAAGGAAATGGCAGCCCACTCCAGTGTTCTTGCCTGGAGAATCCCAAGGACGGGGGAGCCTGGTGGGCTGCCATCTATGGGGTCGCACAGAGTCGGACACGACTGAAGTGACTTAGCAGTAGCAGTAACAGCAGCAATTGCTCCAGACACTTTTGTAAGCATTTTTCATGTATTAACCACTAACTCCTTGATCCTTGTAATAGTTCTACAACGTGGGGAAACTGAGGTCGGAGTATGCCAGCTACTGTGCAAACAACCCCACATTTCACCAGCTTAAGAGACTTAGTAGGTCAGGACCTAATGTGTTTGGTGGGAGACTTAAGATCCACCAAGTCATTCAGGGCTGCCCGGGACTTCCCATCTTGCTGGGTTGCCACCTTGACAGTCTCAGCTGAAATGACCTTGTTTCTGAGAGATCTTCCTACATCACCTTGCCTGAAGTACCATGTTCCCCCTTTACTGAGTGACTGAACTGAACTCAACTGAACAACAAAAGACAGAAGGTAGGGGTGAAAATGACTTCCTCAAGACATGTGTGGGTGGCCAGTTGCAGTTGGCTGAGACCAGTACCTCCCATCAGTGGCTCAGAGGAGAGCTGCTTCCTGCTGGCTGTTCAGTTCAGTTCAGTTCAGTCGCTCAGTCGTGTCCGACTCTTTGCGACCCCATGAATCGCAGCACGCCAGGCCTCCCTGTCCATCACCATCTCTCGGAGTTCACTCAGACTCACATCCATTGAGTCAGTGATGCCATCCAGCCATCTCATCCTCGGTCGTCCCCTTCTCCTCCTGCCCCCAATCCCTCCCAGCATCAGAGTCTTTTCCAATGAGTCAACTCTTCGCATAAGGGAGGGGAGGAAGCCAAGGCCCAGAGCCTCAGTGTGCAGAGGCTGGGAGACAGACCCACGTGATGTGAAGGCTGACATCAGGACTGTTTCCCTTGGATGTGTCTCTGATGTTGCACTGATCTTGATCCTGCTAGAGAGCAGGTTTTTAGTCCATGCCGGTACCACTGGTGCCTTGTACAGAGCCCTGCACCCAAGGCTCGTTCATTCAGGAACACCAGGAGTAAGGTTGAGTAAGCATGGGGCAGTCCACACCCTCCCAGGAGTTTGGACTTTGTCCTGTAGGCTATGAGGGACTCCTTTGATGTTTTGACCTACACAATGGCTGGAGGGCTGTGTGGCTGCACTTGTAGGCTGAGAAAACCTTAGAGAAGCAGGTTTTTAATAAGTCTCAAAATCAACCAGTCCTGAGAAATACAAGGGGGAGGTGGGTGGGGCAGGAAGAATCACTGCAAAGAGAGGCTTTGAGAAAAAAAAAAGAAACAAATTTGGGAACCAGGGGAATGTGAAAGTGGGCCTTGAGAGTGTCAGGCCAGAGATAAGGCGGCAGGGAGTGGCGGGGATTGTGGCAAAGCACAAGGCAGGCCCCTTGCCTAGGAGACAGCTGCAACTCAGCACCAGCCGCCTGTTACATGTGAGAATCAGGCCCATGGTTGCCAGGTTTTCAAGTTTTATGTATGAGATCACCATGTTCTCTATATTGGCAGCTACTCTATAATATATAAAATAAATAAAACTTCACGGGCCAAATAAGACATATTGGTGGGCCAGATATAGCCCCCCACCCCACCCCCCAGGTGGCCAATTTGAGACCTGGGTATGTGTGTGGGTTGGGAATGGGGTGAGAAGGGGGGAGAAGGCTCAAGGATACTGAAATTTCCAGCCCAAGTCACTGGGAGAATGGTGGCCTTTCACACTGTAATTAGGAAGTCTGGAGGTGAAATCTATGGGGAAGGACTGAAACAGGAGGGAGGCAGGCAGGGTACAACCTTTGAAAGAATGATATAGGCTGAGAATGCAGCATAAACTGATTAGAATTGAATAGGTCCATGATGACAGACAAGTCAACTCCTCAGGATACGCTCACCGTAACACATCAGCAAGCTAAATGACATACCCAGAGGCGCCGTGACAGTTCTAAGACCAACCATCAAAGACCAAAAAGTGAACAGTGCCCAATTCCTGGAAATCTCTGCCCCTTCCCCAAAACAGTTGGAATAATCCTCCCATTCATTAGCTTGTGAAATTACCCAGCCCATAGAAGCTAACTTCACCACATTTTGCGGCTGCATTCATTCACTCTCTGGGACAGCCCTCACTCTTGTCTGTGAAGTGTGTTTCTCTCCATGAAAAGGCAAAAAGATATGACACTGGAAGATGAGCCCCCCAGGTTGGTAGGTGTCCAATGCGCTACTGGGGAAGAGCAGAGAAATTCCAGAAGGAATGAAGAGGCTGAGCCAAAGCAGAAATGATGCCCAGTTGAGGATGTGTCTGGTGGTAAAAGTAAAGTCCAATGCTGTAAAGACAGTATTGCATAGGAATCTGGAATGTTAGGTCCATGAATCAAGGTAAATTGGATGTGGTCAAACAGGAGATGGCTAAGTGAACATTGACATTTTAAGAATCAGTGAACTGAAATGGACAGGAATGGGCAAATCTAATCCAGATGACCATTATATCTACTATTGTGAGCAAGAATCTCTTAGAAGGAATAGAGTAGCCTTCATAGTCTACAAAAGAGTTGAAAATGCAATACTTGGGTGCAGTCTCAAAAACAATAGAATGATCTCATTTGTTTCCAAGGCAAACCATTCAGCATCATAGTAATCCAAGTCTGTGCCACAAAAAGCTGAAATTGAACAGTTCTATGAAGAACTACAAAATCCTCTAGAACTAACACCAGATAAAGATGTCCTTTTCATCACAGAGGACTAGAATGCAAAAGTAGGAAGTCAAGAGATACCTGGAGTAACAGGCAAATTTGACCTTAGAGAACAAAATAAAGCAAAGTGAAGGCTAACAGAGTTCTGCCAGAGAATGCACTGGTCATAGCAAACACCCTCTTCCAACAACACGAGAGACGACTCTGTATGTGGACGTCACCAGATGGTCAATATTGAAATCAGATTGATTATATTTTCTGCAACCAAAGATGGAGAAGCTCTATATAGTCAGAAAAAGCAAGACCAGGAGCTGACTGTGGCTCAGATCATGAAAACCTTATTGCAAAATTCAGACTTAAAGTATAGAAAATGGACTTCCCTGGTAGCTCAGCTGGTTAAGAATCCACCTGCAATGCAGGTCCGGTTCAGTTCCTGGGTCAGGAAGATCCCCTGGAGAAGGGATAGGCTACCCACTCCAGTATTCTTGGGCTTCCCTGGTGGCTCAGATGGTAAAGAATTCACCTGCAATGCAGGAAACCTGGGTTCAGTCCTGGGGTCAGGAAGATCCCTGGAGGGGGGCAAGGCAACCCACTCCAGTATTCTTGCCTAGAGAATCCCCACGGACAGAGGAGCCTGGCAGGCTATAGACCATGGGGTCACAAAGAGTCAGACATGACTAAGTGACTAAGCACAGCACAGGGAAAACAACTTGGCCCTTCAGGTATTACCTAAATCAAATCCTTTATGATTATACAGTGGAAGCAACAAATAGATCCAAGGGATTAGATCTGATAGAGTGCTTGAAGAACTATGAGAGGTTTGTAACATTATACAGGAGATGGTGACCGAAACCATCCCAAGAAAAAGAAATGCAAGGCAAAACTGTTGTCTAAGGAGGCCTTAAAATAGCTGAGAAAAGAAGAGAAGCGAAAAGCAAAGGAAAAAGGGAAAGATATACCCAACCGAATGCGGAATTCCAGAGAATAGCGAGGAGAAATAAGAAAGCCTTCTTAAGTGAACAATGCAGAGAAATAGAGGAAAACAACAGAATAAGAAAGACTAGAGATCTCTTCAAGAAAATTAGAGATACCAAGGGAACATTTCATGCAAAGATGGCACAATAAAGGACAGAAACAATAAGGACCTAACAGAAGCAGAAGAGATTAAGAAGACATGGCAAGAATACACAGAAGAACTGTACAAAAAAGGTCTTAATGACCCAGATAACCATGATATTGTTGTCAAGGCCAGTCTTATTCCAATCCCAAAGAAGGACAATGCCAAAGAATGTTCAAATGTTCAAACTACTGTGCAATTGCACTCATTTCACATGCTAGCAAAGTAATGCTCAAAATCCTCCAAGCTAGGCTTCAACGCTGGATTTAGAAAAGGCATAAGAACCAGAGGTTAAACTGCCAATATTTGTTAGATCATAGGAAAAGCGAAAGAATTCCAGAAAAACTTCTGCTTCTTTGACTATACTAAAGCCTTTGTGTGGGTCACAACAAACTGTGGAAAATTCTTAAAGAGATGGGAATACCAGACCACCTGACCTGCCTCCTGAGAAATTGTATGCAGGTCAAGAAGCAACTGTTAGAACTGAACATGGAAAAATGGACTGGTTCAAAAATTGAGAAAGGAATAAGTCAAGGTTATATATTGCCACTCTGCTTATTTAACTTACATGCAGAGTACATCATAAGAAATGCTAGGTGAATCACAAGCTGGAATCAAGATTGCCAGGAGAAATATCAGTAACGTCAGATATGCAGATGATACCACTCTAATGGCAGAAAGCGAAGAGGAACTAAAGAGCCTGTTGATGAAGGTGAAAGAGGAGAGTGAAAAGGCTGGTTTAAAACTCAACATTCAGAAAGCTAAGATCATGGCATTTGGTCCCATCACTTCATGGCAAGTAGATGGGAAAACAATGGAAACAATGACAGACTTTATTTTCTTGAGCTCCAAATATACTGCGGATGGTGACTGCTGCCATGAAATTAGAAGACATTTGCTCCTTGGAAGAAAAGCTATGATAAACCTAGACAGCATATTAAAAAGCAGAGACATCACTTTGCCTACAAAGGTCCATATAGTCAAAACTATGGTTTTTCCAGTAGTCATGTATGGATATGAAATTTGGACCATAAAGAAGGCTGAGTGCCTCAGAATTGATACTTTGGAACTGTACTGCTGGAGAATACTCTTGAGAGTCCTTTGTACTGCAGGGAGATCAAATTGGTCAATCCTAAAGGAAATCAGCCCTAGATATTCATTGGAAGGACTGATGCTAAAGCTCCAATACTTTGGCTACCTGATGCAAAGGACCAACTTATTGGAAAAGACCCTGATGCTGGAAAAGACTGAAGGCAGGAGGTGAAGGGAATGACAGAGGATGAGATAGATAGTGAAGGACCGGGAACCCTGGCATGTTACAGTCATGGTGTCACCAAGAGTGGAACACAACTTAGTGACTGAACAACAATAACACATCAACAAGCTAAATCACACACCCAGAGGCACCGTTACAGTTCTAAGACCATCAAAGACCAAAAAGTGGGTGGTGGCTCAATTCCTGGAAATCTTCCCTCCTTCCCCCAGACAGCTGGAATAATCCTTCCACTCACTAGCCTATGAAATTACCCAGCACATAAAAGCTGACCACACCACATTTCGAGGCTGCACTCACCCTCTGGGATGGCCTACACTCTTATCTGTGAAGTGTGAAGAGTACTAAAATAGTTGTTTTCTGGCAACCCTCATTCCTCAGGACCCCAGCGTTCTCTCCTGGAACAAGGGGCTCGCATGGGGTGCACACAGGGTCCTTCCTGCTTCCCTCCATCCCGTCTGGGTCCCGTGAATTTCCCCCTCCCCCAGTGGGGTTGCCCCCTCAGCCACCTAGAGCCGTGGCACACCCTCAACATCCAGAAGAAACTCCCTTCACTGCTGGGGACTCAGCTCCCCCGGAGGGGTCCTGAGGAACAATGAGTGGCCTCCTCCTGGTTCAGGGCAGCCGGAGAACATCCTGGGGCTGTGGACACCAATTCCGGGTAGTTTTGTGTGACAAGGGCTCTGTCTTCATGGAGCTTCTAGCCTCTGGCAGGATGGAAGGTGCCACAGGCTACTCAGGACTATCACCAGACGACACTGTTTGTGGTAACATTTATTGAGTACTTACTGAGTTGGCCAAAAGGTTCGTTTATTTTTTTTCTGGAAGATGGCTCTACCAGCGTTTAGTTGTCTTTGACTTCATTCGAAACAATTGTTAGATTGCACTGTGACCACTCTCATATCAGCGTGCATCAAAAAAAAACTTCTCAAACCGGTGAATGTTTGCTTAGTTGTTTTAATATTGAAAATGGGCGGGGGGAGCAACATTTTTGGCATACTTTGCTTTAGTATTTCAGAAAAGGTCAAAACAAAACTGAAAAGCAAAGAAAGTTTTTGTGCAATGTATGGAGAAGTTGTTGTGACGGATTGAACATGTCAAAAGTGGTTTGTGAAGTTTCATGTTGGCGATTTCTCACTAGATGATGCTCCGTGGTTGGATAGACCAGATGAAGTTGATAGCGATCAAAATCGAGACATTAATTGAGAACAATCAATGTTACGCCACATAGGAAATAGCCGACATACTCAAAATGTCCAAAGAAAGCCTTGAAAATCATTTGCACTGAGCTTAGTTATATTAATCAATTTGATGTGGGTTCCACATAAGTTAAATGAAAAAACCTTTTTGACCATATTTCCACATGCAATTCTCTACTTATTAATAATGTACCAAAGATGTTTCATTTTTAAGACAAATTTTGACAGGCAATGAAAAGTGGATACTGTACAATAATGTGGAAAGGAAGAGACCGAGGGGCAAATGATATGAACCCCCATCCACACAAAAGGTCGGTCTTTTTCCAGAGGAGGTGATCTTGTATATAGGTGGGGCTGGGAGTCCTCTATTATGAGCTCTTTCCAGGAAATCAAATGATTAATTCAAACAAGTATTGCTTCCAATTAGACCAACTGAAAGCAGAACTCAATGAAAAGCATCTGGAATTAGTCAACAGAAAACACATAATCCTCCACCAGGATAACGCAAAACCACATGTTTCTTTGATGACCAGGCGAACACTTGCAGCTTCACTGGGAAGTTTTGATTCGTCACACTGAAATTCACCAGACATTGCACTTTCAGATTTCCATTTATTGTGGTCTTTACAAAATTCTCTTACTGGAAAAAAATTTTAATTCCTTGGAAGACTGTAAAAGGCACCTGGAACAGTTCTTTGTTCAAAAAGAAAGCTTTGGAAGGATGGAATTGTGAAGTTGCCTGAAAAATGGCAGAAGGTAGTGGATACTTTTGAACTGTGGTGTTGGACAAGACTCTTGAAGGAGATCAAACCAGTTAGTCCTAAAGGAAATCAGTCCTGAATGTTCATTGAAAGGACTGATGCTGAAGCTGAAGCTCCAGTACTTTGGCCACCAGATATGAAGAACTGACTCATTGGAAAAGACCTGGTGCTGGGAAAGATTGAAGACAGGAGAAGAAGGGGACAACAGAGGATGAGATGGTTGGATGGCATTACCCCCTTGATAGACATGAGTTTGAGCAAGCTTTGGGATTTGGTGATGGACAGGGAAGCCTGGTGTGCTGCAGTCCATGGGGTCACAAAGAATTGGACACAACTGAGCAACTGAACTGAACTGAGTGGATACTTAAGTCCCATGACAGTACACTAAGGGTTGTTCTATTATGATGCCCACTTCACAGATGAGTAAACTGAGACTCAGTTAAGTAGCTTGCTCCCCTCCCTCCCTGGGTTGGGGAAGCTGGGCCCCCCGACTCTCAGGAGACCTCACTGTTTAGCTCTAGAGAGCTAAGCACATGGATTATTAGGAGCATTGTGGACAAGGTGGATTCAAGCTGAGATCCAGTGGAGGGAGAAAATACTTGGAAGGAACAGCCAGGTACACAAGACAGCCTTGTCTTCTGTGCCCACATTCCGTGCACTGGGGAGTATTTCTCAGTTGTCAGCAGTCACCCACTACATCCCTGAACCTAAGATAGAAGCAAGATAAAGCCCTAGTGCTGCATCAGTACCAACTGATGGTGGTAAATGCCCTACACACTTGAGCTCATGACTTCCTCTGGCAGCTCTAGTAGACAGACACACTTTTTATTATTCCCCCTGGTGGCTCAGACAGTAAAGAATCTGCCTGCAATGCAGGAGACCCAGGTTCAATCCCTGGGTCAGGAAGATCTCCTGGAGAAGGAAATGGCAACCCTTGCCAGTACTCTTGCCTGGGATATCCTATGGACAGAGGAGCCTGGCTGGCTACAGTCCATGGGGTCATAAAAAAGTTGGACACGACTTAGCAACTAAACAACAGCAACCACACAACGGACTTCTGAGCCAAAGAAAGGAACCAGATGAACTACAGACACAGGCTACACTGTGGATGAACAAAGATGCAGACAGGGCACACACTCTCTTGGCTCATTTATGTAAATTTCTAGTGCAGGCAGAACTAACCTGTAGTGCTACTGCTGCTGCTAAGTCACTTCAGTCGTGTCCGACTCTGTGCGACCCCATAGGTGGTAGCCCACCAGGCTCCCCCATCCCTGGGATTCTCCAAGCAAGAACACTGGAGTGGGCTGCCATTTCCTTCTCCCATGTATGAAAGTGAAAAGTGAAAGTGAAGTCGCTCAGTCGTGTCCGACTCTTCGCGACCCCATGGACTGCAGCCCACCAGGCTCCTCCGTCCATGGGATTTTCCAGGCAAGAGTACTGGAGTGGGGTGCCATTGCCTTCTCCAAACCTGTAGTGACAGAATGCAAATCGGTGATTACCTGGGCCAGGGGTTGACCGGAGGAAAGCGCACACAGGGAACTTTCTGGGAATGGCTTGTGTCTTGATCCCAGGGGTAGTTACATGGACAGATGTTGTTAAAACTTATCAAACTGTACACTAAGACCTATGCCATCTACGAGATGCAAGTTACACTTTAAGTAATCAAGTAAATGAGCAGATGCCTCCACCCCAGCCCTGGCAACTCAGAGTCAGCGGTCTTGAGTGGGGTCCAGGGGTACCTGGCACAGACAGCCTCAGCCTTGGGTGGGCACCCTGGACTCTCATTGCCGAAATCTCTTCTGACCAGGACAGTTGAGTCTTAGAAGATGTTGAGCATTTACTGTTGGTCTGTTTCTAAGCATAAACCAAACTCGGGTCAAAGTCTGGTCCTGGGGCTGACTCCTGATAGTTGGCAAGACCAGCTCTAAGCCCTGCACAAAGCACCCTCAGTCGCCGGACTGATCTTGGCTGTGTGCCAGGCATCACAGGGTCTGCCGTACGGGGGCAAGAGGGCGGGACTCCTGCACAGGGCGGCGGACATCTGCCTGGTGCTGGACAGCAGGCAGAACTAGACAGACCCTCTCTGGGTTTTGTCTCCCTGCCCTCCAGAAAAATCATGACTTTGGCTGTGTGTTGAGGAGCTGTTGTGTTATATACAACAGCTGAATTTTGTAAGAGGCTGCTCTGGGGATGTTTCTTAGGTGCCTCAGCTCAGAGGCAGCCTGGCTCAGGTCCCACATCTCCATAGTTAGCTATGTCTTTGTGCAAGTGACTTAACTCTCTCTGCTCCTCATCTGTGAAATGAAGATGGCAGTGCTTCACGGTGCCCTGAGCAGGGGAAGCATAGTAAATGTTACAACTATTATTGCCAAACTTAATGCTTATAATAACCTGTGGGTATAGATGCTATTCGTATGCCCATTTTACAGAGCCAGAACTGAGGCTTAGAGGGCTCAAGTCAGTCTGCCATCAGACTTTTGGGGATCGGTGCAGAAGCATCCCCCCTCCCCCATCCTGGAATGAGAATCCATCGCTGGTTAAACAAGACATGTGTCCTCCTTCAGGAAGGCTGTGTGTGCTGGTTCTGAAAGGGGGTTCACATCGTGGCTCAAGCAGCTGTGGAATGCTGGGCAAGCTGCTTAACCGCCTCAGTTTCCTCATCTCTAGAATGGGAGTGCTAATCCTGGCCGTAAAAGGCTGCTGTGAGGATGAAATGAGTCAGAATGCGTGTGTCACTCAGAATGGCACCCCGCACGTGGTCAGCCCGTCAGCCCGGCCAGCTTTATTTACCGCCACTGTGAGAGCACGCACGTCTCTCCAGGGCAGCCTGTGGCAACAGGAGGAGTCAAAAGCCTTTTGAGCCACGTGCAGGGGATCTGAGGTTCTGTGGTTGAACCCTCTCGTGGATTCTCTCATTTTAAATACTCAAAGCCTTGTTCCCAGCCTTGTCCCATGGGTCCTAACCCTCGTGTTTACTCCACTGGAAGAGACTCAAGGCTGCCAGCCACCGTCATGTCTAAATGGACGGTGACAGGCTTCTCGCCTCAGTGATCCTGGTTCTCAGATTGGGGGCTGGGGTGGTAGCAGGTGCTGGATGGGACTGAGATCAAGGTGAACAGAGAACCCTTTTGTTCGTTGACTTTGTGAATTTTTTTTTTTTTTTTCCCGGCATCTTGGGAACCACAGTGTGGGTTTCTCAAGCTGTTCTGTTTCCTTTGGGTTGAAAACAAAATAAAAGGCAGACCACCAAACCGGAACATCCTGAGGCCTGCACGAGAGTCTGAGGACTGGTTTACATTGAAAAATGTGTGACCTCACTAAGCTGAGAGCAGAGGGGCCACACAGCGCAGTGCATCTCTTCTGAATTCTAACCCCTGTGCTCTTCTTGGCCTGAGGAGGAGCCAGTCTGCTTCTCAGAGCCTCAGTTTCCTCACCTATTAAATGGGTACACTTGTAGCACCCATGTCCTGAGGTTGCTGTGAGATCAGGCTGTCAAGGTCTTAGCACAGTGCCTGGCACATAGTACAGACTCAACAAGCATGAGCCAAAGGGCTTATCGATTTGCCAGCCCCACTCTGGGTTGAACTGTTCAAGTTCTGGATATCTCACCAACTGGCTGTGTGACCTTGTGCTAATTACTTCACCTCTCTGAACTTCAGGTTCTTAGCAGAAGTGAGACCCCATGATACCTATGTAAAAGCTTGTCCTGAGGACTAAATTAAGGAAGATAACTCCTAAAGGCAGCCTGGCACTGTCCTTAGGATATTCAAGTGATTGTGCTGACCATGCAGTGCTATTGTTCAAGTTCTGGGTATCTCACCAACTGGCTGTGTGACCTTGTGCTAATTACTTCACCTCTCTGAACTTCAGGTTCTTAGCAAAAGTGAGACCCCATGATACCTATGTAAAAGCTTGTCCTGAGGACTAAATTAAGGAAGGTAACTCCTAAAGGCAGCCTGGCACTGTCCTTAGGATATTCAAGTGATTGTGCTGACCATGCAGTGCTGGGGGTACATGGCCTTGACTTTCAGGGAGGTCAGACAAAATCATAAGCATCCCCCAGTGGTCCAGCCCCAAGTGAGAAGGAACTTGGTTGATGCTTCTTAGAGTGAGGGCGAGGCCAGGCACAAAGGGCCTGAGAAAAACACTAATCTTCAGGGATGAACATCAGTTACTTACCAGGTGGTGGTGAGGGGTAAAGGAGCGCCAGACGACAGAGGGCACGGAAATAGCAACTGTTCTTTAGCTTGGGTGGCCACTGGGTCTTCTGTGTCGGGCTTGTTTCTGGACGCATGTCTGGAAGTAAAATGTTTTATAGCAGCAGTCTTTGGGAACATATGGATAGACAGAACTTGCTTACATGGATTCTGAAGTAAAGGAGCACCAGACGACAGAGGGCACGGAAATAGCAACTGTTCTTTAGCTTGGGTGGCCACTGGGTCTTCTGTGTCGGGCTTGTTTCTGGACGCATGTCTGGAAGTAAAATGTTTTATAGCAGCAGTCTTTGGGAACATATGGATAGACAGAACTTGCTTACATGGATTCTGAATACAAAGATGTCATTAACCCAAAAAGCACATGAAGGGATTAGGATTCCCCAAAAGCAGAATTCTTTACTTTATAGAAGCACTCAAGGAAATCCTTCTCCATGTCAAGTGCCTCTCGTGGATGTAAAATGTGATTTGACTTATGAATAAGAGGGCAGGATTGTGCCGTGGTAGCAGGCATAGTCACAGGGTCAGATTTCCCAGGTGGAACCCCTACTCTGCCTGTTACCACCCAGGAGACCATGTGTCATGTGCGTCTGCTTCCTCATCTGCAAGATGGGGATTATCATAAATAATACCTATTTCACCTCATCGGTTTCAGGAGAAATAAACCAGATAACCCATGTAAAGCAAAGTTAATGACACATAGTAGGGGCACGATACTTGTGGCTATTAGTAATTCCAGAAATATTTACAGAGCATCTGCTATGTGCCTGGTGCTCTCTGCCCTGTGTCTGCCCTCGTGGAGCTTATTCTAGGGTGTGGGATATGGTTCGGGTGGAGGGAAAAGTCAGGCAAAACATAACCTAAACGAACAAGATGAATGCAGGTTGCCATCATAGCTATTTCCCAAACCAGCAGGAAGCTAAGATGCAGGATCACGTAGGGCAAGTACTTGCACACATTCGACTTGGAACACCTCAGTGTGACAGCGATGTTTAAGTGACAGTTGAGAAGGAACAGGGCTGAGGGGCAGGTGGTTGGAACATGGGGTGGGGGTGAGGGGCAGCCTGGAGCAGCCCTTCACAGACTTGAGATGCACCTTGCGCCACCTGTGGACATGCAGGTGTTGCTCCCGCGGGCCCGGGTGGACCTGAGGTTCAGCTTCGCTAACCAACTCCAGGGCCTCCAAGACTGCCGGTCCACGGACCACACCGTGGCCGGGACCGGAAGACAGAGGGAGCCAGGATCCAGGTGGCAGAGCACCCGGAAGGCCAGTGGGGAGCTTGGATTTCATTCCCGAAGGCAGTAGGAAGGCAGGCANGGTGGACCTGAGGTTCAGCTTCGCTAACCAACTCCAGGGCCTCCAAGACTGCCGGTCCACGGACCACACCGTGGCCGGGACCGGAAGACAGAGGGAGCCAGGATCCAGGTGGCAGAGCACCCGGAAGGCCAGTGGGGAGCTTGGATTTCATTCCCGAAGGCAGTAGGAAGGCAGGCAGGAGAGTGACGTGGCTGAAGGAAACTTCCAGAAGCTCATTTTGGCTGCTGTGCGGAGAAGACTTGCTGGGGTCAGGGTGGCAGCAGGGAGACCCGGCAGGAGGTGACACAGTCACTCAGGCTGCAGCAGAAGAGGCAGGAAGTAGGTTTATTTGAGCACTTTGGACAAGTAGACTGACAACACTTGAATGAATACAGATATTCATTCTATATTCAGTGTTGAATATAGATACCCTTAATAATATTTTTTTACTTAATAATCTTAATAAATATTCTTAATGTGTGCTTCATTTTTAAATATTTTATATCAGTAGTCTAGAGCAGTGGTTCTCAGCCAAGGGTGTTCTGCAACCCTCCCCCTTCCCCTGATCCAAGGAGCATTTGGCAATGTCCCAGCTGGGATCAGGTGCTTTTTGCAGGACTTCCTTGGCACTCCAGCAGTTAAGGCTCCCAAAGCAGGGGGCCAGGGTTCGATCCCTGGTCAAGGAACTAGATCCCGCACCACGTGCCGCAACTTAAAAGCCTGCATGCTGCAACTAAAGATCCCTCGTGCCACAACTAAGACCTGGTGCAGCCAAGTAAATAAATAAAGATAAATATATTTTTTTTAAAAAGATGCTCCTGGTATCTAGTGGGTGGAGACCAGAGATACTGCTAAATAGCCTACGATGCACAGAACAGCACCCCAGCAAAGAATTATTGGGCAACTGGGCAAAGAATTATTGGATCCAACATGTCGATGGTGCTGAGCGGGGAAACCCTAATGTAGAGGCATAGAAAATCAGACGTGCACAGCCCCCTCCTCTCACCCCAGCCCCGCACCCCAAAGAGAACCACTGTTACCAGTTTGCTACACAACTGCTCAGGCAGTGTTCTGTGCATACACAGTACACAGATTTCCTATAAATGGTCTCACCCCAGAAGAGATGCTAGGGATGTGCTTAGAACCCAAGGGCACTGAGATGAGCACACAGGAGGGCATCTGCTTGTTTTGCTAAATCTATTTTGTTCACACCCACTGAAGGTCACACCAGCCAGGGGAGGGGTGGGGAAGTGACTGAAAGCCTTAGTCAGTTCAGTCACTCAGTCATGTCCCACTCTTTGTGACCCCATGTACTGCAGCAAGCCAGGCCTCCCTGTCCATCACCAATCCCCAGTTTACTCAAACTCATGTCCATTAAGTCGGTGATGCCATCCGACCATCTCATCCTCTGTCATCTCCTTCTCCTCCCGCCTTTAGTCTTTCCTAGCATCAGGGTCTTTTCCAGTGAGTCAGTTCTTTATATCAGGTGGCCAAAGTATTGGAGTTTCAGCTTCAGCATCAGTCCTTCCAATGAATATTCAGGACTGATTTCCTTTAGGATGGACTGGTTAGATCTCCTAGCTGTCCAAGGGACTCTCAAGAGTTTTCTCCAACACCATAGTTCAAAAGCATCAATTCTTTGGCACTCAACTTTCTTTATGGTCCAACTCTCACATCCATACATGNGGAGTTTCAGCTTCAGCATCAGTCCTTCCAATGAATATTCAGGACTGATTTCCTTTAGGATGGACTGGTTAGATCTCCTAGCTGTCCAAGGGACTCTCAAGAGTTTTCTCCAACACCATAGTTCAAAAGCATCAATTCTTTGGCACTCAACTTTCTTTATGGTCCAACTCTCACATCCATACATGACTACTGAAAACACCATAGCTTTCACTAGACGGACCTTTGTTGGCAAAGTAATGTCTCTGCTTTTTAATATGCTATCTAACATTCCAAATTTGCTAGCATATTGAGTGCAGCACTTTCACAGCATCATCTTTCAGGATTTGAAACAGCTCAACTGGAATTCCTAAAGCCTTATACCTCTATAAACTGTGATATTCTTTCTTTTCTCCAAAGAGCACTCTGAAAACTGCACGTTGTAATGCAGGCAACCTCTCTAACTGGGACTAACTCATAGAGTCCAGGATTTCAGCACAGGATGACATGCTGAGATAATAGTCCCACCCAACCTCTTATTTCACAGATGGGACAACTGAGGCCCAGGACTTTATGTAAATAGAAAAATCCTTTTATCAGTCTCTGCTTCATTTACTGGGACTTTAATTTCAGACTTCCACTGTAATGCGCAGTGACAGCTTATGTTCCTGATTTTTTTTCTTGGAAATGTCCGTATGTGAGGTTGGTTACAGTGGCTGACAAAGGGGATGTATTTTAGCAAAATTGGAACGCTAAGGACAATGTCCCCTTCATGGATCACAGCCTTGTCATGGCAAAGGGGCTTGCATAACTCAGTGAAGCTATGAGCCATGCTGTGCAGGGCCACCCAAGATGGATGGGTCATAGTGAAAAGTTCTGACAAAGAGATCAAACTAGTCAGCCCTAAAGAAAATCAACCCTGAATATTTACTGGAAGAACTGATACTGAACCTGAAGCTTCAGTGGCTTTGGCCTCTTGATGCAAAGAGCCAACTCGTTGGAAAAGACCCTAATGCTGGGAAAGACTGAAGACAAAAAGAGAAGGGGGCAGCAGGGGATGAGATGGTTGGATGGCATCACCAACACAATGGGCATGAATTTGAGCAAGCTCTGGGAGACAGTGAAGGACAGAGGAGCCTGGCATGCCACATTCCATGGGGTCACAAAGAGTTGGACACAAACTTAGTGACTGAGCAACAGCAGTGTATTAAATTTCCCTGAAATCAGAATTATTTTTGAGCGTGTCCTATACTCCAAAATTATCTCCTACCTTTTTTTTTTTTTGACTGTGCCATGTGGCATGCAAGGTATTAGCTCCCCAACCAGGGTTCATACCCATGCCTCCAGTATCAGGAGAGTGGATTCTTTACTGCTGGATCACTAGGAAAGTCCCTCTCTGCTTTTAAAGGATGGCCATAGCAAAGGGGAGGAGTTTTTCTGTTCAGATTTGTTTGGCTTCAGTGCCCTTAAAAGGTGGAAAAGAAAGGTTGCAACCCAGTGGCAGTCTTCTTGAAAGAGCAGGAGGGATTTTACTGGTCTGTGAACTCCCAAGGTCTAGGAAGTACTGGTTTAATCCCTTCACTGGCTGAATTGAGGGCAGGGCTTGCTGTCATTTTCCAGCACCCACTGAGGAGCCTCACAACTTTGGGGAGGTCGGGTTTTAATGCAGTCTCAGGTATGGTGTGTTCCCCCCAGGCGTCATCCTCCCATCACCAAGCTTCTGTCCTTTACGAGGCTGCAGGGAGCCCCCAGGTGGAAAGCGTGATCCCCGCCCATGCAGGACTCCAAGAGGACCCCATGGACCTCGGCGGTCATCTGGCAGCAGTGGGGGCGCCCACACCTGGAATCCACTGTGGTCTCCGTCGGCCTCTCCCCGCCCCCTCCCCAAAGGAGTGAGCCCCTGCCTGGCCAAGTCCTTTGAAGAAAAGTAATGACAAACCCAGACAGTGTATTAAAAAGCAGAGACATCACTTTGCTGACAAAGGCCCGTATAGTCAAAGCTGTGGTCTTTCCAGTAGTCATATGTGGCTGTGAGAAGTGAAGTGAAAGTCGCTCAGTCGTGTCCAACTCTTTGCAACCCCATTAACTATACAGTCCGTGAAATTCTCCAGGCCCGAATACTGGAATGGGTAGCCTTTCCCTTCTCCAGGGGATCTTCCCAACCCAGGGATGGAACCCAGGTCTCCTGCATTGCAGGTGGATTCTTTACCAACTGAATTGTGAGGAAAGCCTGGATGTGAGAGTTGGACCATAAAGAAGGCTGAGCACCGAAGAATTGATGCTTTCGAAGTGTGGTGCTGGAGAAGACTCTTGAGAGTCCCTTGGACAGTAAGGAGTTCAAAGCAGTCAATCCTAAATGAAATTAACCTGAATATTCATTGGAAGGACTGTTGCTGAAGCTGATGCTTCAGTACTTTGGCCACCTGGTGGGAAGAGCTGACTCATTCAAAAAGACCTGATGCTGGGAAAGATGGAAGGCAAAAGAAGAGGAGGCAGCAAAGGATGAGATGGTTGGTGGCATCACCGACTCCGTGGGCATGAATTTGAGTAAACTCTGGGAGATAGTGGAGGACAGAGGAGTCTGGCGTGCTGCGGTCCATGGGTCACCAAGTCGGATGTGACTGAGCAGCTGAACAGCAACAACTGGCTCGAGAGCGAGGTGGGAGCCTTAGTGAGGAGGGGCCGCACTAGGAAGACTCCCTGGGCATCCTCCATACCTGTTTTCCCAGATCCCTCAGCTGGCGGGGAGCCTGAACTCCAAGCTAAGCGGATTGGCTTAGACTCTTTGGCACTGGGAAGCCCCTGAAGCTTCTGAGCAGGTGAGAAGCAGAATAAAAAAGGCTGTTTCCTGGAGCTCAAAATGGCAGCAGCCAATTCCAGAAATTTGACTGGAAGCGGGGCTGGGACAGGAAGCCAGGTGGGCACGGGCAAGTGTGAGGGCTGTCTCTGGAGTGGCAGCAGTGGAAGCCGAAAAGCAGGAAGAAGAGGAGAGGGCGGAACTCAGGCCTGGATGAGGGAGAGCCCCAGTCCGGATGAACAGGGTTTCCAGCGCTGATGGGGATGATGGTGGCTTTGCCAGTGGGGGAGGCTGCAGAGATCACAGAGCCTCTCCCAGCCTCAGTAACGTTATCTGCAGAGATCGGGTCATGGAGTTGGGCGTGGGGTGGGGAGACGGGTATGCAGGCCGCAGGGGAGCAGCAGACAGGTGCCAGGGAGCTGTGAGCAGGGCTTTGTCCTAAGGGCCATGGGGGTCCATGGAAGGCTTTTGACAGCCATTGATATGATCATATTTGCCTTTGGGAACCAGCCCCCGAGAGCAATGGAGACAGGGCAGGCTGGGTGCAGGGAGGCTGTTCAGGAAGCCTCTGTGGCCACTTGTCAGGTGAGGTGTGAGGTCGGCCTGGGCCAAGCGGGAGGTGATGGACCCTCCTGGAACATGGCCACCCCCACCCCAGGACCCAGCTTGCCTTTTGTCCCCATTGTGCACAGGCAACCAGTGCAATGAATGGAGGGTGGCAGGCATGGGTCCCAGCGACCCCACTCTGGGGCTCTCCGTGACCGTGTCTGTGCACACAAACCATGCCCTGGGCCGGCCGCTGCGACAGTTGCCAGGATAGCAGAGGCCTGGGGTGTTTGACCAGAGAGGCAGCAGCTGCCTCTTGAGAACATGAGGCCCAGCACCAGATCTAACTTTCCTTTCCAAGAACTTCCCCCCGCCTCGCCCCACCTCCAGCTCCCCATCTTGCCTCGGCCCCTGCAGTCTCCTCGCCACTGGCCTGCCTCACTGGAGACCCGGTCTCCATTTCTGCTGCCTCTCCTCTCTCGTCTTCCTCCGCCTGTGCTTTCACGGTGTGCACGTCATTTTTGCTCACTTCTCTCCCTTTGGATTATTAATGCCTCTTTGTTCCTTCCTGTCTCCCTCCCCAGTGTGTCAGCTCTCCTAGTTTTTCTTCTCTTTTGCCTCCTCTGGCTGCTGATGGCTAGCTCAGTGCCCGGCACAGTGCCTGGCCCACAGGGCACAGATGGTGTCCCCTCGGGCATGGCGGCCTGTTTCCTGTCCCCACATGCCCTTCCGGTGCATTCCCTTCCTCCTTCCTTTTCTCCCGTGTGTTTATCCATTTGCAAGATGGACCTTCTAACCTTGGCAGTGACATTTTCAAGGCAGGCTTGGTTTTCCTGCCCTCTATTTCCTGCTGACTACCTAGAGACATTCCCAGCCCAGTGATTTATGACAGTATCTACCAGGTAGCATGTTCTACAGCTGTGTCCCAGGGACAGATTTGTCAACTTTTCACCCCTGTGATGGTGTCCTTCCTTGGTCACACCCACGGTCACAGGCCTCTCTTAGTGACTGACTCTGACAAGCATCATGAAAACATTCCAGCCAAGGAAACAGACCCAGTAACCCTGGAATCAGGCCTTGTCTCTCCCCGCAAGCTCCAGAACTCGCACTTGTGGCCTGACACTGCTGTCTGGGGGTAAATGGGTGGGGGATGTCCAAGGGGTGGGTGGCTCTGTCAGCACCAGCTTGCCTGGGAAAAAGGGAAGGTTGGGGGCAACTGGCTAGTTTCATTTTTTAGTCATTATTTATTTATTTTTTTAATTTTTATCAGGCAAAAAGGGTATGCTTTGGTTCATGTAGCAGAAACATTGGTAGGGAGGAATGAGGGCTCACCCTGGAAGGGCAGTGGAGACAGGAAAGGAGGAAGAGGAGGAGTGCGTGGTACTCGGTCCTAGATGAGGAAGGGATTCATGGGTTCAAGTCTTGCTCACTGTGCGTCACAGTTCTCCTTTCCTCCATGCTGGGCCCCTCCTTGAGCAGCCTCTCCCCTAGGAGGACCAGATGGCCACCAACAAGGAAGCTACACCTTGTCCTTCCAGCATACCCGACAGGGGAGGGCCCCTCAGGAGAGGACAGGACTCCCCCAACCAGTAGTCCCTGAACAGTGGAGATCTGTCTTATTGGTCCTATCTGGGTTGAGGCCCCACCCATTGACAACTAGGAAGATCTGATTGGCCAGACCTGGTCACACCTAGTCTTAGAGCCAGGAGAAGGGGGTTGGGCACTCAGCATTATGCACCCGTCTAGGAAATGGCAACCCACTCCAGTGTTCTTGCCTGGAGAATCCCAGGGACTGGGGAGCCTGATGGGCTGCCGCCTATGGGGTCACACAGAGTCGGACACGACTGAAGTGACTTAGCAGCAGCAGCAGCAGGTGTTACTGGGCAGCCTGGCTCCCCCAGCCCAGTGTGGTCCTTCCTCCGGACCTCCAGTGACCCTCTTCGGTCGAAGGGTCCCTATAGAGACTTCTGGAATAACAATAGGCACCACTCATGTTACCTGTTTGGGATTTCACTGTTTGATACTGGAGTTTCATAGAGACAGGGCATCCCTGTGCGGTGCCTGTCACTGGCTGGTTTCTCTGCCATGTCCCCATGCACCTGGACTACTGCCTGGTGTGTTGCGGGTGTACAGTTAGTGTTTGCAGAATCAGTGACTGGAGGGGGACCACAGGCCTTGCTCCTGCCCCTCAGGACCCACCCTCACCAGGCAGCACCATCCCTCCATCCCTGCCCAGCTTTCAGAGCCACTCAGCTATTTTATCATCATTATAATTATTGGTGGTGGTGGTTACTCTTGTGACTGCATCAGTTCAGTTCAGTCACTCAGTCATATCCGACTCTTTGCGACCCCATGGACTACAGCACACCAGACTTCCCTGTCCATCACCAGCTCCCAGAACTTGCTCCAACTCATGTCCATCAAGTCAGTAATATCATCCTCTGTAATCCCCTTTTCCTCCTGCCTTCAGTCTTTCCCAGCATCAGGGTCTTTTCCAATGTGCCAGTTCTTCACATCAGGTGGCCGAAGTATTGGAGCTTCAGCTTCAGCACCAGTCCTTCCAATGAACATTCAGTACTGATCTCTTTTAGGATTGACTGGTTGGATCTCCTTGCAGTTCAAGGGATTCTCAAGAGTCTTCTCCAGCACCACAGTTAAAAAGCATCAATTCTTCAGTGCTCAGCTTTCTTTATAGTCCAACTCTCATATCCATGCATGACTACTGGAAAAACCATAGCTTTGACTAGATGGACCTTTGTCGGCAAAGTAATGTCTTTGTGACCTCATGGCCATTGTTTTTGTTCAGCTTAGAAGTATCTCCTAACTCAGGGAGCAATCTTTTGTTTTATTTTGTTTTGTTTAAAAAAAAAGCAAACACTTTATTTTCTATTGGGGTATAGCCAATTAACAATGTTGTGATAGTTTCAGATGAACAACAGAGGGACTCAGCCATACATCTATGTGTATCTGTTCTCCTCCAAACTCCCCTCCCATCTAGGCTGCCACATAACGTTGAGCAGCCTTCCCTGTGCTGTACAGAAGGTCCTTGTTGGTTATCCATTTTAAATACAGCAGCGTGTGCCTGTGCATCTCAGACAGCAGTCTTGATCACCCTCACCTGCTCTGCCTACCTTTGCTTCAGGCATAACGTTCTGTACCAGAATGCATGGAGTCGCCATTCCTTAGCTGATTCTCAGATCTAAACACCTTTCAGGGTGGTCAAAGGACTAGACCTGGCAGATACTTAATAAACCCCTGCAGCACCCAGGCCCCTTGTGAGGCAGAGACAGCATGTCATAGCCCCTGGCCTACGGGGACAGGGGACATGACTGGAACACCCACAGATGTGCTGGAGACTGTGACACCCACTCTGAGGCTACTGGGTGGATGATCCAGGTTTGGATCTGGTCAGAGCCAGAATCTCTGAAACCCAGTTTTGTTTTGTTTTTAATTTGGTGCCTCTTAGTTGAGGCACCCAGGATTAATTTTCAGTCTCAGTTGCAGCATGTGGGATCTAGTTCCCTGACCAGGGATCGAACCTGGGCCCCCTGCACTGGGAACTCACAGTCTTAACCACTGGACCACCAGGGAAGTCCCTGAAACCCCAGAGCCAGACTCTCTGACTGGTCACCATGCTCGGCCCTCTTCCCTCCTCTTGCAGTGAGGAATGAGAGAGCAGCCATGGAGCATGCTGGTGATTTGGGTTACAAAGATGATATGTGAGGGTGTCCAGCTCAGTTGCCCGGGCCCAGGAAAGAGACCGAGTGTGGATGTTGGGTCACAACCCCTAACACGGTGCTGTGGCAGGTCAGAGAGTAACAGAGTCCTTGCACATGAGACGTGGCTTCAAGCAGCCCCATGAGCCCTGGATCCCAGGGGCTGAGCAAGGTGGGGAGGGGAGCAGAGTCAGCAGTCACCATGGACCCTTAGCTTCTAAGCAGGTTACTTAAGACACTGACTTGCGTCTTTTTCACTGAGTTGTCCTGGACATGCCCATTCCAACTCTCCATCATCAGCAAATCTCTGATTCTGGTGTTGGACAAAGAACTGCCATATTCGTGGAAGCAGCATGTAGATGTTTTAAAATTCACTCTTTAGAGCATGGCTTGAGAGCAGGTGAGAGGAAGGATTTTAGGGGGACTCTGAACTCAGACTGTCTGGTTCACAGCCTCTCTCTGCTACTTATTAACGTGAGGCTTTGGGCAAATCTTGTAACCTCTCTGGGCATCTGTAATGCAGGGGTGATGGCAGCGCATTTAGGAAGATTAAATGAGATAATCCAGGATCAGAGTAAACATTCAATGCATGTTAGCTGTTCTTACCATGATGGAAAATTGCAAGCTTCTGAATCAAAAGGCCTTCTTGTAAAACGTGTAAAACCCTCCCCCCATTTGTATTGACACACCTCGTCTATATCCAGGTACTCCTGATACCTGACTGAGGATGCTTTTTCTGGCAGAGTGTTGGTGAAAGGCCAGTGAACCCCTGAAATTGTATAGGAGAGCGCCTAGGTGCCCTTATGGTATGCTGAATGGACAATGATCCTAAAGATGTCCACTTTCTAATTCCAAAGCCAGTGAATATGTTACTTTATACGGTTATAGGGCCTCCGCGTATTCACCTTACCCAGATGGGCATGATGTAGTCACAAGAATCCTTGTGAGTGGGAAGCAGGAGGGCCAGAGTAAGAAGGAGATGTGACAGAGGTTGGAAGACGGGAGGAGGGACCAGGAGCCAAGGAATGCCGGCAGCCTCTAGAAGCTGAGCAGGCAAGGGACAGATTCTCTCCTGAACCCTCCAGAAGCAGTAAAAAACCCTGCTGACACCTTGATTTTAGACTTCTGACCTCCAGAACTGTAAAAGAATGAATTTGTGTTGCTTTTAAGCCACTACATTTATGGTAACTTATTATAGCAGCAACAGACGATGAATAGCCCTTCTCGGGGTTGGGGTGTGGGGGATTGGGCACATAGGTGTTTATCAGCTTTTCAGACTATGTTGACAGTCAGGTGATGAACAGTCACTGGTCCCCAGCATCTCACCTTGCTCTGGGAGCCGCCTGCTGGGTGTTACTGCAGCCTCCTTACCCCTATCCTTGGGCATCCATGTTCTCATAAGCATATCTGAAATGCAGCTGCATTTTTCATCACTGATTTAATCTCTGGAAAGGCCTCTGAGAAGCCCCATAGAATGTGTTAGTGGCTCAGTCATGTCCAACTCTTTGAGACCCCATGGTCTGTACCCCGCCAGGTTCCCCTGCCCATAGGATTCTCTAGGCAAGGATGCTGGAGTGGGTAGCCATTCCCTTCTCCAGGGGAATCTTCCCAACCCAGGTCTGCCTCATTGCAGAAAGATTCTTTTACCATCTGAGCCCCCGGGGAAGCCCTGTGTCACCCCGGGGGTTCCTCAATCACAGCCATTACAGGTGCCCACAGAGCATGCCTTCCCCGGTCCTCAGTAGCAGCTGGCACTGGCTCGGGGCCTCATCTCCAAGATGCTGCTGCCCGTCTGGACAGGGAAATGGGCTCCGATTCCAGCAGCAGGAGCCACAGAGGCACTGATGTTTATAACCCACTGGCCAGACCTTGGTCATATGGCACAGCTAGCTGCCAAGAGGCCGGAGAACGCTGTCTTTACTCTGGGAAACCATGGGAAACTGAGCATCGGGAGTTGTCTTAACAGGGGAGGAAGGGAAGAGTGGATGTTGGGAGCCACGAGCAGGCAAAACAAAACCATCCTACTGAGTATCAGGCTGGTGAGTTGTCACCTGCTCTCAGGAGGTGACCTATGCTTAGAGGCGACCTGTGCCCTACAGGTGACATCTCACCTCAGCCATCTGAGTCTGGCACATCCCTGAAAAGGCCGGCCCCTTTCCCTGCCCTGAGCTGGGTCCTGATTGGCACTTACAGATGAGAGGGCAGAGAGGCAAGACAGCTGAGCTTCACACTCTGAGGCCCCCGAGAAATCGTTTTGCATCTCAGCAGTTTCGTCGGGGCTTACCTGTAGATGAGGAGGCCTTACAGTAGAGGACTGGGCCTCTGCAGGATCACCTGTTGGATGCAGAGGAAGCAGATGAGTCTTTTTCAGTTCCTGGGATGATCTTTCCAGTTCCTAAGAGACTTTAAAACCTGGGGTAGGGGAGGGGCTTCCCTGGTGGCTCAGTGGTAAAGAATCCTCTTGCCAAATGCAGGAGACAGGTTCAATCCCTGATCCGGGAAGATCCCACATGCTGCCAAGCAAGGAATCCCGCGTGCCACAGCTATGGCGCCTGTGCCCTAGAGCCCTGGAGCCTCAACTTCTGAGCCCACGCGCCACACCTGCTGCTGCCCGTGTACCCTAGAGCCCGTGCTGCACAATAAGAGAAGCCACTCCAAAGAGAAGCCTGCACACACTGCAACAGAGAGTAGCCCCCGCTCACAGCAACTAGAGAAAGCCTGCTCAGCCATGAAGGCCCAGCACAGCCAAAAAGAAATAAAAAGCCTGGGGGAGTGGGTGGCGGTGAGTGTGGGCTAGAACAGGCTGGGGAAGTCCAAATGTCACCCTTCCCTCTCTGCACCATGTCTTGACACTTCTGTATACCCAGCATAGTGCACTTAACATGAATGAGGCAGTCACTCCTCAACCCCGTGAGGTTAATTCTGTCTATTCTGATCACCTCTAGAAAGAGACGGCTTTCACTCTGACCCTTGCACTGATTATGCCTTGACCTCTCTGCAGAGTTGGGGAAGCAGCCCAGCCCTCACAGGGAGAAGACGTTGGAAAGCATGAGCTATGTCATGAAAGTACTAAGCTCTAGGCCAGAGTAGTTCTTGTTTGTCTCCCAATGTGCAAGAGGTGTCAAGGCCCCCAGAGCAAGCCCCCTTTCCAAGGCTGTTTTTCTTCTTCCCCTCTCCTGCAGGCTGCCCTGTTTTAACCTCTATTCCAGTTTTATGATTAAACATTGGTGTCAATTATTTACAGTCTGTCCAGATGAGTATCAGGGTTGCAGGGGACTGAGTGACTCACACGGGGGAAGTTGGTTCTTATGGAGGGGAAATGAGAGGAAGGAAAACAAGAAATTCTACCTCCTGACCGCAAAGGCTGAGGTCAGCCTAGGCAGGGCTTCTGGTGGATGGGGTGTAGGGACAGGGCTCTCTGTTGGAGTGTGGGGACTGAGAGACCATGGGTGGTGGGGCATGCTAGCTCTGGAGTCAGACATAACCAGTCTGAATCATTACTGTGTCATTTGCTGTGTGTCTTGGAGTAGGTACCTTAACTTCTCTGAACTTCAGTTTCTTCATCTGTGAAATGGAGATTATTCTAGATACTTTCTCATTAGAGTTTGGGGGGAAAAATCAGGATAGTAAATAATAAAATGTAGTTATATTAAACAGCAATGATAAATTATCAATATTAATGTAAAATATTCTAAATTTTATAAATAAAATATTACATGAGATTAATTTGTTGTTGCTGTTCAGTCACTAAGACATGTCTGATTCTTTTGCGACTCTATGGACTATAGCCTGCCAGGGTCCTCAGTCCATGGGATTTCTAAAGCAAAAAGGCTAGAGTGGGTTGCCACTTCCTTTTCCAGGGGACCTTCCTGACCCAGGGATCAAACCCGTGTGTCCTGCATTGCAGGTTGATTCTTTACCACTGAGCCACCAGGGAAGCCCAACATGAAATTAATCGTAATAGTAATAAATGCATGGAGAGCAGCCAGCACAGTGCCTGGCACTTGGTGTGTGTGCGCATGTTGATCGCTCAGTCGTATCTGACTCTACGACCCCATGAACTGTAGCCTGCCAGGCTCCTCTGTCCATGGGATTTTCCAGGCAAGAATACTGAGAGAGTCGATTCCTAGGCAGATGACAAGAAGTTCAGGGTCCCCAAGGAGGAGAAAGGGGTCTGGGGCTCTGGAAGTGGAGACTGGGGGTCTGAAATTCTTAAGGAGGAGAAAGGACAAACATTTTTTTCCTCCGCATTCCTTAGTCTTAGTAAATTACACAACTCAGTTTAAACTCTGTACTAGGGATTATACAACAACAATGTATCTGGCTGGAGGACAGTTTCTCCTTCCTGAAAACCTTCTGACTAATTCTGATATCTTAGAATGTATATTATGGGAGTGGGTCTGGAGGATCTTTCTATTGTTAAATTCTAATCTTGTTATCCTAAAATGTAAATTGCTGGAGTAGGTCTGGTAACATTTTCACAAACTTGAGACATTGTTTTGATTCATTGTAATAGCTAATTAAAATTTATATAACTCCATTGCTAACACTAGCAAGGGGGTACTCTTTCTGCCCCCTTTTGATGTCTATGTCAGAAGCTTTTTCTATCCCTTTTATATTTTAATAAAACTTTATTGCACAAAAGCTCTGAGCAATCAAGTCTCATCACTGGCCCCGGATTGAATTCTTCTCTTCTGGAGGCCAAGAATCCCAGCGTCTTTTCGTGGGTCAGCAACAACCTTTCAGTACTGCACTGGGTTGCCATGCCCGCCTCCAGGGGATCTTCCAAACCCAAGGATTGAACCCAGGTTTCCCACATTGCTAGTGGATTCTTTACTGTCTGAGCCACCAGGGAAGCCCAAGAATAGTGGATCCCTTCTCCAGGGGATCTTCCTGACCCAGGAATCAAACCAGGGTCTTCATTGCAGGCAGATTCTTTACCAGCTGAGCTACTGGGCACTTGGTAAGCGCTTAGGAAATATTCAAGGGTGTTGCTACAATTCCAAAATGTAACTGTTGGAGAAAGAATTGAGTGTGACAGGTAATTTCCTAAAAATCCAGTAGAGACAGGGGGCTGGATATGGCAGCTCTGGCTGAAATGTTTCCAGTGGGAATCACTGGTGGAAAGTGGAGAGGAGGGGGTAGGGAGGGGGTTGGGCGGCTCAACTGTGTTCCCAAAGGGCTCTTGGCAGAAGGTTTGGGAACCACTCCTATGGAGGCAACATTGCTGTAGCTAAAAAAGAAAATGTCCAGATATGGGCAGGATAAACTTTCTCAAACTGTGTCCTAATCTCCAGAATCAGGGCCAGTCTGATAAAGGCCTGGGAACAGGGAGGGTTTGGATCTGCAGGATTCATTGGCCCTCAGAGGTCTCTCTGTCTCCTCCACACACCTCTGCTTGGTTGTTAAAAGCCCCTCATAGAAAGACCAAGTAGAATAAACATCTGCCTTGTTTTGGCCTCACAGTTTAGGAACTTTAGCTTTGAGCCTCCAGGAGAGCCTGCTGATACAAGCCTGAGAGTGTTTGCCTTTTATCACACTTTCTGTCCAAGCAGAGTTAGAACAGGTGCTGACTTGGCTCACAAGCAGAATCTTGGGTTAACCTGTAAACCAGGTCAAAGAGTGCCAGGATGCCCAGCCTCCCTCCAACCCAGTCCCACAAGGAATGGGTGCAAAATCCACCAAGTGATTGGTTTGGTCAAGAGTAAGGAACTGTGCCTGATTAAACCAACTGTTAGGTAAGTAAACAGCCCGAGTGTTGGCAGGTGCCACAGAACACGAATGCTGCTTGTATTCATTTCCTGTGGCTGCTATAAGGAACTACCCCAAACTTGGGGACGGAAAACAACACAGATTTATTCTCTTGCGGTCAGGTTCATGGGCTAAAGTCAGAGGGGCTAGTTGCTTCTGGAGGCTCAGGGGAGAATCCCAGTCCTTGTCTTTCCCACTGTAACAGCCCAGGGAGGTAGATCCCAATGTGGTGGTGGTGGTGGCAGTTCAGTCGCTAAGTCATGTCCAACTCTTGCAACCCCATGGACTGTAGCCTGCCAGGCTCCTCTGTCTATAGGATTTTCCAGGCAAGAATACTGCGGTGGGTTGCCATTCCTTCTTCAGGGGATCCTTCTGACCCAAGGATCAAAACTGCATCTACTACATTGCAGATTCCTGCATTACAAGGGCTTCATTACTTCTGAGCCATCCGTCCCCTCTTACAGATGAGGCAACAGGGGCAGAGAGGTGAGAATTCACCTTTCTAGGTAATGATTCAGTAGCAGAGCTGAGATGCAAATGCATCTTTGGCCCGGAGCCCACTCTGGGAATCCCACCACATGGAGGGTGGAGTTGACCCTTGCAGTCGCCGTCTATAGTCCCTGATTTTAGAAGTTCTCCCCTCTGCCCTCCTCTACAAAATGACTCTTGAGAAGGAAGAACCAAAGGACTCAAGCTGGTGTCCAAAACAGCCTGCTGCTGCTGCTGCTAAGTCGCTTCAGTCGTGTCCAACTCTGCGCGACCCCACAAGAGACAGGGGGCTGGATATGGCAGCTCTGGCTGAAATGTTTCCAGTGGGAATCACTGGTGGAAAGTGGAGAGGAGGGGGTAGGGAGGGGGTTGGGCGGCTCAACTGTGTTCCCAAAGGGCTCTTGGCAGAAGGTTTGGGAACCACTCCTATGGAGGCAACATTGCTGTAGCTAAAAAAGAAAATGTCCAGATATGGGCAGGATAAACTTTCTCAAACTGTGTCCTAATCTCCAGAATCAGGGCCAGTCTGATAAAGGCCTGGGAACAGGGAGGGTTTGGATCTGCAGGATTCATTGGCCCTCAGAGGTCTCTCTGTCTCCTCCACACACCTCTGCTTGGTTGTTAAAAGCCCCTCATAGAAAGACCAAGTAGAATAAACATCTGCCTTGTTTTGGCCTCACAGTTTAGGAACTTTAGCTTTGAGCCTCCAGGAGAGCCTGCTGATACAAGCCTGAGAGTGTTTGCCTTTTATCACACTTTCTGTCCAAGCAGAGTTAGAACAGGTGCTGACTTGGCTCACAAGCAGAATCTTGGGTTAACCTGTAAACCAGGTCAAAGAGTGCCAGGATGCCCAGCCTCCCTCCAACCCAGTCCCACAAGGAATGGGTGCAAAATCCACCAAGTGATTGGTTTGGTCAAGAGTAAGGAACTGTGCCTGATTAAACCAACTGTTAGGTAAGTAAACAGCCCGAGTGTTGGCAGGTGCCACAGAACACGAATGCTGCTTGTATTCATTTCCTGTGGCTGCTATAAGGAACTACCCCAAACTTGGGGACGGAAAACAACACAGATTTATTCTCTTGCGGTCAGGTTCATGGGCTAAAGTCAGAGGGGCTAGTTGCTTCTGGAGGCTCAGGGGAGAATCCCAGTCCTTGTCTTTCCCACTGTAACAGCCCAGGGAGGTAGATCCCAATGTGGTGGTGGTGGTGGCAGTTCAGTCGCTAAGTCATGTCCAACTCTTGCAACCCCATGGACTGTAGCCTGCCAGGCTCCTCTGTCTATAGGATTTTCCAGGCAAGAATACTGCGGTGGGTTGCCATTCCTTCTTCAGGGGATCCTTCTGACCCAAGGATCAAAACTGCATCTACTACATTGCAGATTCCTGCATTACAAGGGCTTCATTACTTCTGAGCCATCCGTCCCCTCTTACAGATGAGGCAACAGGGGCAGAGAGGTGAGAATTCACCCTTCTAGGTAATGATTCAGTAGCAGAGCTGAGATGCAAATGCATCTTTGGCCCGGAGCCCACTCTGGGAATCCCACCACATGGAGGGTGGAGTTGACCCTTGCAGTCGCCGTCTATAGTCCCTGATTTTAGAAGTTCTCCCCTCTGCCCTCCTCTACAAAATGACTCTTGAGAAGGAAGAACCAAAGGACTCAAGCTGGTGTCCAAAACAGCCTGCTGCTGCTGCTGCTAAGTCGCTTCAGTCGTGTCCAACTCTGCGCGACCCCACAGACGGCAGCCCACCAGGCTCCCCCGTCCCTGGGATTCTTCAGGCAAGAATACTGGAATGGGTTGTTATTTCCTTTTCCAATGCGTGAAAGTGAAAAGTGAAAGTGAAGTCTCTCAGTTGTGTCCACAAGGACAAACGGGATGTCCACAGACTGTGCCCAGGTTCACACAAGCCTGTCTGGCAGCTGGGGGTGGGGGGCAGTGAGGTGAGATGCGCTCCATGCTCTCGTCTATCCCCCTAGTCCTCCCACATTCCCAGACTCGGAGCTGCACGTCGGATGCCTGCGCTTCTGGTCCCCAGAAGGTCGGCTGTGACGTCTCACTTCACTTCCTCCTCCGGGCGCAAGGATAGCCTCAGTGGTGGGACCATAGCCCCAGCCCTTGATAATAGCACTGCTGCCCTGCCTTGAGCGGAGCTCATCCAGCTTGGCTGAAAGGCTGCTTTTCCATCACCCCCCAGATGAGGAAGACCTGAACAAGCAGCTGGGCTCAGGGCCACCGCCTCTAAACTGTGGGACCTGGGACAAGTTTCTCAACCTCTCTGTGCCTCAGTGTATTCAGTGATGATGTGGACAAAGGTAGGGACCGCCTCATCTGGTTGTAGGGCAGAATAAATGAGCTCACTTGTGCAGAGCGCTTAGTTCACGCCTGGCATGCAATCAGTGTCCAGGAAGCAGCAGCAGATATTTCATAGTTGCTGATGGTGGGCTGGGGCTGAAGTCGGGGAAGCCAGGTAGGGTGGCCAGTGCCTGTGTTCAGCCCCGCTTGCCAGAGCAGGAGGCCATTGTTGGCTCATTCCCAGAGCCTGGAGAAAGAGTCAGGCTCGCTTTGATGGTGACAAGAGCTCTCAGACTCCATCCTGGCAAGGAAACACACGGAGATGTCACATTTCCCGAGAAATATTGAGTGTGGCGGGAGCCCCAGAGATCGGGTCCTGGTGCCAGCCCTGTAAGTAGGGTCACATTCCAGCTGCCTGCTTAGTTTTTCTACATTTCTTGAGAAACTTAGACAACAACTTAGTTTCTTGACACCGAGTTAAGATCCCAAAGAAAAGATACCCGGTTTGTTAACTTGCTCCTTCTGTTTATGGCTCCTGGAGTCTTCAGAATAAGTTAGTCTTCCTTAATTTCCTTCCTTAATTTCACCAACACTTAGTGGATTAGCAACGAGACTGAGGACATCAGACCTTATAAAAATCACTGCTGTCTTATGTGGGGGAGGGGAAGCTGCCTCTTTTCTCTTCAAGAAGTGGTGAATCCTGGGAGGTGTCTGCTCCTCTTTATATATATCTGCTCCCATATATATGTATGCTTAGTTGCTCATTCATGTCCAACTCTTTGTGACCTCATGGACTGTAGCCTGCCAAGCTCCTCCTCCATGGGATTCTCCAGGCAAGAATATGGGAGTGAGTAGCCATTCTCTTCCCTAGGGGCTCTTCCTGACCCAGGGATCGAACTCCCGTCTCCTGCCTTGCAGACGGATTCTTTACCATCTGAACCACCAGGAAAGCCCATCTCCTCCCCCATCTCTGTGCAGTTTTCCAGACTCAGCCCTTCCCACAGGACACTTTATCTCCTTCTGTCCCCAGACTTTGCCCCAGTGAAGTTTACAGATGCTTCCAGGCCCTGCAGAGCTGCCGCTTTATCCTCCTCCTTCCAGCCCCCTTCAAAGTGAATTGGTCGCTCTTTCTATAGGCTCTTTGGATATGCCCTGTTTTAGCAGTGCTGGGTAGTGATGAAAAGCATGGGCTTTAGAATCAGACATAACCTACTCCTGCCTTGTACTAGCTGTATGGCATCTGACCATTTATGTACCCTCTCTGAACTTCACTGTCCTAAATGGAACTAATGACTATTAAATGACTGGGCACAGAAAGATCTCAACAGAGGGCCTGGCACAGAGTCGGCATTCAACACACGTTCCCTCTCACCTGGTGCTGACTTCCCTTCTAAGAAGAGTAACCTGTCTTTCTGCTGGACTGTGAAAGTAGTCTCACCCATCTGTGCATCCTCCAAAGCCCCCGGCACACAGTAGGGACCCATGAGTTGTTGGGGCTAGATTCTTTAAAAAGCCAGTTTAAAAGAAATGCACACCTGTTATCCCTGACGCTTTGGTGATGAAGTATCTCCAGGGGTCAACTGTACATTGCCCATTTCTAGCCTATGTGCACCCCCTCCCTGCCTCGCCGGGAGTGGCCCACAGGGACTAGGCCTTGTGGGAACTGATGTGATACAAGGGGAAAGAAGTGGGCTTCAGAGTCAGATTTCATTGTGCATCTCGACTCTGCAGCTTACAGCTGTGTGATCCAGGGCAAAATGCTTAACCTCTCTGAGACTCAGAGGTCCTGGGGCTAATCCTCTGTGAAGGGCCCCTCTGAGGCTTGGATGCCTTTAGAAAGGGTACCTGCCTCCTTCTTGAACTGTTCCTATTATTACCCTTACTCTGTCTCTCAATTCACTCAATGCCCTTTCTTTTTCGTTATCCTATCAGCTCTCTCTGGCTCAGGCTGCCCTCCCCTCTCCTCCGCCTTTATGACTCATTTGCACTGGGCTCTTCATTTTTTCCTGAGTGCACAGTCTACAAGAACCTGTCCTAAAAGAACAGGAACCTGACACTCTCTGACCTTAGGGGAGATGGCCTGAAACTCCCAGGAGGGACACGGGCAGCGGCAGAGGTTGCTCAGAGCCTTTCTTCCAGCCCCCGCCCCCTCCCCACGGCAGGGGACTGGAGCTCGGTGACAAAAGTGATTGTGAGCTGAAACTTGGCAGAAAGGGCCTCACTGAATTCTTCCTTTGTGACGGAAATGTAGCACAGCCTGGTCCCTGCGAATGGAGCCGGGGATCCCTTTCCCAATTATGCAGCTTGGCAGAGAGAGGTTGGGGCGCAGGGAGAATGGTCAAGGAGCCTCTTTGTCACGGGGGCTGGTTATGCTGCCAGACACCTCTGACTGCTGAGATCTCCTCCCCCTAAAGCCAGCCGGGCGGGCTGGACACTTTTGGAACTGTGCCTTCCGGGGCCAGAAAGCAGAGCTCAGAGGCCACATGAGGGTCTAGATCACAGCCTAGGTTTCTAAACTGTGTTCCAGAGAATTGCTGGGATTCAGCGGGAGAGGGGCAAGGGAAGGCTTGCCCACCAACACCTGGGACACTGTGCTGTTTCAGCCAGAGCAGTGCTGTTTTCTGTTGTTTGATTTTATTTAAATTGTTATCTTTATACTGTCTCTAGGGCTTCCCTGGTGCCTCAGCTGGTAAAGAATGCAGCAGACCTCTTGCAATCAGGAGACCCGGGTTCAATCCCTAGGTCAGGAAGATTCCCTGGAGAAGGAAATCACAACCCACTTCAGTATTCTTGCCTAGGAAGATCCCATGGATGCAGGAGTCTGGCAGGTCCATGGGCTCACAAGGGTCAGACACGACTTAGCAACTACACCACCACCGCATACTGTCTCTTTGTCTATGTACTGAAAAGTGAAAGTGAAAGTCGCTCAGTCATGTCCAGCTTTTTGCGACCCCATGAACTATACAGTCCATGGAATTCTCCAGGCCAGAATACTGGAGTGGGTAGCCTTTTCCTTCTCCAGGGAATCTTCCCAAACCAGGGATCAAACTTAGGTCTTCCACATTGCAGGCAGATTCTTTACCAGCTGAGCCACCAGGGAAGCCTGCGTCTGTACAGAAAGAGATTCTAAGTGTGGACTGGTGATAAGTATCCTCCCCACTCCGCAACTCGGGTCTCAGCCAGGTGAATACTCAGATGTCAGAGCCATGGTGGGGCTCAGCCCTCTCTTCCCCTCCACTCTCCAGGAAATCCCTTGATCTGGCTGTAGTTAGTTGGCAAAGGATGTGTGTGGGAATAAAGACGGCAGATGCCCAGGTTGGAGGAGCAAGGCTCAGGGTGCTCACCTACCTGCTAGGAAGACCAGGGACCAGCTGAAACCTCAAACCCCACCAGGAAATACTGACAGAGTCACCGTCTTGGGTCAGAATGGAAGTCACATTTAACCTGGGTGACTTTCCCATGTTGTTCGGAAATTATTTGCATAAGGACACAAGACTTGGATATCCTGAAAATTAGCTGTGTCTAATCCTGTCCCCCTTGGTGCCAACCTTGGACTGTGCATTTTCCCTAATGGATACAGGATATCAGTTAAACTTCTTAACTTGCTAGGTAGTCATTCATTCATTCTACAATAGTTATTAAGCACCTGTTACAGTCTTGACACGAGGTGCTGAGTGCTGGGTGTACAGAAATGAACAAGGCAAATGGGACTTTTCTGTCAAGGCGTTTACACTCCAGTGGGCAGACAAGGAGGCAATAGGAAAGCAAAGCAAGGCTATTGTAGACTGAGGTAACATCATCCATCCATCGGAAGGAATGTCATAAGGACCAAAGCATGGGACTTGAGAGTAGCTGGGTAAGGAAGAGGATATTATATGTGATCAAGGAAATCCTCGCTGAGGAGGTGGCATTTGAGCTAAGAGACAGAAGCAGTAAGGAAGTGGATAAACAAAAAAGACAGGTAGATGGGAGGGAGGTTCAAGAGGGAGGAGACATATGTATACCTGTGGCTGATTCATGTTGATGTATGGCAGAAAGCAGCACAATATTATAAAACAAATATCTTGCAATTAAAAAAAATTTTAAGAGATTTTTTAAAAAGGGGAGGAGGAGGAAGTTTATAAAAGGAAAGCTAGAAAAATTAATACATCATGCTCAAATCCAGAAAAAAAAATCATGTTCAAATCCAGGGGAAAAAAAAGACAGTGGAAGAGTTTCAGGCATTGGGAACAGTAACTGCAAAGGCCCTGCAGCAGGATGTGCTTAATGTGACTAGAAACAGACAGGAAGCCCCCTGAGGGTTGGTGAGTCAAGAGCTAAGATATGAGAGAGGCAAGAGCCCAGTCCAGTCTGGTGGGATTTGAAGGCCACAGCAAAGGAGTTCGAATTTTATGCTAAGAATAATGGAAAGGAATCAACTCTTAGAATCTCCTACTGTAAAATATTCCAGCCAATCAAAAGAGTATATATAGGTGTATATATATGTGATGTGTAATGGCTAATTTAATGAACACCCAGGTACCCTTCACTATTCCTCCTCGACACCATTTCTCACTCCTCCAGGGAGATACCTGTTGTCCTCAATTTTAATTCATAATTTTGCCTTTCTTCCTAATAATTACAGAGATAAAGCAATACTTTGCCTGGTTTTGAACTACATATAAATAGAACCATGCTATATGTGTTCTGCAATTTGCTTTCCTGTTCAACCTCATGTGTTGTCAGAATGGTCCATGCTGGTGCACGTACCTGTGGTTTATTCCTTTTCTCTGCTGCATTGTACTCCACTGGACCATAACTGCCTAGTCAGCTACTGTCAGGATTTATCTTTTCTCCTGGGACATGACATTATTCGATTTTCTAATGTTGAATCAACCATGCATTATTGGGATAAACCTTTTTGAAAAATGTGGTTGGATTCCATTTGCTGATATTTTGTTTAGGATTTTTGTTTCTGCACTGGCAGATCAGCTTGACCTGTCATTTTCCTTTCCTGCCTTGTTGTTTTTGGGGTCAAGATTGCACATTCCCCATAAAGTGACCTGGGGAGTGTTGCTCCTTTTACTCTCCAGAGCACTTGTATAAGACGGAGAAAACCATGGAAAGGTTTCATCAGAGTGACTGCCGTATCATCATCCTTTCGCATCCCCGCTCTTTGTTTCAGAGTCTTGGCTTCCTTTGATACAACTTTTCTCGCATGTGCCTTCTCCCCCAAAAGCAAAGCAAACAGTGCCTCCCCCGTGAGTACCTCAGCTTGACGTGCTCACAGCGTACTTAGAAAGCTGCTTTTCTGGTTTTTTACAGGTGGGTCCTTAACACAAGATTTTAGCATGAAGAGTTGTCAACTGCCTCCCCAGCTAACCACAGGTAGGTGCCTCTCTTAACTGGTTCACAGCTTTCTTGAAAACCTAAATACAGGATCATTCGTTCATCTCTTAGGGCTGCCTTGAACCTGAGCTGTGATGGATCCAGTTTCTGGGTCCCGAGGTGAGTCTGGGCCAGCTGGGACCCCAGGCTGCTTACCAAGGCTGCTCTGTTTTAAGGACATCTTGGAAACTATGTGGCCCAAATCCTCTAAGCACAAAATTAGCTTCTTTCCATTATTTTTGAAAGGGAAAGAACACCATGCTAAATATAACGTGGGTCAACAAGCCAGAAGCAAGATAAATAGCCACCAGCTGCACGTTGGGGAGCTGGGTCTCCACACCCCCCGTCCCCCCCCCCCCCGCCCTCCCTCCTTGAACCTTCGAGGTCTTGGTTTCCAGAGGGTGGGAGGAACCAGCAAATGATCTGAAGCTACCGTTGGATACAAAACCCTGCCACAAACCGTCCTCCCCCCCCCCGCCCTCCCTCCGTGAACCTTCGAGGTCTTGGTTTCCAGAGGGTGGGAGGAACCAGCAAATGATCTGAAGCTACCGTTGGATACAAAACCCTGCCACAAACCCAAAAAACAAATGCCTTCATTTTGTTTTCTTATTTGAAAAACAACACATTTCTTTGTTTTCCAGTTATTACCCTCCCAAGAAGAAAAAGAAAATAAAAACCATTCTGATCCCAACACCCAGAGAAAATAAGTATAAACATTGTGGCTTTTATCAGTTGAGTGTTTTGAAATTTAATAGAACACATTCAGTGGTGTTTCTCCCAAGTTTTTATTCCCCGCTCTCATTCTTTCTTCTTAGATGTTCCTTTTGTAGCGCTCCCCACCCCGCCACTCTATAAAACTTTAATACCAGATAGGCTGAGTATCCATGTACCATGGAGGACCACAAACTTTTGTAACAACTAAGATTATTCTACACCATCCCCAAGAGCCAATTTTCCCCCCTTGTGGGGTGAGCGCACCCCATGGAGAATGCAGGCTTTAAATAATATTAAATAACAAACCTTCCTGTAGGAACTCGCTGTGTGCAGGTCACATACTGTCCTGGGTACTTTATGGACATTGACTTATTGACATATTAACTTTCCTATGAGGTTGAGTCCTAGAGAGCTTTTATCTGCATCTTAACAGTTGTGGAAACTGAGGCACAGAGAGGTTAAGTCATTTGTCCAAGGTCACTCAACTGGGAAGGTGCAGAGTCCAGGCAGCCTGGTTCTACAGCTCACACTTAACCACCAAGCTGTGTTGCCTTAAGACAACACATTCTAACTGTAAAAAAATTCAAACTACAGAAATAGAGTATGCAGGTCTTTTGTCTCTATAAAAATACAGAAATAGAGTAAAAGTTACACTTCCTAGGCCCCCTTCATCCCCAGAAACAATCTTTGGCACAAGTTTGGAATGTGTCTCTCATCTGGGATTTTACATATATGTTTACATATATGAAAATATTTTGCCTCTTTAACATAAGTAAAATCATTCAGCCTTTTCCCCTATATATTCATATGAATAATACATGCCCATGTATAGAGCTTTATAAAAATTAGGATCACACTGAACATACTCTTACTTGATTTTAAAATGTATCATTAGCTGCTTTGAGACCGTAATTCAGTAAGTGCATATTTTATTTAACCAGATCCAGACTACTGGCTGTTTAAGTAGTTTCTAGTTCCCCACTGCTATCAAGTTATGATGAATATCCTTGCCCTGTACATAATCCGTAGAAGCTGGAATGACAGAGCCTGAGGGTATAAACATTTTTGAAACTTTTGATCCCTAAATGCCAAAACTTGCCACCCAGAAAAACTGTATGAAATCGCCCATCCCAACACCCTCACCCACACTATTAGTGCCTGTTTTCAGTCATTGACAACAGGCCAAAAATGTGTTCATTCTGAGCTTTTTCATCTCTGCCCATGTCCCTCTTCAGGGGCCTGTTTTTCTCATGTGACAGCACAAGGCAAAACTTGAATTGAGAATGAATGAGAACAAGGAGCTAGTTAGGGTAACGTGGCCACATCACTGCTTTAATAAACAGGTTGTCAGCCTCCCTGGTAAGAGGCCTGGCTGTCCAGCCCTGAGCAGGTGCTCAGTAAATAGTTTCTTCTTCTCTCCTGCTTCCAGCACAAGGCTCAGGCTGCATCTCTCTACCACTGAGCCCCCCAGTTCTGACCTTTGTCTCCAATCCATTTGGCAGAACCGAGGCATTGCTAGGGCTGCGAAACCCCTCACCCTTCCCTTCGCTGGCCATGAGTGATGTGAGAAGCACACCGCCTTGTGTATACAGTAGGCGATGAGCAGCTGGCCTCACTGCAAGTGTCTCCAGCAGGATTCTTGTTCAGCGTTCTGCATGTACACACGTGCATGGTCATACCCCGGTACACGGGCATGTGTGTGCATGTATGTACACACTTGTGCCCACCCGTATAGTATAGCACATTCAGGAGGCAGACCCTAATATGTGAAGTGGGGCTTCTCTCTCATAAGATTCTCCATATGCCCTCCAGCCTGAGTTAGGACCCCTGGCTGCCTAGTGCCACAGTTCCTGTACTTTCTTCTCATTATTTTTTTAATTTTTAAAAATTTTATTACTTTATTTTTGGCTGTGGGTCTTCCTTGGTTTTATTTTGTGGTCTTTGTTGCTGCGGGGACTTGAGTTGCAGCGAGAGGGGCTGCTCTAGTTAACGCTTCTCACTGCAGCGGCTTCTCTTGCTGCAGAGCCAGGCTCTGGGCACACGGGCTCAGTAGCTGTGGCTCCCGGGCTCTAGAGCACAGGCTCAGGACTTGTGGCCCACGGGTTTAGTTGCCCCGTGACATGTGGGATCTTCCTGGATCAGGGCTCGAACCCTGATTGGGGCGGCAATTGGCAGGCGGATTCTTGGCCACTGAGCCACTGGGGAAGCCCTTTTGAATATTTTTTAATGTGATAAAAATCACATAAAGCATACTATTGTAACCATATTTAACTGTGCATTTCAGTGGCACTAAGCACACTCACATTGTTGTGCAGCTCTCACCATCATCACCATCATCCATCTCCCGAATTTTTCATCTTCCGAAACTGAAACCCTGTCCCCATTAAACACTAAGTCCCCATTCCCCTTCCCCACCTCCACCCCTTGGCCCCCGGCATCTACCAATGTACTTTCTGACTCTCTAAATTTGACTATTGTAGGTACCTTATGTAAGTGGAGTCAGGTGGCGCTAGTGGTAAAGAATCTGCCTGCCAATGCAGAGATGTAAGAGATGTGGGTTTGATCCCCTGGAGGAGGGCATGGCAACACATTCCAGGATTCTTGCCTGGAGAATCCCATGGACAGAGGAGCATGTGGGCTACAGTCCATGGGATCCCAAAGAGTCGGACATGACTGAAACAACCTAGCACCCAATGTAATTGGAATGCCTTCTTAAGATTAACTTAATATATGTCCTAAAAACAGATTACGCCGTATTTTTTCTCTCTCTCTCTCCCTACTTTATTGTTATTGCCTGTGGACTGTTCTCCTGCTGGCCTGAAACCTCCCCACTAATCCTGAATTTGTTCATCAGTATTTCTCTAGTACTTAACACTGCTTAGCAGGTACATGTGAAATATTTGTTGAGTGGGAGAAAAAAAAAGGAGGAGGAATGGACTTCAAGCCGATACAGGATGTTATCCCAATTATTTTTAGAGTATTTTTGAACAAAATGGCCAGTTTCAGATGGAGCCCAGTGCTTGATGAGAAAATATCTCAGCAGCATCAGATTTCACGTGGCCTGGTTAACCGTCTTTTTGCAAGGAGCGGAAAGAATGTGGAACGGCAAATAGGGCCTTGCCCATCTAAACAGCTGTAAAGTTTTACTGTTCTGCAAAGATTGCTGTGGCAGGGATAATGTATTGAGGAGTAATTAGCCAGGAGCCTCACTCGCTGGTCCTCTAGCCCCCTGAAAGTGTTCTGATCTCACACCTTCAAGTCACTGGCTTATCAGGCTCCCTCTCCCTGCCGGCAAATTGTTACGGACTCCCAGCTGATTGATCCCATGAGCACAAGGTCTCGGAGCTGCTTCACGAGAGAGGATTTTTCATCCAGCTGGGCACAACAGCTAAGATGATGGATGTGCAAGTTTCTGCCCCTTTAAGAAAAGCAAAACTCGGAACTTCCCTGGCAGTGCAGTGGTTAAGGCTCCCTGCTCCGCGTACAGGGGGCACAGATTCCATTCCTTGGTTGGGGAACTAAGATCCCGCATGCCACACATGCCGTGCCAGCCAAAAATAAATGGAAAAGCACCCTTTAAGAGAGAAGAAAAAAAAAAAAAAAGGTAAAACTCCATGTGGCTGAAAAGAAGCATGCCTTGCAGGACAGCTTCATCTGGCTATTTCATTCATTTGATTCAGCAGGCAGTGGGGGAGGGAGGGTGCTGCTATGTTCCAGGAGCAGAGTGAAAAAGATGTGGTCACAGAAAGAAAGAGATTTGCCACAGAAGATCCTGGGGGCTTGTGGGAGACACAGAAGGGCAGCTGAGCAGGGTTGATCAGAGAAGGGCAGAAACACTGGAGGGAGTTTGCGAAGAGGGGTGAGGTGCAAGATGAGTGGGAGAGGCAGGGTCAGGTTGAGCCCGCCACGAGCAGGATTCCAAGGAGCCTGGATTTTGTGCTGCAGACAATGGAAAGCCACTGAGGGTGGTGAACACATCACAGTAGGCCCCTTCGACTGGGTCACATCATGACTGATGCCGGTCAGCCAGGCAATATTGACATGGCTCAGGCAAGCCATGGTTCACTCGCTGTAGCTGGTGAGAGGGTGAGATTGTTCTGCACTTCACTAAATCCCACAAAATATCTGGATGACCTGCAGCTCTGACCTTTCTGGCCTCCCAAAGGGAAAGGTCCGGCTTCTCCTTTTCAGATGGGGGAGGCAGATCACAGAAGGAGCAGGGCCACGTAAGACATCTGGAATGCATCAGAGGCGAGCCCAGCCCGGGCCATGACTCAGTCCTGCCTCCCCATACCCCCCAACCCCCCCCACCCCGCCTCTAGTGAGGAGCACAGCCACCGCATTCAGCAGAGCGCCTTGAATCAGAAATGACTTTGCTCTCTCCTCTCTGCTTTCCTCGCAGACCTCCCGGACGCAGCCGTCCACACAGGATGCCTCACGTTGGCTTGCAACCATCCCTCAAGAGTCCAGCCGCCGTTTTTTTAGTGTGGCCCTAGGGCTTGCGTTCAGGGCGTTTTGTTGCAGCTGCTGCTTTTTATTTATTTATTTTCTCTCTTTGAACCTGGACCTTGCCCTGCTCCTGCTGGCATGATGGCCCAGTCCAAAGCCAACGGCTCGCACTATGCGCTGACCGCCATCGGCCTGGGGATGCTGGTCCTTGGGATCATCATGGCCATGTGGAACCTGGTCCCTGGGTTCAGCACCGCAGAAAAGCCAGCTGCTCAGGGGAACAAGACGGAGGTAGGAAGCGGCATCCTTAAGAGCAAGACCTTCTCTGTGGCCTACGTGCTGGTTGGGGCCGGCGTGATGCTGCTCCTCCTCTCCATCTGCCTGAGCATCCGCGACAAGAGGAAGCAGCGGCAGGGCGAGCAGCTGGCACGCATCCAGCACCCGGGGGTCGAACCGCACGCCCATGAGGAGGACAGGTGAGGATGGCTGACCGGACCTGGACAGGGGATGGACATGCACACCCACATGCATACCCACAGGCTCAGGACTCAACAATGGTGAGAACATTTTAATCTAAGGGGCTGTCTCCCATGACCGCTTCTGTGAAACAGTTTATCGTTTTACAAATGACTTTGTCTTTTGATCCCAGAGTTTCCCAAATAATACGGTTTGAATGAATGATTACAGTTGTGTCAAGATTTTGACACCCCCCCAGGGGATCTGCATGGCACTTGGGGTGGCCGGAGCCTGTCCCCCGGAAGCTTGTCCATTTACCCCAGTGTCCTGGATGTTTATGCTTTGAGTTGAAAGGTTGGGAACCAAGGTTCTATTTGACCAAAAATGCTACAAACACATTTAAAAAGCAAGTGATAAATTGTAAAGTTGATACCCCAAGTATAAAAAGAGCACTACGGTGTATAAAACAGATAACTGATGAGAACCTACTGTATAGCATGGGGTGGGGGGAGGGAAGAAGGTACAGTCTGTTTGTAGGACAGATATTAATTTAACCTTAAAAATGCATTCCAATATACAGCAGATGCAAATACTGTTTGATTCCACTTATACAAGGCACCTGGAATAGTACCTCACATTCACAGAGTTAGAAAGTACATGATAGATGCCAGGGCCCAGAGGTTGGGGAGGTAGGGGTAGGGATGGGGAATGGAGACTTAGTGTTTAATGGGGAGAGTTTCAGTTTAGAGAGGTGAAAAACTTGGAAATTGGATGATGGTGAGACATGCGCAACACTGTGAATGTGCTGCTCCTGCTGCTGCTGCTGCTAAGTCGCTTCAGTCGTGTCCGACTCTGTGTGACCCCATAGACAGCAGCCCACCAGGCTCCCCCGCCCCTGGGATTCTCCAGGCAAGAACACTGGAGTGGGTTGCCATTTCCTTCTCCAATGCATGAAAATGAAAAGTGAAAGTGAAGTCACTCAGTTGTGTCCGACTCTTTGCAACCCCATGGACTGCAGCTCACCAGGCTCCTCCGTCCATGGGATTTTCCAGGCAAGAGTACTGGAGTGGGGTGCCATCGCCTTCTCCGGTGAATGTGCTAGTATCACTGAAATATACAGTTAAAATATGGTTAAAATAGTATGCTTTATATTATGTGACTTTTATTACAATAAAAAACAAAATTTTTTTAAAGATCCCTTACAAATGAATGTTAAAGAACACACAGTTGGAAAAAGGACCAAGAAGACAAACAAACATTTCATAGACGTTCAAATGATAGTTGTTCAGTCTCATTGGTCAGGAAATATAAACAACCAACGAAAGGCATTGTAATTCTTTGCCTATCTACTGGCCAACATAGACTGTCCTCTGGGTTAGAGATTTGTAAGGAAGTGGGTTGCTAATGAGGGGCTGATTGACATAACCTTACTGAAGGGGATTCACTGTAACTGGCCGTTTTAAAGATGTATGCGCCTATCAATTATCTTCCTAAGAGCTTATCTTTGGGACACAGTCACACAAGTGCAAAGGGACCTGTACTCATAGATTTATCATCAGAGCATTGCTGAAAATAGCATAGACAGATGTGACTACTAAATATCCATCAGTTGTGCTAAATTATAGCATGCCCATTCAGTAGAATTCTCTGCAGCCATTGCCAATCTATATTTGCTAATGTGAATCTGTATCTCTGAGAAAAGGAGGTTTATAACACAGCATGTTAAGGTCTTCATCACATCAGACATTGTGGCTATGGGACTAGAGAAGGATCTAGAAAGGTGTATAGCAGAATGTTGTTATTGTTCAGCCGCTAAATTGTATCCAACTCTTTGCGATCCCGTGGACTGAAGCATTCCAGGCTTCCCTGTCCTTCACTATCTCCCAGAACTTGCTCACTCTCAAGTCCATTGAGTCAGTGATGACACCAACCATCTCATCCTCTGTTGACCCCTTCTCCTCCTGCCTTCAGTCTTTCCCAGCATCAGGGATTTTTCCAATGAGTCAGCTCTTCCCATCAGGTGGCCAAAGTATTGAAGCTTCAGCTTCAACATCAGTCCTTCCAATGAATATTCAGGACTGATTTCCTATAAGATTGACTGGTTTGATTTCTTTGCAGTCCAAGGGACTCTCAAGAGTCTTCTCCAATACCACAACTCAAAAGCATCAATTCTTCAGTGCTCAGCCTTCTTTATGGTCCAACTCTCACATCATACATGACTACTGGAAGATCATAGCTTTGACTATATGGACCTTTGTTGGCAAAGTGATGTCTCTGCTTCTTAATATGCTGTCTAGGTTTGTCATAACTTTTCTCTCAAGGAGCAAGTGTCTTTTAATTTTGTGGCTGCAGTCATCATCCACAGTGATTTTGGAGTCCAAGAAAATAAAATCTGTCACTGTTTCTACTTTTTCTCCATCTATTTGCCATGAAGTGATAGGACCGGATACTATGATCTTAGTTTTTTGAATGTTGAGTTTTAAGCCAGCTTTTTCACTTTCCTTTTTCACCCTCATCAAGAGGCTCTTTAGTTCCTCTTCACTTTCTGCTGTTAGGTTTCATCTGCATATCTGAGGTTGTTGATATTTCTCCCAGCAATCTAAGTATTTTTATATTCTTTATTAAATTTTTCTGTAGTGTTTGAATTTTCAGTAAGAATGTCTTTCTAGTGGGATGGGAGTTGTTTTTATTTTGGAAAAATTAAACAAATTTTCTGAAAGTAAAAGATAATGAGGCATATTCTAGAAAACTTGGGAAATACAAAAAAGAACAAAGAAGGAAAACTAGTCACCCATCATTAAAGGTATGACCAAGTCACTTGACCTCAATGTATCTGTTTTCCCATCCATAAAATGAAAAGCATTAACCTCCCCTGCCTTTTAGCCTCATATGTAACAGCATGCCAGGTGGGCTATTCTGATGCCCAGATGGATGTCCTTTGACCATAGACAACATAAACATACATGAAACAGGTGCCAATTTGAAGCAAATGGTTGTTCCTGGGTAGAGAAAGAATATCTGGAATATAAAATTTACATGTATCTCAAATTATTCTGTAATTTCCCATCCAGCCCAATATTGGGCTGGCCAAAAAATTCATTTGGGTTTTCCATATTATCCAATGGAAAAACCCAAACAAACTTTCTGGCCAACCCAATAGTACCTAACTCATAGTGTCTTTAGGAAGATGACATTAGTTTATACGTACTTAGAACAGTGTCTGGCTTGTAGCCAACAGGTGAAGTGATAGCTCTTATTCCTCCTTGGATACACCTGTTGTTAACAAGGCTGGTATCCGGGGTCCCAGTGGCAACGTGTGGTTTGGGATCCGTCTCTTTGTGATCGTAAGTGACTCGAGCACATGCTAACTGTCCATGTCTGTGTTGCTGTCTTGCAGCCAGGAGGAGGAGGAGGAGGAGGCCTCCTCACGGTACTATGTCCCCAGCTATGAGGAAGTGATGAACACAAACTACGCAGAAGCGAGGGACGTGGACCAGAACCCCCGGATGAGCATCTCTCTCCCCTCCTACGAGTCCTTGACGGGGCTGGATGAGACGAGCCCCACCACAACCAGGGCCGACGTGGAGACCAGCCCAGGGAATCCCCCTGACAGGCAGAACTCCAAGTTGTCCAAACGCCTGAAGCCGCTGAAAGTGAGAAGGATAAAATCCGAAAAGCTTCACCTCAAAGACTTTAGGATCAACCTGCCGGACAAAAACGTGCCTCCTCCCTCCATCGAGCCTTTGACACCCCCCCCACAGTACGATGAGGTCCAGGAGAAGGCCCCTGATGCCCGGCCCCCCGACTGACGGCCCCTCCCGGGCGGATTCCCTCCTATTTCTCGTCCTCTGCACCAACAGACCCCGAATAAAGCCACTTCAGCCACAGTTGAGAAGCGGAGGGGCCAGGTGTGTACTTAGCTCTTTGGATGGGGCCAGGAGCTGAGGGCGTCCTAGGACCGGGGAGTGACTCTGGGGTCCCCAGGGCCTCCGGTCGCAGGTGCATCGGAAAGAGCTGCTGCCTCAGATCTCGTGAAGCTGTGACCCCATCCAGGGAAGCAGCGCCAGCATCTTCCCCTTTGTCCTTCCTTGACATTGAATTGCTGGGGACAGTACTCCTCCTGCTGATTAGGAAAGGATTCGTAGCAACTGGCTTAGATCATGGCTTTGTTTTGCTTCCACTAGGACTGTTCGTTTCCCAAAGGAAATAAGTTATGCCTTCACTTTCTTCTTAGAGTCCTGCACTGTGGGTAGGAAAGATGACCGGCTTTACAGAAAGGCCACGCCCATATCATGAATTAAGCTGAACAAGAGGCTGGATGATTACATGGGGGTGAGACCCAGGTGGCGTTCTCAGAGCCCCTGATGCCATCGGTTGTTTTGAGACCTCAGTACCTGAGGATGCATAAGATCCTAGTCTCATTGGTAGGCTTTTACTAGTCACTCCTATGTATTGGCAAAAAAAAAAAAAAGGAAAGCCATCTGAGATGTTCTGTTCCTTCTAAAATGCCGTGCAACTGAGCTTTTTGTAATAAAATATTTTATATGTCGTACACTTGGTGCTAGATTACCTTAACAGCTCTTCCAACACCAACTTGCTTAGGGAGAAATCTCACCAATGAGAACAATACTAGCTAATATATCCTGAACACTTAGTATATGCCAGGTGCTATGCTAAGCACTTCACATATTTATCCCTTTTCAACCGTACCCAAGCCAGGTATTGGGCTTCCCAGGTGGTGCTAGTGGTAAAGAATCTGCCTGCCAATGCAGGAGGCGCAAGGGATTCTTCAATCTCTGGGTCAAGAAGATCCCTTGGAGTAGGAAATGGCAACATGCTCCAGTATTCTTGACTGGAAACTTTTGCGGAAAGAGGAGCCTGGCAGGCTACAATCCATGGGGCCGAACACAGCAGAGCACACACCCACACAAGCCAGGTATTCCTACTGTGGGTTAGTTCATGGAGAATCAGGTTAATTAAGGGGCCCCATGTCACACCGCTAATAAGTGGCAGAGCTGGGATTTGAACCTAGGCCCCCAGGGCCTGAGTTCTTCCACAGTCTACTGTGCCATTCAGTGGAAAGGGCTCTTTCAGACTTTAAATGAGGACTTGTGTGTCCCAAGAGCTGAACGTGTCCCTGTCAACCCACATGCCCAACAGAAGTTCTGGATATTTAGACAGCAAGTCCAAAGTTCCCTTTCTGGGACATGGTTAAGTCCAATGGTTAAGGCTCCATGCTTCCAATGTCAGAGGCATGGGTTCAGTTCCCGGTTGAGGAAGTTCCACATGCCATGTGGCATGGACAAAAATAAAAACCAAAATAAAACACAAAGTTCCCTTCCTGGTGTTGATGAGCCTGGAGCTGGCTGCTAGGGGTCTGTGTGGCTAGGAACGTGGCTGGGAGAGCAAATTCTCAGGCCCTGAATGTTCTCCTAAAAGCTCCTGTGGGAGGGAAGGAGCAGCCATTAGAAGGTCAAGCACCTTCTTATAACAGAATTGGCAGTGCCGAAATCCCAACCTTTCATTTCCTCATGTAAATCCATCTATAAACAGGAAGCTACAAGTGTCTGCTTGGTGGCCTGGCATACCTGGAGGCCTGGTCTGGTCCCAGCCCATCCCTCAGCCACCCAGGGCCTCTCTGTGTATCTCTGGGCTGGACTTGCTCTTCATTTACTCCTAATGCTTCCCCCTGATTGGAGGACTGCTGCTGCTGCTGCTAAGTCACTTCAGTCGTGTCAGACTCTGCGACCCCATAGACGCCAGCCCACCAGGCTCCCTGGTCCCTGGGATTCTCCAGGCAAGAATACTGGAGTGGCTTGCCATTTCCTTCTCCAGTGCATGAAAGTGAAAAGTGAAAATGAAGTCACTCAGTCGTGTCCGACTCTCAGCAACCCCATGGACTGCAGCCTACCAGGCTCCTTTGTCCATGGGATTTTCCAGGCAAGAGTACTGGAGTGGGGTGCCATTGCCTTCTCCCGATTGGAGGACAAACAGGAGGAAAAAAGAAACGGGAGGAGCAAGGTTCCAAATGAGCTGAGAAATGACCTTCTAGGGACTTCCCTGGTGGTCCAGTGATTAAGAATCTGCCTCCCCATGGAGGGGACGCAGGTTCGATCGCCTGGTTGGGGAACTAAGATCCCACATGCCGCAGGGCAACTAAGCCCACGCATCACCGCTACAGAGCCTTCATTCTAGAGCCCGTGATCTGCAACAAGAGAAACCTACATGCCACGATGAAGATCTAGCACAAGCAAAATAAAAAAATAAGTGACCTTCTACAAGGGCTCTTGATCTGCTCATCTGTCAGGGGGTTTGCCCAGCCTAGACCCTCCTCAGGAGAGAAAGACGTTTGGGACTTGCAGTAGGTTGATCCATGGCTCCAAAGATCTCAGGCTGTAATCCCTAAGACATAAGAACATTACCTTACAAGTTTACAAAACTTTACCTGTAAAGTTTTGCAGATGCGATGAAATTAAGGATTTTTGACTTGAGCTTACTCTGGATTATCCAAGTGGGTCCTAAACCCATCCAGAAGTATGCTTGAAGAGACAGGAGGAGGTTATATACACAGAAGAGGAGGAGTCAGTGACCACGGAGGCGGAGACTGGAGTGATGCCCCTACAAGTCAAGGGACACCCACAGCCACCAGGGCAGGAAGAGACATGAAATCATTCCTCCCTGAGCACTCACAGGAGTTCAGTCCTGAGACACCTTGATTTCAGCCCAGCTGATGCTGACTTGGGGCTTTCGGCCCCCAGAACCGTTAAGAGAGTAAGTTTGTTGTTTTAGACCACAAAGCTCATGGGAATTCATTATAGTGACTTTAGGAAACCAACAGGGGACTTAATCTTCAACTCATTAGAGACCAGTCCTTGCTTTGATCTGAATGCTTCTGGACTCATCCTATAAGTGAGTGCTGTAGAAATTGGGGGCTTCCGAGTTGGCGCACAGTGGTAAAGAATCTGCCTGCCAAAGCAGGAGAAACAAGAGATATGGCTTCTATCCCTGGGTCGGGAAGAGTCCCCAGGAGAAGGAGATGACAACCTGCTCCAGTATTCTTGCCTGGCAAATTTCATGGATAGAGGAACCTGATGCGCTACAGTCCATGAGGCTGAAAAATAGTCGGACATGACTAAGCACGTGCACACACACACACACACACGGAAATTTCATCAACGACCCTATTGTTTTGTATGTTTGGAAACAATCAAGTAGAAAATTATTTTATGTTCCTTAGAGAATAGATTGTGGACACTTAGTAGGTAAACTATGGAGCATGGATGCACCTCTGTCTAAAGCAAGGCAGAGAGAACGTTAGCTGGGAAAGTAGCAATAAGTTATCTGCAATGTTAAAACCAAAGCAGGATGTCACTTTCACCTCAAAATTCCCCAAGGCACACTCATCCTGTTTGTTCACTGGTTCAGACTTATCAGAGCTTTCTATCTATTGACTGTTAGAAAAAAAGAGAGAGCTATAAAGGTGAAAACCAGAAGAAAGACCCTGGCCCGCCCTTTTCTCTCCATTGTGTTTTTGTTCTTAAGGAAAATATAAGAAAGGCAGGGACTTACCTGGTGGTCCAATGACTAAGACACCACGCTCCCAATGCAGGGGACCCAGATTTGACTCCTGGTCAGGGATCTATTAATAGATCCCATATGCTGCAACTTAAAAAAAATCCCACATATTGCAACTAACAGCCGGTGCAGCCAAATAAATAATCTTTTATAAAAGAGGAAGAAAGGCAGAGAAGCAGGGCAAGGGGGAAATGTCAAGAAGCCACCCACCTGTTCTTGGACCCTAACTGGTCCCAAGGCTATGAAAGAGCAAAGAAAATTCCCCATTAGCACTCCCACCCCACCCAAAAGGAAGAATCTCAGCAGCCATGTCAGTGTCCTGTGACCTCTACCCTCTCAAGTCACAGCTGGTAGGTATGTGTTCACTTGACCCAGGAGAACCAATCAGAAGCTGGGCTGGGCTAGGCTCATCTCTCCCAGTTCCTGGAATGGAGAGGCTGTCTGGGCGATGTGGTCTCAGGGATTAAGGGGCCACAAGTGAGTGAAGCAGGGCAAGTTGCTCAGCGGAGAGGGAAGCTGAGTACTGAAACAGGCAGAGGTGAAGATGAGACTTCGTAGATGACTGTCTCTCGATGACTTTCCGGTCCTTGGTCCTGGTCCCTTGGTTAGCCCTGCTGCTGTACATCTGCTCCTGGGTTCTGCAAAAGATGCTGTGTCATGCCAGTAAATTCCTCCTTTTAAGCTCTGATCCTAAATTTAGCCCAAGCCCTTGAAGGCGGGCACGGCCTTTGCATCGTAGGCAGCGCTGGTCTCACAGTGGACACTCCACTTGGTCTCGGTTCTGATTTTCACTTTTCTCAGACTGGTTACAGTGCTGATGAAGGGGAGCCACGAGCAGATGACAGAGGCAGAAGATCATGTTGAAACATGACTGTAACCGCAGCCCAGAACACTGCCTGGTGTGTGTGTGTGCACAGCTAAGTCAGCTGGGTGCACCCACAAATACATATCGAGCTCCACAAATACCTTATGAGCCAGGTACCATTCTGGGCTCCGGGGATAGCATGAAGCCCTGCTCTCCATGGGAAAGGTTCTCGCTTAGACTGTTTCCCAAAGTGGGTCCCATGACCTTGGGTGACAATGATCTTGGTCACTTTGGACTGGCTACTTGCTCTGGATATAATAAACTTGAAAATCATCAGGCAGCCAGGTGCACAGAGAAATCTGGTCTGCAAGAAGAGACTCGTGAAAATGGTCCATAGAAAGAGAGATCAGCTGGCTGGCCTCCCCTGTTCTGGGTTCTCCTTTGTCTGACCTCATTCACTGCCCTTTGGGTCTATAGGATGCCCCAGGCTGCTTTCAGTAAGTACTGTTTTTGCTGAAATGAGTTGGAGGGGGATTCTGTTGCTTGCTGCCAACGTCCTGGGATACCTTGGTTCCTGGGCTTCCTAGGTGGCTCAGCAGTAAAGAATCTGCCTGCCGACACAGGAGATGCAGGTTCAAACCCAAGGTAGGGAAAATTCCCTGGAGGAGGAAATGGAAACCCACTCCAGGATGCTTGCCTGGGAAATCCCATGGACAGAGGTGCCTAGAGGGCTACAGTCCATGGGGTCAAAAAGAGTCGGACATGACTTAGCGACTGAACAACAACACAGCCTTGGTTCTGATGGACACATGTGAGATGGCAAAGCCAAAATAACCCCGCAAGTGAAGAGCAAAATTGAAAATGTAACGCAGCTTTATCCCTGGAAATGGATGGATCAATCAAACCACAGGCCACAAAGGACAGTACTCGAAGAGCCCTTCTGAGGATTAATGGTCTCATTCGTTGCCTTAAGGGCCCTGACAAGGCCCATTTAGCTTCTAGGACAAATCGCACTGAGTATTTAAGTGTAGATGTATGAAAGGACAGCCTCTGTTCTGTCTGCAAGCTCAGAGGGTGAGAGATGGGCTTTCAATCAGGGAGGATTTTGTTTTAATCCAAGCATTGCTGCTTCCTAGAAGGATGCATGCGTGCTAAGTTGCTTTAATCGTGTCGGACTCTGTGCGACCCTAGGGACTGAAGCCCACCAGGCTCCTCACTCCGAGGGATTCTCCAGGCAAGAATACTGGAGTGGGTTACCATGTCCTCCTCCAGGGGATCTTCCCAACCTAGGGATCAAACCCACATCTCTTAAGTCTCCTGCACTGGCAAGCAGGTTCTTTACCACTAGAAGGACGATCTTGGGCAAATAATTGGATCCTTCTGAGCCTTGATCTCTACACCAGCAAAATGGAGGTGACTCATTTTGAGATGGATGCTAGAGAAACACACAGGTAAAGTGCCGAAGTGGCAGCTGCACAGACAGTGGAGGCCACGTGGGGGCTGTGACTAGACCACAGCCCCCTGATGGAGAACTTGAAGATCCAAGCACTACTCCAAGCGTGAGCCTCACAATCATTTCTCTTTTTTTAGATTTTAATTTATTTAATTAAATAAATAAATAATAGGCTGCGCTGGACCTTCGTGACTGCGGGCAGGCTTTCTCTAGTTTTCTGTAGTTTTTCTGTAGCTTTCACTACAGGCCTTTCTGTAGTGAGTGGGGGCTACTCGCTAGTCGCAGCGGCTTCTCTTATTGCAGAGTGTGGGCTCTAGGGCTCTCAGGCTTTAGTAGTTGTGGCTCATGGGCTCAGTAGTTGTGGCGGATGGGCTTAGTTGCCCCACAGCATGTGGAGTCTTCCTGGACCAGGGTTTGAACCCTTGTCCTCTGCATTAGCAGGCAGTCCTCACAATCATTTCTGAAAACAGGTCTGGGGACAATTCACCAGGTGCCACCAATAGTTTGTAAGGAAGCCTCACAGAAAGCCATCTCCAGAGAAACAGCTGCAGGGATGCATAGGTAAGGTCAGCTGAGGAAGTCCTGGGGTCAGCCTTGCAAGACTTGGTCTTCAAGGTAGATGATGGCAACTCCTATTGCACAGAGTGGACAAGTCAGTCCACTTTGTTTTCAGTCTAACGGCGAGTTGTCAGTGTATTCAGAACTGAGTGGCTGGTACTAAGAACGTGAGCACAGCTCTAAGGGTTTTAGCCACCCTCTTCCTGTTTGAGTCCCCAACCACATTTCCCTGGATTATAATGGGTAGAAGGGGAAAACATTGATGAGCTGTGTTTGAGAATCCCCAAGTTAAGCAAAGTCTATTCATTCAACACATTTTTATGGAAAACCTACTATGAGCCACATGCACATAGTAGGGATAATCTGCAAAAAAAAAAAAGTGGATCAAGTCCTGGCTGACACAGAGGCCATATTCTGGATGGAGGGAGGACAGATAATAAACAAATAAATCAAAATATGATGTCATGGCAGAAAACTAAAAGGATGTGAAGAAAAATGGGGCAGGAGAGGGTCACCAATCTGGGTCATTAGGAAAAGTCTCCGAGGGAAGTAACACTGAGGAAAAGTGGGAAGTGAGCCACATAAATATCTGGGTGCAGAGAATTCCAGAAAATCTCTCCTACACTTGTGCACATTATGAATCTCCAACCAGGTGCTGCAGCATCTTCCAAACCCATTTGGCCACTGAAACTTTTCTCCCCACAAAGCATCTTTCAGGGTCAGCTTTCACAGAACATCCTTCAGGGAATAGTGATTGAACCAAACCCAGTATTCTCTAGGGGGAGAAACAGGCCCAGAACAGACAAGGACTGGCCGAAGTCCTACAGCTCACTGGTGAAGTTGTCCATCAGCTTTCTCTCTGTGTGCATTTAGATCGCAGATCACCAGCGAAGGCAAGTTACCAAGATGTCCCAGCACCTGATGGCAGCAGGGAGAACCAGGTTGATGGATCCAGGATGGGTCCCTCCGCTTAGAAAACCCAGCACAGACCTCCTCATGTCCACTTCCCATTAGGGAAGCTTGTGCCTCTGACGGGAAGCCTGCATCCCCTCGCGAGAGCCTCACCGTGGAGCGGTGGATGCTCTCCAAAGTTCTTGCCACCTGTGAGGGTGGTGGTTCGCGAGACACAGCCAGACCATTCAGAAGTACCTTTCACATTGAGCCGACAGGAGAAAGCCATTCCCCCATGTCTTTGCAGCAATGCAGTTGGGCTAGAAAACGATGTCGTGGAGCACCTGAAGCTGGATGGTACCTGACAGCGAGCAGCAGCACATCAGGCTCAGATCCTCCAATAACCGATGGAGGGCAGAGGTCAGGAAACCTGCTCTCTTTGGACACTGTGAAGCAAGCTGACCAAGAGGGGAAGGGAAAGACATAGAAATACAGATTGTGCAATACATAGATACAAATTTATCCAGAAAAGCCACCTGGGAGAACACATATACACCCACACCAGACACTTTAAAATGTAGCCCCAGCAGCAGAAGTTTCCTCGGGGCCAAGCCAGCTGACTGCTGTGTGTCTCATCAGACCCCCTGGAACTCTGCAGGTTCCAGGAAGGCAACTAGGTGGATGACTTGCTGATACAAGCCAACCCACTCCCAGACGCAATATGAGACGAAAGATTCTCGGTTCCCAGAGACACTGCTAAGGACTCAAGCCAGTGCCAGAACTGAATGTTTTTACCTTAGATCAGTGGTTCTTAACCACTGGATTGATTTGCACCTCCCCCCACCCAGGGGGGCATTTGGCAAATTCATGGCTGGAGCAGGAGCTGCTGCTGCTGCTAAGTCGCATCAGTCGTGTCCGACTCTGACTGACATCTAGGAGAGCAGGGATTCTGCCATGCACCCACCAATGCACAGGCCAGTCCCCACAACAAAGAGCTGTTCTACCCCAAAGTCAACGGTGCCAAGGCTGAAAAACTCTGCTCTGGACAAAGGAAAATCCATCCTCCTGGGCAGTGAGGACTCCGGTCATAGAGCCTGGCTCCCCAGTGTCAGTTACATCAAGAAGCAGCAGGAGGGAGTTCCTGGTGGTCCAGTGGCTAAGACTCAGTGCTCCCAAAGCAGAAGGCCTGAATTCCGCCCCAGCTGGGAAACTAGATCCCACATGCCACAATTAAGACCCAGTGCAACCAAATAAATAAACGTGTGTGTGTGTGTGTGTGTGTGTGTGTGTGTGTGTGCACGCACTTTGTCGTGTCCGGTTCTTTGGGACCCCATGGATTGTGGCCTGCCAGGTTCCTCTGCCCACGGAATTTTCCAGGCAAGGATACTGAAGTGAGTTGCCATTTCCTACTTCCAGCGATCTTCGCGATCCAAGGATGGAACCCACGTCTCCGGTGTCTCCTACATTGTTAGGTGTATTCTTTACCACTAGCACCACCTGGGAAGCCCCAAATAAATAGATAAAAATTAAATATTTTTTAAAAGAAGCAGGAAACAATCATGCTTGGAGATCAGCCTGAGGGTGGTACTTACCATTTTTAAGAACTTTAAAGAACTGTCACTTTTACAAAGATTGTTTTCCGATCCATGCCCAATGCAGACTATAAATTGAATTCTCCAGGTCATGATATAAACAAATATCTCTTCCCTTTCTCCTTTTCTCTATTCCCTAGTCCGAACTCTGTGCATTGAAACTTGGAATTTATTAACTGTAATATAAAAAATGTGAGAAAGACAATAAAGTCAGTAATAGTTGCTGGGAGGGATTGGGGGCAGGAGGAGAAGGGGACGACTGAGGATGAGATGACTGGATGGCATCACTGACTCGATGGATGTGAGTCTGAGTGAACTCCGAGAGATGGTGATGAACAGGGAGGCCTGGCGTGCTGCGATTCATGGGGTCGCAAAGAGTCGGACACGAGGTGTTGGAGAAGACTCTTGAGAGTCCCTTGGACTGCAAGGAGATCCAACCAGTCCATTCTGAAGGAGATCAACCCTAGGATTTCTTTGGAAGGAATGATGCTAAAGCTGAAACTCCAGTACTTTGGCCACCTCATGCGAAGAGTTGACTCATTGGAAAAGACTCTGATGCTGGGAGGGATTGGGGGCAGGAGGAGAAGGGGACGACTGAGGATGAGATGACTGGATGGCATCACTGACTCGATGGATGTGAGTCTGAGTGAACTCCGAGAGATGGTGATGAACAGGGAGGCCTGGCGTGCTGCGATTCATGGGGTCGCAAAGAGTCGGACACGACTGAGCGACTGAACTGAACTGAATAGTTACAAACTCAAGTCAACTTTGAGAAATTTTAGATTATTTAAAAGCCTACTTAGAACTAATGGAAATGTAACAAAACAACTAAAATACAACTTGGCAATCAAAAATTATGGCAATAGGTCTTCCTTATCAGGAAAAAAAAACAAAAACAATGTCAAACAATACAGCATGCATCTCAGAGATAAAGTGAAAGTCATTCAGTTGTGTCTGACTCTTTGAGACACCATGGACCGTAGCCTGCCTGGCTCCTGTGTCTGTGGAATTCTCCAGGCCAGATACTGGAGTGGGTTGCCATGCCCTCTTCCAGGGGATATTCCCAACCTAGGGATTGAGCCCAGGTCTCCCACACTGCAGGCAGATTCTTTACTATAAGCTGGGCTCAATACTGTATACAATTTGGGAGGGGGGTGGGAACTTTAAACCCAAGAAAAGGTTCTTAGTGTTTGTCTTCAAGATGTCTTATTTCAGAATGCATTCTCGACAATTGTGTCCAGTGAAGAAAAATCATCAGCATCTACTTTAACAAACCACAAAAGAGAGAAAAATAATATAATAAAGTGATAGCAAGCTCTTTCTTTCACTTTTTCGGTAAAACTTGACAAGCTGTGAATATATGTGTTGATAAAAGAAATTGTGTGAATACTTGATATGAACAAGTGAATAAATGTACCTGCCTTATCTAAATGCTGCCTCTTTCAAAGTTGAACAACAATCACAAAAAAGACAAAAACTGCATTTTTTTGTTCCTGACAAATTGTCTGTTCTAAAAATCAGATTCAAAGTATGAGTCCATAAATTGACTTTCTGAACAGAAAAGGACACACTGTTCTAGCAGTTGCCAATGATAAATTCATTTTAGCCCCAAATGGTTCCTTTTAAATCAGCACAAATACACCAGAGAACAAGATATAGGAATATACATCTCACAGGAGATGCTGTGAGCAGAAGAGCACAATAATTTGAATGGTAATGCTAAGTTTGTTGAAAATATCCACTCAATCAATTAAAATGGCAAATAGGAATTGAGACACCTCCCCCCCACAAAAAAAAAAAAAAATCTGACTACTATTTAGGATAAAATTTGTTTTTAATGTGTATTTCCCAAGTTTAGGGGAAAAAAAGTTCAAGATCTAAGATTTTTCCATTGGCCTGAAAGCAGTAAAAATTGTCCATTAATCTGCCTTAGGCCAATAATAGAAAGGTCTCAAGGGGAAAAATAGGAGCCAGAAATAAGATTTAAGGAGAAACAGTAAGGAAAAGCACATTAAATGACCAAATTCTATAGATAGGTTGTAGGCAGACTGGCCCATCGTCCTTCTACGCGTGTAGCTGAATTCTCAGATGTGTACACTTTTATATGTGCTTCTTTTCATTGAATAAACATAGTAGTAAAAGAAATATGATTTTATCTCTAGGGATTGCTTCAAGTCAGGGTTTCTCTACTTTGGCATTAATGACATTTGGGGCTGGGGAGCATCTGTATGAAGGGGTGAGACTGTCCTATGCATGGCAAGCTGTTCAGCAGAATCCCTGGCCTCTACCTACTGGATGCCAGTAGCCCTCCTAGGTGTGACAATCAAAAATATCTCTAGACAATGTCAAAAGTCCCTTGGGAGGAAAAATATCCCTAATTGAGAACTACAGCTTTAAGTCTACTGGGGGAAAATAAAGTATGAAGAAGTAGGAAAAAAAAATAGCATCACTGGGTGGTAATTTCCATGTTTGGAAAATAAGAAAGAATGTGAAAGTCGCTCAGTCATGTCCAACTGTTTGTGACCCCATGGACCATACAGTCCATGGAATTCTCCAGGCCAGAACAGTGGAGTGAGTAGCCTTTCCCTTCTCCAGGGGAACCCAGATCTCCCACATTGCAGGCGGATTCTTTACCAGCTGAGCTACAAGGTTGTAAAGGTCGTAAAAGATGTAGGTAACTGCACTTAGTTACAAGGCTGGAAGGGTTTCCCAAGTGGCACAGTAGTAAAGAATCCACCTGCCACTCCAGGAGATGCAAGAGATGTGGGTTTGATCCCTGAGTCGGGAAGATCCCCTAGAGAAAGAAATAGCTACCACTCCAGTATTCTTGCCTGGAAAATTCCATGGACAGAGGAGCCTGGCTGGCTACAGTCCATGGGGTCACAAAAGATCAGACACGACTGGATACACACGTGACTAAACTATAATGTTATATGTGGTGAAAATGCTATAAAATGGAGTTTTGAGTGGGAATGGTGCTAGAGCTTATTTTGTCCAACTTCCTCCTACCAGGAAGGAAAACTAAGACACAGAGCTGTTTGTCTAAAGAACACACCAATGCAATATAAACATAGGTGGTTACAATTCATTACAGTGTGGCTTCCACCTGGAAAAACAAAAACACAGGAGCCAACCTACATGAACCTGAGGTAGCGTAGTGTGACCTCAAACCAAACAATGACTTCAGTGGATTGAAACACATCAACACCTTTTTAAATCAAAGATTCCTAATGATATTTTAAAAAACTCACTGGTCACTTTGGCAGTTGCTTCTTAATTTGAATATTGACGCATGAAAGGAAAGAACCAGTCTCTTAGTCTGCCTTTCCTGAACCAACTTTATTTTATGATAAATAGACAAATGGTTGATGAAGGATTTTAGCTAATAATTACCAAAGGAACAACAATCAGAAAAAAAAAATCACAAGTTTGTGACCTCAAAAGAAATAACAGATCCAAGGAATGATCCTCAAAGGATGCTAAAATTATTAGGTAAAACGTTGATGAGCTCAAGTGTCCACTGATGGGTGAATGGATAAACGAAATATGATGCCTACACACAGCATAGAAACAGTGTTATTATTAAGTCTTAAAAGGAAGGAAATTCTGACACATGCTACAACATCAATGAACCTTGAGGACATCATGCTAAGTGAAATTAGCTAATGACAAAAAAGGCAAATACTGCATGATTCTTCTTATGTGAGGTACCTAGAGGAGTCGAATTCATCAGTTCAGTTCAGTCGCTCAGTCGTGTCCGACTCTTTGCGACCCCATGAATCGCAGCACGCCAGGCCTCCCTGTTCATCACCATCTCTCGGAGTTCACTCAGACTCACATCCATTGAGTCAGTGATGCCATCCAGCCATCTCATCCTCGGTCGTCCCCTTCTTCTCCTGCCCCCAATCCCTCCCAGCATCAGAGTCTTTTCCAATGAGTCAACTCTTCGCATGAGGTGGCCAAAGTACTGGAGTTTCAGCTTTAGCATCATTCCTTCCAAAGAAATCCCAGGGCTGATCTCCTTCAGAAT